>CM059430.1:10329704-10734528 GCA_030390025.1 Squalus acanthias
CATGGCTACCTCTTTCAGTACTCTGGGAAGCAGATTATCAGGCCCTGGGGATTTATTGGCTTTTAGTCCCTTTAATTTCTCCAGCATTATTTTTTTACTAATACTAATTTCCTTTAATTCCTCCTTCTCTCTAGACCCTTGGTTCCCTAGCATTTCTGGGAAGTCATTTGTGTCCTCTTCCGTGAAGACAGAACCAACGTATCTGTTTAATTGTTCTGCCATTTCCTTGTTCCCCATTATATCGCCACTGGCTGGAGTCATACCAAGCACAAAGGAAGATGGTTGTGGTGATTGAAGCTCAATCATCACAGCCCCAGGACATCGCTGCAGGAGTTCCTCAGCGCAGTTTTCTAGGCCAAACCATCTTCAGCTGCTTCATCAATGACCTTCCCTCCAACATAAGGTCAGAAATGGGAATGTTTGCTGATGACTGCACAGTGTTCAGTGCCATTCACAACTCCTCAGATAATGAAGCAGTCCATGCCCGCATGCAACAAGATCTGGATGACGTTCCGGCTTGGGCTGATAAGTGGCAGGTAACATTCGCGCCACAGAAGTGCCAGGCAATGACTATCTCCAACAAGCGAGAGTCTAAACACCACCCCTTGAAATTTAATGGCATTACCATCACCGAATCCCTCACCATCAACATCCTGGGGGGTCATCATTGACCAAACACTTCACTGGACCAACCACATAAATACTGTGGCATTAAAAGCAGGTCAGAGGCTAGGTATTCTGTGGAGAGTGTCTCACCTCCTGACTCCCCAAAGTCTTTCTACCATCTACAAGGCACAAGTAAGGAGTGTGATGGAATAGTCTCCACTTGCCTGGATGAGTGCAGCTCCAACAACACTCAAGAAGCTCAACACCATCCAGGACAAAGCAGCCCGCTTGATTGGCACCCCTTCTACCACCTTAAACATCCACTCCCTCCACCACCGGTGTACCATGGCTGCAGTGTGTACCATCTATAAGATGCACTGCAGCAACTCGCCAAGGCTTCTTCGGAAGCACCTCCCTAACCCGCGACCTCTTCCACCTAGAAGGACAAGGGCAGCAGACGCATGGGAACACTACCACCTCCAAGTTACCCTCCAAGTCACACATCATCCTGACTTAGAAGTATATCGCTGATCCTTCATCATCGCTGGGTCAAAATCCTGGAACTCCCTACCTAACAGCACTGTGAGAGTACCTTGACCACATGGACTGCAGCGGTTCAAGAAGGCGGCTCACCACCACCTTCTCAAGGGCAATTAGGGATGGGCAATAAATGCTGGCCTTGCCAGCGACGCCCACATCCCATAAAAACAAATTTTAAAAAAATTCTCCCGTTTCTGACTGTAAGGGACCTACATTTGTCTTCACTAATCTTTTTCTTTTTACATACTTGTAGAAGCTTTTACAGTCCGCTTTTATGTTCCTTGCAAGTTTACTCTCATACTCTATTTTCCCTCTAAATCAATCTCTTGGTCCTTTTTTGCTGAATTCTAAACTGCTCCCAATCCTCAGGCTTGCCACTTTTTCTGGCAACTTCATATGACTCCTCTTTGGATCTAATACTATTCTTAATTTATTTTGTTAGCCATGTTTGGGCCGCTTTTCCTTTTGTGTTTTTGTGCCAGAAAGGAATGCATAACTGTTGCAATTCATGCTTACGTTCCTTAAATGTTAGCAATTGCCTATCCACCATCATCCCTTTTAATGAAGCTCCCCAATCTATCATAGCCAACTCACTCCTCATACCTTCGCAGTTTCCTTTGTTTAGATTTAGGACCCTAGTTTCGGATTGGACTACTTCACTTTCCATCTTAATGAAGAATTCTAACATGTTGTGGTCACTCTTCCCTAAAAGACCCCGCACAAGAAGATTATTAATTAACCCCTGCTCATTGCACAATACCCAATCTAGGATAGCGTGTTCCCTAGTTGGCTCCTCAACGTACTGGTCTAAAAATCCATCTTGTACACACTCCAGGAATTCATCCTCCACAGTATTATTGCTAATTTGGTTTGACCAGTCTATATGTAGATTAAAGTCACCCATGATTACTATAGTACCTTTGTTACATGCATCTCTAATTTCCTGTTTGATGCCATCCCCTACACTACCACTACTGTTTGGAGACCTATAGACAACTCCCACCAATGTTTTCTGCCCCTTGGTGCTTCTTAGCTCCACCCAGACTGATCCTACATCTTGATTTTCTGCAATATCCTTTCTCACTATTGCTCTGATTTCATCCTTTACTAACAACGCCCACCCCACCTCCTTTTCCTTTTTGCCTATCCTTCCTAAATATCGAATATCCTTGGATATTCAGCTCCCAGCCTTGGTCACCCTGCAGCCATGTCTCCGTAATCGCAATTATATCGTATCCGTTTACATCTATTTGCGCTGTTAATTCGTCTACCTTATTACGAATGCTTCGTGCATTCAGATACATTGCCTTTAGATTTGTCTTTTAAACATTTTTAGACATCTTAAAATTTTTTTGTACTATGGCCCTATTTGTCTTACCATTTTTTCTTACCCGGACCCTATTTGTTAGTGCACTCTTTTGTTTGTATGCTCTGTCCCTTCCTGACACAATCTGGTTATCCTTACCCCAATCACTTTCCTGCACTGCTTCCTTGTTTTTTCTCTTTAGCATTCTAGATTTCTCTCCACTGGGACCCTCCCCCTCCCTTATTTAGTTTAAAGCCCTATCTACCTCCCTAGTTATTCGATTCGCTAGAAATCTAGTCCCAGCATGGTTCAGGTGTCGTTCGTCCCAACAAAACAGCTCTCTCTTTCCCCAGTACTGGTGCCAGTGCCCCACGAATCGAAACCCATTTTTCCCACACCAATCTTTGAGCCACGCATTCATCTCCCTGATCCTATTGACCCTATGCCAATTTGCTCGTGGCTCAGGTAATAATCCAAAGATTATTATCTTTGTGGTTCTGCTCTTTAATTTAGTCCCTAGCTGCTCAAATTCTCTCAGCAGAACCTCTTTCTTTGTCCTACCTATGTCGTTGGTACCTACATGGACCACGACAACTGGATCCTCCCCCTCCCACTCCAAGTTCTTCTCCAGCCCGGAGGAGATGTCCTTTACCCTGGCACCGGGTAGGCAATATAGCATTCGGGACTCATGCTCCTGGCTGCAGAGAAGAGTGTCTAAACCCTTAACTATACTGTCGCCTACTACAACCACCTTCCTTTTTACTCCCCCCACTTGAAGGGCTTCCTGTACCACGGTGCTGTGGTCAGTTTGCTCGTCCTCCCCGCAGTCCCCGCACTTGTCCACAAGAGTTGCAAGAACCTCGAATCTATTGGAGAAGTGCATGGACTGAGGCTCCTGCAATACTACCTCCTGGATCCCCGTACCTGCCTCACTCGCAGTCACACCCTCCTGTCCCTGACCACGTGTCAATTCTAAAGTATTTAATCTAAGGGGTGTGGCTGCCTCCTGGAGCAAAAGGTCCAGGTAACTTTCTCCCTCCCTGATGTCTCGCAGTGTCTGCAGCTCAGACTCCAGCTCCTCAACTCGGAGCCGAAGTTCCTCGAGCCGCAGACACTTACCGCAGATGTAGTCGCCCTGGACAAAAATCTCCACAAGCTCCCACATATTGCAGCAGCAACACATCTCCTGTTCTCCCATTATTTTATTTATTTAATTAATTAGCTTAATGTTAATCAAATGATTTACCTTGTTTAGTTTATTAAATTAATTAAATTAAGTTTATATGCTATATGTTAACTTAAAACTTAGCCCACAGTCACTACCAATCACTTACCTGCCTTACCTGTGACGTCACACTGCTGTTTCTCTTGTTGTTGCAGGTCTGCTGCTGATTTTATCCCCGCTCTCGGGCCTCGGTCTGCTCCCGCTCAGGTCCGCCGCCACTCAAACCCCCAAGTTGTTCACACTGTGCCCGCTGCACTCAGTCTCAGATGGCAGAGTTTTGGATGGGTTGAAGTTTACGGAGGGTGGAGAATTGGAGGCCAGCCAGGAGTGCATTGGAATAGTCGAGTATGGAATTGACTACAGCATGGGCTGAGGTATGGGGTGGACATACGAACAAATATACGAAAATGACGGGCAGGAAAAGACTAGCTGGTCCATCAAGCCTGCCCCACAGCAAGATGGTTGGACCATCATGGCTAAACACTTCTTCTCTCCCCCGATCTGTCTTCCCCTTCCACTCCCCTTCCCCCCCACCATCTCACACCCACACCCACAGCCATGTAATCTCCTGGGAGAGGCATAAGAAGAGAAAACCCAGGGTCAATAAGGGAATAAATACTCTGTAAAATGCCTCTTCAACCCCCTCAGGCGATCGCAACCAGTCCAGGAGATCACATGGACCAAGTGTTATCTAGAAAGACACTTACCTTCTGTATGATGTGGTCTCTGCCCCAGTCAGGAATTGGTCCAGCTCCCTCTTGAAGGCGTACAGAGAGTCAGCACCCACCACACCAGCCGGCAATGTATTCCAGGGACTCACAATTCTCTGGGAAAAGAAGAACCGCCTAACATCCAGTCTATTCCTACTCTTGCATAGTTTAACCTCATGTCTCCTAGTCCTCCTCAATCTGTTAAACTGGAATAATTTATCAATAGGGAAGCTATCCAGCCCTTTAATTATTTTATAGACCTCCATCAGGTCGCTTGTAAGTTTACGCTGCTCTAAAGTAAATAGACCAGTGTCCTTGAGCCTATCTGATGATTTGAGGTACTTTCCCTCTAGGGAAGAGTGATCATAGCATGTTAGAATTTCAAATTCAGTTTGAGGGTGAGAAACTTGGGTCTCAAACTAAAGTCCTGAACTTAAATAAAGGCAATTACAAAGGTATGAAGATAGAGTTGGCTAAAGTGGACTGGGAAAATAGATTAAAGGGTAAGATGGTAGATAAACAGTGGCAGACATTTAAGGAGATATTGCATAACTCTCAGCAAAGTTATATTCCAGTGAGAATGAAAGACTCAAAGAGAAGAATGAACCATCTGTAGCTAACTAAGCGAAGTTAAAGATGGCATCAAATTGAAAACAAAGGCATACAATGATGCAAAGATTAGTGGTAGGCAAGAGGATTGGGAAATTTTTAGAAAACAGCAAAGGACGACTAAAAAAAATAATAGAGAGAAGATAGATTATGAGAGTAAACTAGCAAGAAATATAAAAACAGACAGTAAGAGCTTCTACAGGTATATAAAAAGGAAGAGAGTAACTAAATTAAACGTTGATCCCTTAGAGAATGAAACTGGGGAATTAATAATGGGAAACAGGGAAATGGCAGAGACTTTGAACAAATATTTTGTATCGGTTTTCACGGTAGAAGACACTAAAAGCATCCCAATAATAATTGATAATCAAGGGGCTATAGGGAGGGTAGAGAAAAAGTACTAGGCAAACTTATGGGATTAAAGGTGGACAAGTCCCCTGGACCTGATGGCCTGCATCCTGGGGTCTTAAAAGAAGTGACTGCAGAGATAGTGGATGCATTGGTTGTAATCTACCAAAATTCCCTGGATTCTGGAGAGGTCCCAGCAGATTGGAAAATCGCAAATGTAACACCCCTATTCAAGAAAGGAGAAAGCAGGAAACTATAGAAGAATGAGAGGTGATCTTATTGAAACATATACGATTCTGAGGGGGTTGGACAGGGTAGATGCTGAGAGGATGTTTCCCCTCGTGGGGGAATCTAGAACTAGGGGGCACAGTCTCAGAATAAGGGGTCGCCCATTTAAGATGGAGATGAGGAGGAATTTCTTCTCTCAGAGGGTCTTGAATCTTTGGAATTCTCTACCCCAGAGAGCTGTGGAGGCGGAGTCATTGAATATATTCAAGGCTGAGATAGACAGATTTTTGAGCAACAGAGGAGTCAAGGGTTATGGGGAGCGGGCAGAAAGTGGAGTTGAGGTCAAAATCAGATCAGCCCTGATCTCATTAAATGGTGGAGCAGGCTCGAGGGGCCGAATGGCCTGCTCCTGCTCCTATTTCTTATGTTCTTATAGACCAGTTAGCCTAACATCTGTCATTGGGAAAATGCTGGAGTCCATTATTAAGGAAGTAGTAGCAGGACATTTAGAAAATCATAATACAATCAAGCAGAGTCAGCATGGTTTTATGAAAGGGAAATCATGTTTGACAAATTTGCTAGAGTTCTTTGAGGATGTAATGAACAGGGTGGATAAAGGGGAACAAGTAGATGTAGTGTATTTGGATTTCCAGAAGGCATTCGATAAGGTGCCACATAAAAGGTTACTGCACAAGATAAGACCTCATGGGGTTGGGGGTAATATATTAGCATCAATAGAGGATTGGCTAACTAACAGGAAACAGAGAGTCGGGATAAATGGGTAATTTTCAGGTTGGCAAACTGTAACTAGTGGGGTGCCACAGGGATCAGTGCTGGGGCCTCAGCTGTTTCCAATCTATATTAATGACTTGGATGAAGGGACCGATTGTAATGTAGCCAAATTTGCTGATGATACAAAGATAGATGGGAAAGCAAGTTGTGTAGAGGACACAAAGAATTTGCAAAGGGATATAGATAGGTTAAGTGAGTGGGAAAAAATTTGGCAGATGGAGTATAATGTGGGAAAATGTGAGGTTATCCACTTTGGTAGGAAAAATAAAACAGCAAATTATTATTTAAATGGAGAGAGACTACAAAATGCTGCAGTACAGAGGGATCTGGGGGTCCTTGTACATGAAACACAAAAAGTTAGCATGCAGGTACAGCAAGTAATTAGGAAGGCAAATGGAGTGTTGGCCTTTATTGCAAGGGGGATGGAGTATAAAAGTAGGGAAGTCTTGCTACAACTGTACAGGGCGTTGGTAAGACCACACCTAGAGTACCGCATACAGTTTTGGTCTCCTTATTTAAGGAAGTATATACTTGCATTGGAGGCAGTTCAGAGAAGGTTCACGAGGTTGATTCCTGAGATGAAGGGGTTGACTTATGAGGAAAGGTTGAGCAGGTTAGGCCTATACTCATTGGAGTTTAGAAGAATGAGAGGTGATCTTATTGAAACGTATCAGATTCTGAGGGGGCTTGACAGGATAGATGCAGAGAGGATGTTTCCCCTCATTGGGGAATCTAGAACTAGGGGGCATCGTTTCAGAATAAGGGGTCATCCATTTAAAATGGAGATGAGAGGAATTTCTTCTCTCAGAGGGTCATGAATATTTGGAATTCTCTACCCCAGAGAGCTGTGGAGGCTGGGTCATTGAATATATTTAAGGTGGAGATAGACAGATTTTTGAATGATAAGGGAGTCAAGGGTTATGGGGAGCGGGCAGGGAAAGTGGAGTTGAGGCCAAGACCAGATCAGCCATGATCTTATTGAATGGCGAAGCAGGCTCGAGGGGCCGAATGACCGACTCCTGCTCCTATTTCTTATGTTCTTATGTTCTTAAGCTGGGAATCATTCTTATAGCTCTCCACTAGACCTTTTCCGAAGCCACTATATCACCCACCATGTTGGGGGACTAAAACTGGGTACAGTACTGCAGATGCGGTCTGACCAGCGACCTGTACAGTGTCAAAATGGTGTCCTTTGACTTATACTGAATCGTTCTACTAATACAACCCAATACCTTGTTAGCTTTAGTTACAGTTTCTCTACATGAGATGGGCAATGTTTTTGGAGCTGGAAGTAGCACAGCAATGTCATGGGAACACCACCCGTCCAATCACACAGCATCTTCACCTGGACCTAATACTTCCTTCTTCGACTCGGTGTCCATTTTATTTTTCCTAATGCCTATGTGAGGCACTTTGGAATCTTGGCTACCTATATTACAGGTGCTATATAACTGCAAGTTGTTGTCGTACAGTAAACCCAGGACCCTTTGTCAAAACTGGAACTGCATTCCCACAACCTGTTACATGACATAACAAATGCATTGTCTTTAGAAGACCAACACGGCAGGCAGTCACAATCTTTATCGGTGGGAGGTTGCATTCCCGGTGTAGTGTAAATTTTCATGCTTATAAAAATAACTCAGCTACTATATACGTTATTAAACTAACAGTTGTGTTGGAGTAACAGAATCTTGGGGCTCTCGTGTCAGTCACAGGCCACTTCAGTTTTGCTCTTGCAGTTTGTGCCATCATCTGAGCCCCTCGCTCCTCAATTATACAAAAGCCTCATTATTCACTCTAGCCCGACTGTTACACTCGATGACCCTCCAAGGATTTCAGCTCATTTAGGCTTGTTGTAAACACATCCATTATTTTGCTCATTTGTAACAAATCCTCATTCAGCACAGAGCTGGAGAGGAATGTGCAGATACATTTCAGCTCTTCTGGTTAGAGGATTATATTGGCAGATTCTTAAAATGTGAACACGGATAAAGGGAAAGAAGAGGAAATGCCGAGTATTGAAACAAAGTAAAAGTGATTCTTTTTCAAAAGACTTTTCATTTGTGTGGCATTAATAATTTTGCCACAAATAACGAAGGACTTTGCCCCTTCACGTAGCTTAAAATTTGTTCACCTAACAACCCCCTTTTACAATTACACCAAAACAGGCAATGTAAATAGCAACATATTTTAAAATAATTCCCAAACCATTATGCATTAATAAACAGTGAATGATCCTATGTTATAACATTACACAGTTACATAAAATAAAAGAATTAGAAAGAACTTGCAGTTATATATTGTTTTTCATGACCTCAGGACTGCGTACAGTTCTGGTCACCACATTGCAGGAAAGATATGATCGCACTAGAGAGGGTACAGAGGAGATTTACGAGGATGTTGCCAGGACTGGATAATTTTAGCTATGAGGAAAGATTGGATAGGCTGGGGTTGTTTTCCTTGGAAGAGAGGAGGCTGAGGGGAGACTTGATTGAGGTGTATAAAATTATGAGGGGCCTAGATAGTGTGGTTAGGAAGGACCTATTTCCCTTAGCAGAGAGGTCAATAACCAGGGGGCATAGATTTAAAGTAATCGGTAGAAGGATTAGAGGGGAGTTGAGGAGAACTTTTTTCACCCAGAGGGTGGTGGGGGGTCTGGAACTCACTGCCTGAAAGGGTGGTAGAGGCAGAAACCCTCATCACATTAAAAAGTACTTGGATATGCACTTGAAGTGCTGTAACCTGCAGGGCTACGGACCAAGAGCTGGAAAGTGGGATTAGGGTGGATAGCTCTTTCTCATCCAGCACAGACACGATGGGCCGAATGGCCTCCTTCTGTGCTGTAAATTTCTATGATTCTATGATTTCTCTGACATCCGCTTTACACCCAATGAAATACTTTTAGTATAGTCACTGTTGTATGTAAGAAGCACGGCAGCCAATCTGCACACAGCAAGGTCCAATAAACAACAGTCTGATAATGACCAGGTAATCTGTTTTAGTGAAATAAAAACAGAAAATGCTTGAAATATTCAGCAGGTCAGGCAGCATCTGTGGACAGAGAAACAGAGTTAACGTTTCAGGTCGATGACCTTTTGTCTTGCACCCTCATCCCTTTTGTCTTTTAATCTCTCCTGCCTTACACCCTATCACAGACCTTCCCTTTTGTTCTTTCCTGCACCTCCCCCCTTTCCCTGCCCCTGCACTTGCTTAAAATCTGTTACATCTCCAACATTTTCCAGTTCTGACAAAAGCCTAACCTGCTATTTCCAGCATTTTCTGTTTTTATTTCAGATTTCCAGCATCTGCAGTATTTTGCTTTTTTAATCTGTTTTGGTGATGTTGGTCAACACCTTCACCGAAGCGTACGAGAGCATAGGCCTTACACTAAACATCCGTAAGACAAAGGTCCTCTACCAACCTGCCCCCGCCACACAGTACTGCCCCCCGATTATCAAAATCCACGACAAGGCCTTGGAGAACGTGGACCACTTTCCATACCTCGGGAGCCTACTGTCAACAAGGGCAGACGTCGACGACGAAGTCCAACACTGCCTTCAGTGTGCCAGTGCAGCCTTCGGTCGC
Source organism: Squalus acanthias (assembly GCA_030390025.1). Classification (NCBI taxonomy): domain Eukaryota; kingdom Metazoa; phylum Chordata; class Chondrichthyes; order Squaliformes; family Squalidae; genus Squalus; species Squalus acanthias. Next base: position 10,339,654 of record CM059430.1, read on the forward strand.
CTGAGGAAGAGTGTGTTTGAAGACCAGGACCTCAAACCCGGCACTAAGCTCATGGTCTACAGAGCAGCAGTGATACCCGCCCTGCTGTATGCCTCAGAGACATGGACCATGTACAGCAGGCACCTCAAAGCACTGGAGAGGTACCACCAACGTTGCCTCCGCAAGATCCTGCAAATCCATTGGCAGGATAGGCGCACCAACATCAGTGTTCTTGCTCAGGCCAACATCCCTAGCATCGAAGCTTTGACCACGCTCGATCAGCTCCGATGGACGGGTCACATTGTCCGCATGCCCAATACGAGACTCCCAAAACAAGCGCTCTACTCGGAGCTCCGGCACGGCAAGAGAGCCCCAGGTGGGCAGAGGGGATGCTTCAAGGATACCCTCAAAGCCTCCTTGAAAAAGTGTAACATCCCCACCGACACCTGGGAATCCCTGGCCCAAGACCGCACAAAGTGGAGGAGAAACATCCGGGAAGGCGCCGAATACCTCGAGTCTCTTAGCCGGGAGCAAGTGGAAGCTAAGCGCAGGCAGCGCACGTCAACCCAAGCACCCCACCCACCTGCCCCTTCAAGCACCGTCTGCCCCACCTGTGACAGAGACTGTAGGTCCCGCATTGGACTCATCAGTCACCTGAGAACTCATTTTTAATGTGGAAGCAAGTCATCCTTGGTTCCGAGGGACTGCCTAAGAAGAAGAAGAAGGTTAAGCTATAAATATTAGCTTGGACACCAGGAAGAACTCCCCTGCGCTCCTTTGAAATAGTACCATAGGATCTGTTACCTCCACCTGAGAGGGCAGAGGTTTAATGTCTCAGTTGAAAGACAACATACTCTTGACAGTGCTCCACTTCCTCGGTTCTGTACTGCAGTCTCAACCTGGAATTTATGGTCAAGTTTCTGGAATGGGACTTGAACCCACAACCTTCTGGCTCAGAAGCAAGAGTGCTACTCACTGAGCCACAGTGTGCTCATTGTTGAAAGTGACAATCTTGATAGGGTTCACAAATCTTTCATGACATTCTAGCCTACATTACAGATGACTGAATCTTGTGAACAGTGAATGAGGTAAGTTGTCAATGTAACTCACCAGAGTTGGAGGGGTTAGTTAGTGGAGGTGAGCTCCTTCTCCTCACAGTGTTAGATTTGTGCCACTTTACATTCAAAGAACAGCCAGTATTTTTCCTTCTGTATCCTTACTGTGTTGTAATCAAGATGCCTTGAACCTTCTGCTCCTCTAACTTATTCATTATCATGACCTCAAAACTGTGGAAGTCCTTACCTTAATCAGTGTTGCCTCTCTTGTTACAATCTGCAGGCTTTTAAAAACTCAAGCTTAGAGTCCTCTAACCAATATTTCTTTATCTGTTTTCAAACTTGGCAGTGTCCTGCAGTATGCACTTTGATCTTCATGTAAGATTTCTCAGCTGAAGCAAACTCAATCTCTTGCCTAATACAAAGGAAATCTGGAAATCTGAAATAAAAGCAGAAAATGCTGGAAATACTCAGCAGGTCAGGCAGCATCTGTGGAGAGTGGTCTGCACAGAGTGATCTTAAATGGAGTGCACTTAAACAGAGTGTTAAACTTGGGAATTTGGAGAGAGTGGGAATTCGGAGCAGAGGGGGAAGGAGGTGCTGCTTTTTGCCTCGAATACTTGGAGTACTTAGTGTTACTGGTAAATATTTAATTTAATCTACCTAGCACTTAAACTAGATCTAGTAATTAGCTAAAAACTAAACTATAAGCTCAGTTTATTAAATACATAAATTTTAATTAACTAACTAAATAAATAAAACAAGATAAGAAAGCGATGGCAGTGCAGGTGGTGTGCCACAACTGCAGCATGTGGGAGTTTGTGGAGAGCATTGCGATCCCGGACAACCGTGTCTGCGGTAAGTGTCTGCATCTCAAGGAACTTCAACTCAGAGTTGTTGAGCTGGAGTCCGAGGTGCAGACATTGCGGAACATCAGGGAGGGGGAATGTTACCTGGACACTTTGATCCAGGAGGTAGTCACACTCCTTAGGCTAGATAGTGATACAGGTCTGGTTTGTGGTCAGGGACAGGAGGGTGTGACTGCAACTCAGGCAGGTAAGGGGATCCCAGGTGCAGTGCTGGAGGAGTCTCAGCCTTTGCCCTTGTCCAACAGGTATGAGGTTCTTGCTGCCTGTGTGGATGAGGGAAAAGCCTGCAGGATGGATGAGCAGGCTGACCATGGCACCATGGTGCAGGAGGCCATTCAAGTGGGGGGAATGAAAAGGAATGTAGTTGTGGTAGGGGACAGTATAGTCAGGGGGATAGATACTGTTCTCTGCAGCCGCGACCAGGAGTTCCAAAGGCTGTGTTGCCTGCCCGGTGCCAGGTTTAAGGATATCTCCTCATGGCTGGAGAAGAATTTGGAGTGGGAGGGGGAGGATCCAGTTGATGTGGTCCACAAAGGAACCAACGACATAGGTAGAACTAGGAATGAGGTTCTGCTGAGAGAGTTTAGGAGCTAGGGTACAAATTAAAAAGCAGAACCTCAAAGGTAATAATCTCTGGATTGTTACCTGAGCCACGCGCAAATTGGCATAGGGACAAGCAGGTCAGAGAGTTAAATGCGTGGCTCAAAGAGTGGTGTGGGAGGAAGGGGTTTCAATTCATGGGGCACTGGCACCAGTACTGTGGAAAGAGGGAGCTGTTCCGTTGGGACGGGCTCCACTTAAACTGGGCTGGGACCAGTGTCCTGGCGAATCGAATAACTAGGCCTGTAGATAGGGCTTTAAACTAAAAATGGGGGTGGGGTCAGGTGAGGGGCAATTTAGAAATCTAAAGAGAAAAGGCAAGGCAATGGAGCAGTGTAACGATTTGAATAAAGATAAGCAGAGTGTGACGGGAAGGCACAGAGAGTTTAATGGTAAAAGTGCATCAGTGAAGGTGACAGCAGGGAATAATGATAAAAAGTTAAAATTAAATGCTCTTTATCTGAATGCACGAAACATTCGTAACAAGATAAATGAATTAGTGGCACAAATAGAGATAAATGGCTTTGATCTAATAGCCATTACAGAGACATAGTTGCAAGGTGGCCAGGGTTGGGAGCTAAATATTTCAGGATACTTGACGTTTAGAAAAGACAGGCAGAATGGAAAAGGGGGGGAAGGGTGCGGGGTAGCCCTGATAATAAAGGATGACATAAGGACAGCCATGAGAAAGGATCTTGACTCAGAAGATCAGGAAGTAGAATCAGTATGGGTGGAGATAAGTAATAACAAGGGGCAGAAAACATTGGTGGGAGTAGTTTATAGGCCCCCAAACAGTAGCTATACCATTGGACAGAGTATTAATCAACAAATAACAGGATTTTGTAACAACGGTAATACAATAATCATGGGGGAACTGTAATCTTCATATAGACTGGGCAAATCAAATTGGCAAAGGTAGTCTGGAGGATGAGTTCATGGAATGCATTCGAGACAGTTTCCTAGAACAATACGTCACGGAACCAACCAGGGAGCAGGCTATTTTAGATCTTGTATTGTGTAACGAGACAGGATTAATTAGCAATCTCATAGTAAAGGATCCTCTGGGGAAGAGTGATCATAATATGATAACATTTCACATTGAGTTTGAGAGTGAAATACTTCAGTCGAAAACAAGAGTCTTAAAATTAAATAAAGCCAATTACATAGGTATGAGGGGTGAGTTAGCTAAGGTAGATTGGGAAATTAGATTAAAAGGTATGATGGTAGATAAGCAATGGCAAACATTTAAAGAAATATTCTAAATTCTCAACAAATATACATTCCACTGAAAAATAAAAACTCCATGGGAAAAGTGATCCATCCGTGTCTAACTAAAGAAGTTAAGGATAGTATTAGATTAAAAGAAGAGGCTTATAATGTTGCGAAGAATAGAAGTAAGCCTGAGGATTGGGAAAGCTTTAGAAACCAGCAAAGGATGACCAAAGAATTGATAAAAAGGGAGAAAATAGAATGAGTGTAAATTAGCAAGAAATATAAAAACAGATTGTAAGAGCTTCTACAAGTATGTAAAAAGAAAGCAAATAGCAAAAGTAAGCATTGGCCCTTAGAAGCTGAGGCAGGGGAAATTATAATGGGGAATAAGGAAATGGCAGAGACTTTTAACAAATATTTTGTATCTGTCTTCACAGTGGAAAACACAAAAAGCATACCAAAAATAGTGGGGAACCAAGGGGCTAATAAGAGTGGGGAACTTAAAGTAATTAATATCAGTGGAGAAAAAGTACTTGAGAAACTAATGGGACTCAAAGCCAACAAATCCCCTGGACCTGATGGCCTACATCCTAGGGTTCTAAATGAGGTAGTGGCTGCAGAGATAGTGGATGCATTGGTTGTGATCTTCCAAAATTCCCTAGATTCTAGAACGGTCCCAATTGATTGGAAGGTAGCAAATGTAACCCTGCTATTCAAGAAAGGAGGGAGAGAGAAAACAGGGAACTACAGGCCAGTTAGCCTGACATCAGTTGTCAGAAAAATGTTGGTATCCATTACTAAGGAAGTGGTAACAGGGCACTTAGAAGATCATAATATGATTAGGCAGAGTCAACATGGTTTTATGAAAGGGAAATCAAGTTTAACAAATTTATTAGAGTTTTTTGAGGATGTAACTAGCAGGGTAGATAAAGGGGAACCAGTGGATGTAGTATATTTGGATTTCCAAAAGGCACTCAATAAGTTGCCACATAAAAGGTTGCTATGCAAGATAAGGGCTCATGGGGTTGGGGGTAATAGATTAGCATGGATAGAGGATTGGTTAAGGGACAGAAAACAGAGAGTAGGGATAAACGAGTCATTTTCCGGTTGGCAGGCTGTAACTCGTGGTGTGCCGCAGGGCCTCAGCTATTTACAATCTATGTTAATGACTTAGATGAAGGGACCAAGTGTAATGTATCCAAGTTTGCTGTCGATACAAAGCTAGGTGGGAAAGTAAGCTGTGAGGAGGACACAAAGGGCTGGATTTTGAAGTTGGAGTCGTGTTGGGGTCGGGAATCACACATTCTGGCTTGTGAACCCGCCTCCATTGAGATGTGGCCGAACCCACTGTATTTTCCCTTGATTGACCTTGTTGAGCCCGCCCAGTGGGCTCAGCAGGCCAATTAAGGGCCACCCGGCAACAGGTGACGTCACAGACTGACATTTCATCTGTCAAGAGCTTTTGACAGATGAAATATCAGTGTTTGACAGCTCTGTGAAGCTGCCAAACGCTCACAATATGATTTCTAACTTCAGTCCTTCCTTTCAGGCTGAGTTAGAAATCATTCCAGCACAGAAAACAGAAGGCTGCTGTTTTTGACAGGTCCACGGCTTTCCTGCTTTCTGTGCCGGTGAGATTTCTAACTCCCGAGAACTGAAGGGCTGACACCTGCAGGAGGAAGTTAAGGTAAGTAAAACTTTTTCCAACACTTAGCACTTACCTTACACACTTACCTCTGCACACATGTACCCATCACTCACCTGCCCACCGGACATATCGACCCCTCCAACCCCTGCAGACCCACGGCCCGACCCGATAACTTGGAGTGTTTGCCACCTGTCGGGAAGCCCACACTTTTGTTTTTAAAATAGGGATTATGCAAAAAACTGCCTGTTAACTACCTGTTAACAGGCAGTTAATTGTCACTAATCCCTTCCCGCCTCAGGGAGTCGGGTCTCAGACCAGGTCGGGTACCCGCCGCCAGAGAAACTGGCATGGAGGCGGGTTGGAGTCGGAATGGGGTCGGGACCCCCGAATCTGCAACTTTAACCCCCCCCCCCCGCCCCCCGACTCCAAACCCGACTCCACGGGTCATTCAAAATCCAGCCCAGTGAGCCTGCAAATGGATATAGACAAGTTAAGTGAGAGGTTGTTTCCCCTGGCTGGAGAGTCTAGAACTAGGGGGCATAGTCTCAGGATAAGGGGTCGGCCATTTAAGACTGAGATGAGGAGAAATTTCTTCACTCAAAGGGTTGTGAATCTTTGGAATTCTCCACCACAAAGGACTGTGGATGCTGAGTCTTTGAGTATATTCAAGGCTGAGATAGATAGATTTTTGGACTCTAGGGGAATCAAGGGATATGGGGATCGGGCGGGAAAGTGGAGTTGAGGTAGAAGATCAGTCATGATCTTATTGAATGGTGGAGCAGGCTCGAAGGGCCGTATGGCCTACTCCTGCTCCTCATTCTTATGTTCTTATGTTCTTAAACATAGTTAGCAATTCAGGTCGGTGGCCTTTCATCAGAACTGGGTAATCAATAGGTCAGAGTTCTGACGAAAGGTCACCGACCTGAAACGTTAACTCTGTTTCTCTCTCCACCAAAACTGTTGAGTATTTCCAGTATTCTCAGTTTATATTTCAATATATTGCCTGTTTCAATGGACCACAAAGGTTTGCAAAGTTTATGTGGTTAATTTCCAGATGCCAAATGATGAAATTTGCAACATGTCATAAAATGTACAGTTGCTTGTCAGTTGCCATATTTGAATAATTCTTGCAGAAAGACACAACACTATCCATAGTTCGCACATAATTACTGACTTTTTTTTTTACACAGCATCACACAGGACAGTGGAATCCATAATTGTTGCAATAGTCCTTGGGAATTATAGTGATAGTACAATTAAATTTGTATAACGCACAGGGTGTTCTGATACAGAAACAAAGACATTGGCAGTGCAAGTTCTTCTCTGTATTTCTGATTCGGAATATGCCTTTAGAAAAAGAGTTAAGTTCTTCTACCCTTTGCTGACTTACATATTGATCCATAGATGATGATGGAAGATGCCTGTGCGTGAATTCTTTTAACGTGGGGTGGCCGTTGCACACCAGCTACCACACGGGCACGACAGGTCTTGGTCCAATGGAAAGAGGATCCAAGACGATTGGAGACCAGGGTCTGCTACATCGGCCGAGCACACACACACAAACATACTCCTACTGTCCTCCTCCCTCCTTCCCGCAGGTCCTCTCTGCTTGGGTTTCATAGGCTGCAGTGTGGACCTCCCGACCCCGCTGCTGGTACACGCTGCGCCACTCCTGGGCCTCGACCTCGCTGCTGGGCTCGTCCTCGCTCCTGGGCCTCGTCCTCACCCCTGGGCCTCGATCCAGGGGCGATCCATACAAATATTATTACAGAACTTCAGCCAGATGATAGATGAAGTATGATTTTTCTGCTTTGCATTGCCTGAAATTGCCAGTGAAATTAAGCCCAGAGTTTAAAACAGAGCCTCAGCCTCCAAAAACAAGTAATTGTTTCAATCCTGTAATCATTTATCAAACCTAAAGATTCCTTGGGTAATCCAGCCAAAAAGATTGGCCTGAAGTAGAACTTTTCTGTTCTTCATATTGTGATATTGCCAGTGAAAATGAGTTTAGAATGCTAAACAGCAGGAGGCATTTCCGAATAGCCCTCTCTCATCCTGTGTGATGCTATCAGTGTCAGCACAGTTCCTTACACTGACCTGACCCATAAATGGTACTGTCTTTCTATCCACTGAGATGAATTTGACTGCAGAAAGCGTGTAGATTTGACACCTGTGGCTTAAATTCAGAGTTGGACAGGGGCCAGATGCAGGGGGCAGAGGGTAGACCTTGAGTTCCAATATTTGCTTTATTGCAAAATCATTGAAAACCTTATTAACCTCACAAGCTAATGCCCTTGCATTATAAAACACAGAAGTAAGCAACTCAATTTACAATGTAATTTTTTAAGGCGACTTTCGTAGATTGAAATGGGATGGTGTGATGTCAGTAACAAATCCGCCAGTGTGCTTGTATGAAATTTCTCTGCTATTTTAGCAAAGATTTTTAATGGCCCTGAAATTCACCTCTCCGGCTTGCTGCAGGGGTAAAGATTGCACGCGCACTTACCTACCGCGCCTGCCGTTGACCACTGGGCCCACGGGAACTTCAGCTCCTGGGCCTGCTCCAAGTGCCGGCGCGTAGTGCTTGCGTGTCCCAGGGGCGCAGTTAGTGCAATGCGTCCCCTGGGATCACATGGGCCATGGAGAGCCAATGGCAGCAGACCATCTTTCATTCATAGATTTGACCTGTCAAATCTGTGAATTGAAATCGGCCCCAAAAGAACACCTAAACTTCAAATAAATTTTTAAAAACCATCACATTTATAAAATAACTATAAGTTAAATAAATTAACTACTTTAAACAAAAATTTAAATTTTTGAAAAAATTAAAATACTTTTTAACAGTGCTAAAAATAAACTTACCTTTCTTTAAAGTACCTAAAAAATATAAACCTGTTGAAATTTTTTTTAAATTATAATTAATTAACCACTTACCTTGTTGAAAACGGGTCCTGCGCCTCCTTTTTAAAAGCGCAGGTTCTTCAATACTTACCCTCCCGTAGAAACCTGAAAAAAAACCTAAGTTTGCTGCGTGCACGCAGCCTCTACCGCACACGCGGTTCACCTATGAACCGCTCTCTTCACCAGACTGGAAGTTCCGGTTTCCCGCGCATGCGCAGTGCATGCAGGAAACCGGCATTTCAGGACGCCTTACGGGTGAGTACACAGCGCGTACTCATCCGGCAAGGGCCGAATTTTTGGCCCAATGTTTTGAAACGGGGTGGTATGGACCCAAAAATGTCCTCCTATATCACCAGAAGGGTTTACGTTTCAACTCCTCTACATACTTGATCTCATGTTATAGCCTGACACTTTAGTGGATTGAATTCAGTTGTCTGCAATTGTAAGTTACACATGCATTGTTCTCGATCTATATATGCTTTGACGATTCTGTATCTCCTCACTTCACCTGACGAAGGAGTTGTAACTCCGAAAGCTTGTGATTTAAAATAAAATTGTTGGACTATAACCTGGTGTTGTGCGACCTCTCACTTTAGTGGAATACAGTGGGAATGCCACATTGCCAGAGGTGCTGGGGTAGATTTTCAACTTAAAAATCTATATTTTCAATTGAAATGAAATCGGGCAATTTCTATAATGGACTGCCAGTCCGCAGTGCCAGTTATATGCCTTTGGCAAGTTGTAAATCTTCCCCGCTCTCTTTTAGATGTGACATTAAACTGTTAGAGTGGATGTAAAATATCCCCAAGGCACAATGTCCAGAAGAACACAGAGTTCTCCCAGGGTCTTGGCCAATAACTTTCATTCAAACAACACCACCAAAATTAAATGTAACTGTCATTCATCTCATTGCTGTTTGTGAGACTTTGCTATGTGCAAATTATCAGCCACATTTGCCGATGGAACAGTGACTGGATTTTAAAAGTAATTTATTGTGTGTGAAGCACTTTGGGACATTCTGATAAGGTGCTATGTAAATGCAAGTTCAACTAGAAACAACATGACTTTTCCATACCAGCCACCCTTTTCCTTTATAAGTCAAAATGCAGATTTAGTACAAAGTGTGTTTTATGAGCAGACATTGTACCTCCCAGGAGCTGGAATGAGAGTGCCAAAACTCATTTCAAAGAGCCTTACAGCCAGTAGAGAGATAAAAACACTTTTATCTCATCAGTCTGGTCTTAACTGAAGCTCAGAGAAATGGCAATCCTTCCCTAAACTTATTGCAGCACTTAATCCTTTATGCTTGGAAAACTAAAGCAACGAGTTTCAACTACAGGAAACTTTCGTTTATCCGGCACCCAAATATCCGGAATTCTCGCTTAACCGGCAAAAATCAGGTAAGTTTTATTGTACAGACAAGACCCCGATTCTGACCTTTCGCCCCCACGAAAGGGGGGTCAACTTTCTTCCGACTCGGACCTGTCGCCGCCACGGAGGAAAAAGCCGGAGTCTCGTTTATTTTCCCTCTCCGGGTCCCAATTGTTAAGGCTGTGGCCGTGTACGGGTCTCTCGTACCTTGGTAAGTATACCTCTCTGTAATCCGGCACTTTCGATCAACCGGCACCACGCCGGTCCCGTCGGTGCCGGATAAACGAAAGTTTCCTGTACAAGGAGAGTGGAATATCTCTTCTAAAGAGGTGTTCGACAGCACCTTCCAAATCCCGTGACCTCTACCAACTCGAAGGACAAGGGGAGGCAGTAGTGTGGGAATGTCATCACCTCCAAGCCACACAATCCTGACTTGGACACCGTTCGCTCATCTTCGCTGAGTTAAAATCCTGAATTCGCTACCCAACAGCCTTGTGGGAGCATCGTCACTACACGGACTGCAGCGGTTCAAGAAGAAGGCTCCCCACCACCTTCTCAAGAGCAACTAGGGATGGGCAATAAATGCTGGCCTTGCCAATGAAGCCCACATCCCGAGAATGAATTGAAAAATTTTTTTTTTTCTTAGCAAAGAAGCCAGCATGCATACCAAACAGAAAATCTCAATTTGTACTCAGGAAGTTCTTCACGAAAATTCAAGACTGGAGGAACTTCACCCCTGCGGTCAATGAGACAGTGGAACCGCCATTATCCATACTTCTAGTATCATTCATTCTTATTATGCACCAGATTTTTCACAGCACCAAGCCTGTCAGACATCGACTAGTCTTGCAGCTTCTTTTGTTTTTTTTTGTATTTTGCCTCTATTTCTCACTGATCAAAATGATATAATGGGCCAAAAATTGCGGTCGGTGGCAAACCTCTGGAGTACGCCGCCAAGCTGCGAAAATAATACGCACTTACCTGATGGCGGCCCTCCTGCGTAAACTTGCGCTCTGACGCTGCGAGCAGGAGGGCAGCGTAATGGCCCACGGATCCCAGCGACGCAGCCTGTACTGGAAGCGTACCTGGGATCATGTGGGCCTGGTCCTCCAATCAGAAAACAAAATTAGATTGTAATCATTTCAGAAGGGAATCCCATAATCAGATTTAATTACAATTTACAGGATTGGAATTTAATTCCTAATTAGCTTCATTCCACCAACTTCACTAAAAATTTAATTTGGCTGATCGTTTTTGACATCATTAAAACTCTAAGATTTGCAGAAACAAGAAAAACTCATTTGATACAGTTAAACTATATGATTTCCGAGATGAAAATGTTTAAAACATGCCTAAGGTATCCCCTTACGCTGATGCAAACAGGCCCTAAACCTGCTTGCATCAACCGTAACATTTCCATACGCAATTGCTGGCCAGTCAGTGGGCAAATAGCCCAACTCTGCGCCAGCAATTGGTTTCTCGTGGGCCGTGCAGATGGCCTTGACAGACCTCAAGTTCAGGATTTAGCGCATGCGCTATCCCGAACTTGTGGTGAATATCAAAGGAGGTATGATGGCGTACTCTGAGAGTATGCTGCCATAACCACCACCAAATGCTGGCCAATGTTTCAACTGGTACATCTCTAACCTTTACCAGTTCTGACGAAAGATCATTGACCTGAATTGTTAACTCGGTTTCTCTCTCCACAGACGCTGCCTGACCTGCTGAATATTTCCAGCATTTTCTCTTTTTATTTCCGATTTCCAGCATCTGCAGTATTTTGCTTTTGTATAATGTTCCTTCCGTTATTCGTATTGTATTTGTCTTCCCTACTGTGCCTAAGGTATTGGAATTCCATACGTGTAAGCCCACAATTTGGGGACTCGGAATCATCCGCTGTCATGGATATTGGTGGATGTTCCTGTACTGTAATTGTTTTTGCAGACGTATAGTGTAGTTACACAAAATATAATCCGCACAGTGGTTCAGTGGCACTATCAAGAATAGGTGTGAGATCTCAGTGGATAAATGCATTGTGTACTGGGGTACTGAGCTGTACAAACAAGGGACATCCCAGGTTTGATCTAGGGTCTGTCATCTGATCTTGCAATTCTTCTTCTTCGTAGGCAGTCCCTCGGAACCGAGGATGACTTGCTTCCACATTAAAAATGAGTTCTCAGGTGACTGATGAGTCCAATGCGGGACCTACAGTCTCTGTCACAGGTGGGGCAGACGGTGGTTGAAGGGGTGGGTGGGTGGGGTGCTTGGGTTGACGTGCGCTGCTTGCCCTTGGCTTCCGCTTGCTCCCGGCGAAGAGACTCGAGGTGTTCGGCGCCTTCCCGGATGCTTCTCCTCCACTTTGTGCGGTCTTGGGCCAGGGATTCCCAGGTGTCGGTGGGGATGTTGCACTTTTTCAAGGAGGCTTTGAGGGTGTCCTTGAAGCGTTTCCTCTGCCCACCTGGGGCTCTCTTGCCGTGCCGGAGCTCCGAGTAGAGCGCTTGTTTTGGGAGTCTCGCATCGGACATGCGAACGATGTGACCCGTCCATCGGAGCTGATCAAGCATGGTCAAAGCTTCGATCTTGCAATAAGTTTGCGACAACTGACCAAGTAAAAATCAGCCGGGGTTTTCACTCCTCATTGCTATTTAGTCATTCCTGGTGGAAAGTGAGCATCTAGGGAAGTCCGGGTGAGGATATGACAAGGTTTGGCCATGATGCTTCCCCATGATTAGAAAGCTGGCACTAGCTCTCCTGGATTATACTTTGGCACAGTATGGGACGGCACCCAGTCTCCAGAAAGGAGAGGAAAATACTGGAGGGACCAAAAATGCATCAATCTTCCATTTCGCTATAGAAACCAATGCCAAAACATAACAGACATATGAAGAAGGTGTTTAGAATTAGTATGTAGGGGAAAGGCAGTCAAAAATCCCCAGTAAAAGATGCTTGCGCTGCCCCCCCTCCCCCCCCCACACACAAATATTTTAAAATTCAGGCCTCAGTGTTTGGTGGAAAACTCAGAATAGCGACAACTTGTGCAATGGTATGTTTGAAGATTGCTTGTGTTTATTATTGGACTGAATATTTGCAATAATTCCGTTCAAAGTGTTTATTGAACTGCATCAGTTTCATGTGGTACTCATTTCTATAATCCTACACAGATGGGACATTTTATTGATTGCACCAAACAGGAAAGTGTAGCACAGCTAAGTGAAATGGAGCTTTATTGCAAAATGGGTCATCTCGAATGTTTCTGTGAGAAGAACTGCTGGAGTGAAAACCATTGCGATTGTCAATTCTTCAGCTGGTGGGCTGAAAATGGCACAAAGAAAAATTCAGTGTATCACCATCAATTAAAGCTGATTCACTCTGCCTGTATCCCGCTGCTTATGTTACTCCAGTGATAGAGTAAACCATTACTTCTGAAATACTGTTCTCCAGCCAATGGATCTCTAGCTGTGATTTTTGCCAGTATAATAAAAGCCAGAAATTCTTTAAGTAAATCCCCAATGTAACAGCATACTTTTCAAATTCTGATGGCTTATGGGTTCCTTATTAAAACCCAATGTTCAGAAATTCAAAATTCCTGAATTGGTACTATAAACTCTATTGGCAAAGTCATGTTACAGCCCCTTGCAGTTTTTTGTATGAACTGTTGCACCAAATGATGGCCCTAGTCACAATTTGAAGTGGTAATGGCCTTGAGTCTCCTCTTTGGGACAGAGATTCAGCGGGACGGGACTTCCGCACCCCCCCTGAATCTGCCCCGACCCCTGATCCACTTCCCTGGGTCAGGGTCATTTGATATCCCGATGGGATTCCCACCACTAGGAGGGAGCCTGTCACAGCCTGGCCACAAAATCCCAGCTGTGCCCCAATGGGACCACGCAGGCCTACACAGGAAGGTAACGGGGTGGGGTGGGGGCATATTGGAGAGAGAGGAGGAGGTCACAAGGCCTTCTCCCTCGACTGAGGGAACCTCAGCCATTATCGCCATTCCCCATGGTCTACTGCCACCTTCCCTACGGCAATCCTGGAAAGTAGTTGTGATTATGGGCGGGTACCAGGACATTTAGTCAGGGATTTGTATGCAGTGGGTGGGGGAGGGGCCAGTCAGTGGCATTCTTGGTGGGGCTGAGGGCAGGGAGAACCAGGTAAGAGCAGGAAGGTGACAGTGGGCCTTGCCAACAAATTCTGCCTCATTCTCCGCCAACCCACCCAATTACGGGCAGGATCACGACGGAGAATCCAGATCAATTTGTCGACCATGACTGAGGCTCAGCTCATGAAATCATCAGCAGAGCAGCCCTTTGAGAGCACTGAAAGTAACATACATTTTGGTAGTATACTTGAACAAGAAAGAAAAAAGAAAGAAAGGAAAGAAAGCAAAGACAGATTGATTATATAGCACCTTTCATGATCACAGGATGTCCCAAAGCACTTTCCAGCCATTGAAGTACTTTAAGTGTAGCCACTGTTATAATATAGGAAACATGGCAGCCAATTTACACACAGCAAGGTTCCACAAACAGCAATGAGATAATGACCAGATAATCTGTTGATTGAGGAACAAATGTTGGCGAGACACAGAGAACTCTGCTCTTCTTCGAACGGTGCCGTGGGATCTGTTACATCCACCTGAGAGAGCAGACGGAGCCTCGGTTTCATGTCTTATCCAAAAGGCAGCACCTCTGACAGTGCAGCACCCCCTCAGTACTGCACTGAAGTGTCAGGCTAGATAATAAAACAGCACAGACAGGAATTTAGCTGAATGTGCTAACCAATGTGCTAAAAAGAAGACGATGAGAAAATGACACCCATTAGTTCGAAATTTGTAGACTTAAATGCTGCTAGCACTGATTTTTTTTGCTATGAAAGTTATTTTAGTAGTTAATACTTCAGAAAACCAGGCAATCACAATGAACTTCAAATATTGCTTCATTCATACTTCTAAATTACTAAATTGTCAGCATAGTGGTATAATGGACAAAATATTCATGCCATCAACTGTAGAGCGAGCAAAGCTTCTGTATAATGGCCACATGAATATGGAGAGAATTCCATTGCAGCCACAATGCATGTACTAAGGATTCCAATACTATAACTTGCTGTCATTAAACTAGCTGAACTGTGGGCAATTTTGTCATCGATTCTCAAAAGTTGGAACATTACAAATGAAGTCTGCCTCATTACCTAAAACTACAAGTGTGATCGTAGATACATTTTACAGCTCATGTACGAGCGATCTTTGCATCATTGTAAAAGTTCCAACGAATTAACCAACTCGCTCCATGACCCACATCTTATAAATAAAACCCAAGACTGAGGCTCTAACAAGTGACATTTTATACTTCAAATTTTGCATCACTTATTTACTTTGTAATATGTTCTGAGTGGTTGGGCCATTTGATTCTACTTTCATTTATGCGCACATCTGAGAGCACAAAAATGATCAGTCAATAAAGGGTTTATTTAAAGGAGAGAAGTCATGAAATGAATACACCATTATCCGAGCAGGGAGGGGAGTTCTGGATAAAAACATTCTGAACTTACACATATTATTTTTAAGCAGAACCAATTTGGCAACACTATGTACTGATGCAGAGGTATTTGAAGAAGAAGGCAAGATACAAGTTAAGTTAATCGTTTCTTAAGTTTGAAACTTTTGGCCCCTATTATAAAAATCCACCCAATGCAACAGTCTGTTTATAAAATATTTGAATTGTATTCAATTCTCCTGTCTGTTAAGTTCAGAAAGCTATTAGAATTTGTATTAATTTTGCTTAGAACACTGCATTTTGTACCTCCAGCCACGCAGGAAGCATAAAAGCCAGAATATTATTCAATATCTGTGACTTTGGCTGAGAAAATGCCTACCTTCGAACACTTTGCCTATTAAATGTCTGAAGCATTGGCCTGGCCTTACTGAAGCCACTTCAGTGGAAAATAAAAGTTGTTTTGAACCATACCTGGCTGGTTCCCATGCTCTAGTTAAATTGAGAGGCAGCGAGGGAGGGAGGGAGGGAGAGGGGCCGGGTTTCTGGTGCAGGAAAAACAAAGGGAACATCACAGCTGAAGAAACATGATGCTGAATATCCTTGTGAAAATGGCTAGACTTGGAATGGAAAGTGCTCCCTCCCCCCGTGACACTAGCACAGATATTTTAATAAAAGAACATTTATTGCTCAGAAGCAATTACTTGGGATCATTATGTAACTTGTGAAGGAACTTGATTAAGAATGTCTGAAATGTGTTACTGGATTACTGTCATAATTAAATTCCGTTTTATACAGTAACTGAAATAATACCGTTCTGTGCATTGGTGTAGTCATTCTGGGGGAGAAATTCATTATAGCCCCGTTTGGGGCGGTAA
This sequence comes from Squalus acanthias, assembly GCA_030390025.1. Taxonomy (NCBI): domain Eukaryota; kingdom Metazoa; phylum Chordata; class Chondrichthyes; order Squaliformes; family Squalidae; genus Squalus; species Squalus acanthias. The sequence goes on from CM059430.1 coordinate 10,355,662, forward strand.
ATTTTAAAAGTTGAGAAAATTAGCACCAGGCGCTAATGTTTCTTAACTTTTTAAAAATTTGGTTTTGCACTCCAGGAAGGAAGTGGAGTTAAATCAAGCTCCACTTCCTTCTTGGAGCACAATCGGCAGCAGGCGGAGCGGAGACTTCAGCAGCGCTGCACACTGGGCCGTGCAACACTGGGCCGAGCACACTGGGCCGTGCAACACTGGGCCGTGCACACCGGGCCGTGCACACCGGGCCGAGCACACCGGGCCGAGCACACCGGGCCGTGCAACACTGGGCCGAGCACACTGGGCCGTGCACACTGGGCCGAGCACACTGGGCCGTGCACACCGGGCCGTGCACACCGGGCCGAGCACACTGGGCCGTGCACACTGGGCCATGCACACCGGGCCGAGCACACCGGGCCGAGCAACACTGGGCCGAGCACACTGGGCCGTGCACACTGGGCCGTGCACACTGGGCCGTGCAACACTGGGCCGTGCAACACTGGGCCGAGCACACCGGGCCGTGCACACCGGGCCGTGCACACCGGGCCTTGCACACCGGGCCGTGCACACCGGGCCGTGCAACACCGGGCCGTGCACACCGGGCCGTGCACACCTGGCCGAGCACACTGGGCCATGCACACCTGGGCCGAGCGCACCTGGGCCCGAGCACACCTGGTCCGTGCACACCTGGGCCGAGCACACCTGGGCCGTGCACACCTGGAGCACCTGACCGGCACACTGGGCCGTGCACACCTGGGCCTGCACACTGGCCGTGCACACACCTGGGCCGTGCCACACCTGGGCCTGAGCACACCGGACCGTGCACACCGGCCGTGCACACCGGGCCGTGCACACCTGGGCCGAGCCACCACCGGCCGCCGCTGCAACCACCTGGGCCGAGCAACCACGGGCCGTGCAACACTGGGAGCTCACTGGGTCGTGCACACTGGGCCGAGCACACTGGGTCCGTGCACACTGGGCCGTGCCACACCTGGGCCGAGCCCACACTGGCCGTGCACACCGGGCCGAGCACACCGGGCCATGCACACTGGGCTGAGCACACCGGACTGTGCACACCGGGCCGAGCACACCGGGCCGTGCACACCGGGCCGTGCACACCGGGCCGTGCACACCGGGCCGTGCACACCGGGCCGTGCACACCGGGCCGAGCACACCGGGCCGTGCACACCGGGCCGAGCACACCGGGCCGTGCACACTGGGCCGAGCACACTGGGCCGTGCACACCGGGCCGTGCACACTGGGCCGTGCACACCGGGCCGTGCACACTGGGCCGTGCACACCGAGCCATGCAGCGCTGCCGCGTTCAAAGGCACCTTCCCTCCCTTAAAGGGAAGGGCCATCGCCACAGGCTCTGCAATTTAAAAAGTACCTACCTGGACCACCAAGGCAGCTGCGATCCCGCGCGATCAGCCCAGCAATCAAGCAGAGCGCCGGGCTGATCGATCGCGAGCAGGAACCCGCAAAAATACTGGAACAAGAAAGGTAAGGTTTTTTTACTTACCTTGGCCACCTCGCCTTTAATCATCGCCCCTGAAGCGGCCGGCCGCCTGATGCACGCCTCCTGCAGCTGTCGGTGTTTTCAACCAGCGCTGCTGCAGGGGGGCGGAAGTCAATTTCGGGTCCGGGGCGCTACCAGGGCGATGCGCACGGCGAAGACGTCACGATCTCCAGGCGAAGGAGATCGGGGCGCAACGCCGTAGTGCCACCACAAAACTCTCGCCGAATATGGCGGGAGTCGATGTCAGCGCAAAGCCAATTGCGCCCCATTAGCGCCCCCGGGGGTGCTAACGGGAGGCACAAAGGCACCCAATTTTGCCCCCTCTGTCTATTTGCATTAACCATTGCCAATGATCCTAAAATTACTTCAGAAAGAAATAGATGTTACTGTACTGACTCTGTATTAGTGGTGTTTTCCACATTAAGGAGCAAATGAAGGGTGTCTCCCTGACTCATCTCGTAGAATCATACAACACAGAAGAAGGCCATTCAGCCCATCGTGCCTGTGCCGGCTCTTTGAAAGAGATATCCAATTAGTCCCACTCCCCTGCTCTTTCACCATGGCCCTGCAGTTTTTTTTCCTTTTCAAGTATTTATCCAATTTCCTTTTGAAAGTTACTATCGAATCTGCTTCCACCACCCTTTTAGAGAATGTATTCCAGATCATAACAACTCGCTGCATAAAATAATTCCTCCTCATCTCCCCTCTGGTTCTTTTGGCAATTATCTTAAATCTGTCCTCTGGTTACCGACCCTCCTGTCAGTGGAAACAGTTTCTCCTTATTTACTCCACCAAAACCCCTCGTAATTTTGAACACCTCCATTAAATCTCCCCTTAACCTTCTCTGCTCTAAGGAGAACAAACCCAGCTTCTCTAGTCTCTCCACACAACTGAAGTCCCTCATCCTTGGTATCATTCTGACTGGTAAGGTTTTAAACATAAAGGGGTAAAAATTCAGTTGGTTGCGCCTCCCGTTAGCGCCTTAAGAGGGCGCTAATGGGGCGCAAAGCCGCTAACGCCCGGGCGCAGCGATGTTTGCGCCGCTCGGGAACTTAACTAGACATTGTGCGGCGGCGCTAAACTTTACCGCTGCGACCACCTGCGCGCGCAGATTGTGACGTCATTCCATGGTGCAACGCCCTTGTGGCGCCCCGGAGCGGAAATTGAGTGGCGCCCCCTGCCTTACCGCCTGACGCTAGCAACGACAGGTTGAGGGGAGCGTTCTGTAGTCATGAAGGGAAAGGGGGAGCGCTATTTAAAGGTGACCGCTTCCTGCCTTTTATTGTTGGTGCCATTTTTGAACTATGCATTCTGAGAGAGAGAGGGAGAGACTTCTGGAGAGATTCAATGTTGTGTGAAGGAGTTTTGGGTACTGAGCAGCACTTTGCAGGTTCATTTTGATTTGCCATTCCTTGTATCGATTTAGCAGAGACTGTGGGAGCTGCACTCTGAGCTCTTTGCCTGGTACTCTCCATTGTTCTTTCCAGCACATTTGATGTGCAAGTCTCTCCAGGCCGAGATTCAAGGCTGCAATGAACAGGATGTGGATGGAAAGCAAGATTAACCATCCCCTTTAAGAACTGGCCCGTGCCATTGTGTGTGTGTTCCATTGCTGACTGACATTACATGAGCTTCGCCAGCGCTCTGAGTTAGCGCCTCACTCCTTGGCCTTTGCGCCTTAAGACAGGTGTGCAGCGCCTGATTTAGCGCTCCACTCACCTCCCGGGGCGGTAAAAGTGAAGTTTCCAGTCAGTGGCGATAATTAGCGCCAGGCGCTAATATTTGCGTCCAGACGATATTTGCGCCCCAAATGGGGCGCGACCTAATTTTTCCCCCAAAAGGTTTATATGATGCATGCAACGAGACCTGGGTGTCCTTGTGCACCAGTCGCTGAAAGTAAGCATGCAGGTGCAGCAGGCGGTTAAGAAGGCAAATGGTATGTTGGGCTTCATAGCGAGAGGATTCGAGTACAGGAGCAAGGATGTCTTGCTGCAGTTGTACAGGGCCTTGGTGAGACCACACCTTGAGTATTGTGTGCAGTTTTGGTCGCCTTATCTGAGGAAGGATGTTTTTGCCATGGAGGGAGTGCAGCGAAGATTCACCAGACTGATACCTGGGATGGCAGGAATGACGTATGAAGAGAGATTGGGTCGATTGGGCTTGTATTCGCTAGAGTTTAGAAGAATGAGAGGGGATCTCATTGAAACTTATAAAATTCTAACAGGACTAGACAGACTAGATGCAGGAAGGATGTTCCCGATGGTCGGGGAGTCCAGAACCAGGGGTCAGAGTCTAAGGATAAGGGGTAAGCCATTTAGGACTGAGATGAGGAGGAATTTCTTCACCCAGAGAGTCGTGAACCTGTGGAATTCTCTACCACAGAAGGCAGTTGAGGCCAATTCATTAAATATATTCAAGAAGGAGTTAGATATATTTCTTACGGCTAAAGGGACCAAGGGCTATGGGGAGAAAGCAGGGACAGGGTACTGAATTTGGATGATCAGCCATGATCTCATTAAATGGCGGAACAGGCTCGAGGGGCCGAATGGCCTACTCCTGCTCCTATCTTCTATGTTTCTATACTCAGATTTTTGGAAGGAATGGGACTTTAAGCAGACAAAACCAGCATGAAGGACAGTGGGAAGCTGTCATAATGCATATTGTGGCAAGGAGGTTACAAAAAAACCCCACAGGCTGTCCTGATGGGAAAGTATTCCATATACCACAAGAACCCCATGTGCCTAAGGCATGTATTACCATTGATGTCAAGTTGTATTTCTGTGATATCTGCACATGAGAAGGCACAGTTGAAGGATAGTCCCACCAAATTGTGTTAAAATGCTAACTTTGTGAATTGTGAATGACTTGATACAGAGGCCTGCTGAAATCGAATACACACGCTGTCATTCAACATGCTATTAGAATGGTATGGCATGAATGGGTTTTACTTTTCCAATACAATATGTGCATTCAAGCCGTGGATCCACAAAGGAAGCCTGAACATCAAATGCATTTACCGGGGAGACTTTCCACACCAGCTTTCCTGGCACACTGCCGCAATGCACAATGGGAAATTGTGACCCCTGAACCTGTGAATTTCAGTCCATTGATTTTAATGGACGGAAAATCAGGGGCTGGGGTTGTGCAATTTCTCAATATACATTCTGGGTGTGTGCCACGAAGACTAAAGTGGACAAAACTCCCTTTGTATGTCGCGATTTGTCAAAGTGACTCTTTCTGAACAACATCTTGCATTTATATAGCACCTTCAGTTTAGCAAAAACGTCCCAAAGCACTTCACAGGAACGTTGGGTTCGATTTTAATAGCCCCGAGGAGGCGGGTCGGCAGCGAAAATTGGAAAAAATGGCTTCAGACTGCCAACCCGCCTCCATCCCACCCCCCACCCGATTTTCGTGAGTGTCGGGTCAGCCGCTCCCAAACTGACGCGACGGGAACCAATGGGACAAGCTGTTTACTGCCTTGCTAATCCTATTTTGCTAGAGGTTTCCCATTTTCGTGCCTCTGGCTCCTGTTTCCCATCTTGTCGGAAACAGGCCAGCTGCAAGGAGACGAGTTGCTGGAGGACATGATTTGTTATCATTGGTGCAGCACTTTCAAAGCGCTCCTGTAACATGGCTGGCATTCAAATGCAACAACTTTGTTGTTGGAGTTTTGGGATAAGATTTTGCAAATCTACTGACCTTGTGACTGGTCAAGCAGACACCCATCTGCAGTGTGACCTGATTGGAATAATTTCAGGCCACTTTAAGTGTGCGCTTGGAAGCTTCTTGCCTCAACTGAAATCTATAGCAACGGGATGGGAACCATTTACATCCTCTCATCCTGGTCGTCAGATTCGGAGGAAGAGCAGTCGCGCCAGCACCACAACCAGCCACAACAGCAGCACCAGCACCAGGAGCGCCAACCACCTCCTCACCCACCTGATGATGCACAGGGCCTCAGCGCAGGGTTGCACCTCGCCACAGGAGATACCCCCAACACAGGGTTTACAGGCGGAGGATCAGCTTCCTCAGCATGACTGAGCAGCAGTGCCAAAGGAGGCTGAGACTTGAGAGAGAAGTAGTCGCTGACATCTGTGCACTGCTGCAGCAAGACCTGGAGCCCCGATGAGCATGTGGACACTCCTTACCAGTGGCTGTCAAAGTCACCACCGCACTCAACTTCTTTGCTTCGGGTTCCTTCCAGGGATCAGCTGCAGACATCAGCGGCATCTCCCAGTCGGCTGCACACACCTGCATCACGCAGGTCACCGATGCCCTCTTTGCAAAGGCGTACAATTATATCCACTTCTCCACGGATGGCCCAAGTGTGACCACACGTGCGGTTGGCTTTGCCAATATGGCAGGCTTGCTAATGGTGCAGGGCATCACAGACTGCACACATGTAGCCATTAGGGTCCCCTATCACAACCCAGCTGTATTTGTCAACCGCAAGGGATTCCACTCCCTGAACGTCCAGCTGGTGTGTAACCACAGGAAGATCATCATGCATGTTTGCGCAAAGTACCCTGGCAGTTGCCATGACTCCTTCATCCTGCACCAGTCTACTGTGCCTCAGCTCTTCCATCCGCCAACCCAACTTTCCGGATGGCTTCTTGGCGACAAGGGCTATCCCCTTAAAAAGTGGCTTATGACACCGATGAGGAGGCCATCAAACGAAACTGAGGAGCGGTACAATTTGAGTCACATATCCACCAGAAACATCAACGAGCAAACCATCGGCTTGCTCAAAATGCGCTTCCGATGCCTGGACAGATCTGGAGGAGCCTTGCAGTACGCACCAGCCAGGGTGTCCAGAATCGTCATGGTCTGCTGTGCCCTGCACAACATCGCACAGCAGCATGGTTTAGTGCTGCCGGACGAACAAGTGGCTCAGCACACAGCCTCCTTGAAGGAAGAGGAAGAGGACGAGGAAGAAGATGAGGAGGAGAACGAGGAGGAGAACGAGGAGGAGAATGAGGAGGAAAATGAGGAGGAGGACAGGGAGCGACGCCTTGCGGGGCAGGATGTGGCCAATCCAGCAGCAGGCGACCACATTGCTGGCCGTCAGGCAAGGGATGCACTCATCCATGCCAGATTCGCGTAAGCTTAGGCTTCAACCACAGTGGCTGGCACATGGAGATGAATATAAGTTCAACATTCTCAAAACCCCAGATATTATCTGTCCAATAAACAGTGGTTTGCGCTCAGTGTCACCACTAACATTCTAAATGGAATTCTCCCTGAGCCCTCCCAGAACACAGAGGCCTCACATTAGGTGATCTCAGCAGATCATTAAACCTTTTTCGACACTTAACCCATGTGCGTCTGCACACAGACCTCGAGCTCACCTCCTCAGCAACTTGCCAAGCTGCCTTGGTTTGCTGAGGAGGCCTCCTCCTTCCGTTTCCAGGGAAGAGGACCTCCTGACGTCCTCTAACTCCCTTCACAGGAGCATGGAGGGTGCCCTCATTGAACCTGGGTGCAGCCTTAGTTTTCGGAGCTGCCATTCCTGCAGCAGCCAGCACCTTTAACAGAAAAAAGGTAATGCTTCTGCAAAGGGGACATGGCCCCTTTAAATCTTTAGTGAAACAACACGTCATCAGAGGCGAGAATCTGACACTCTGCAAGCAATTGCCTGGAGGGACCCGCACGTTGGCCGTAATGAGGCCAATCAACATAAAATCTCATCTGCGGGGTGGCGGCAACCGGGTGCGTGTCCGGAAGATGCCGAGCAGCGGGCCCACCGTCAACCCACCTCCTTCATAAAAATCGAGCCCTTTAATATAGAATCATAGAAGTTTACGGCACAGAAGGAGGACATTCGGCCCATTGTGTCTGTGCCTGGCCGAAAAAGAGCTCTCCAGCCTAAACTCACTTTCCAGCTCCTGGTCCGTAGCCCTGTAGGTTACGGCACTTCAAGTGTATATTCAAGTACTTTTTAAATGTGATGAGGGTTTCTGCCTCTACCACCCTTTCAGGCAGTGAGTTCCAGATCCCCACCACCCTCTGGGTAAAAAATGTTTTCCTCAACTCCCCTCTAATCCTTCTACCAATTACTTTAAATCTATGCCCCCTGGTTATTGACCTCTCTGCTAAGGGAAATAGGTCCTTCCTATCCACTCTATCTGGGCCCCTCATAATTTTATACACCTCAATCAAGCCTTCTCTGTTCCAAAGAAAACAACCCCAGCCTATCCAATCTTTTCTTATTGCTAAAATTCTCCAGTCCAGTCAACATCCTCGTAAATCTCATCTGTACCCTCTCTAGTGCAATCACGGGGACGATTTTCTCAGCCCCGAGGAGGCGGGTATGGAGGCGGGACTGCCGGGAAAATGGCAGAATTTGGGGGCGGGTGGCAAACCCGTCCCCAACCCACCTCCATGCCATCTTCCTGCGCCGGGTCCCGTCTCCTTGGAGTCGGGAAGGGATTAAAGCCTATTAACCGTTAACAGGTAGTTAACAGGCAGAAAATAGGATTATCCCGTTTTTGCCCTCACAAGTGCGGGCTTCCCGACGGCTCCAAAACCTGCCAGCTCAGCGAGGTGATTAGGGGGACTGCGGGGATCGGGGGATGCAAAAGTGTGGTGTGAAGGTAAGTGATGGGTGCAAGAGTGTAGAGGTGAGTATCTGAGGTAAGTCCTAAGGGGGAAAAATTGAGTGGCGCCCCCTTTGGGGCGCTAACTTCACCGGGGCGTGAAAAATTAGCACGCTAGCAGCCGAAATTAAGTGGTAGCGCCCCAAGAGGGAAGCAGGGCACTACTGGAAGTGACCCGCCTCCCTCTTGGGGCGCTGCGAGGTATTATCGCGGCGCTATGTGCCGCGGTATTGCAGGCCTTCCTCCCCTTCTTAAAGTGGAGGGGCCTTGCGCAGCGCGACCCGGGGCTCAGCTGGGCCACCGGGGATCGGAGTGCCGGCAAAAGAGCCCGACACTCAAGAGAAGTGCCGGGCTCATGGAGCGCAGCCGGCACTCCGCGGGGGCGTGGGTCAAGACGCCGGGTACGGCAGCGGAGGCAGGTGCTGGCAGGCGGCCAGCAACAAAAATGGCCGCCCGGCACCTCGCCTTTAAATAGCGCCACCCCATCCGCAGGTAAGGCCCCCTGACCCCGTCAGACATAGCGTCCGACTGTAAGTCAGGGGGCGCTACCGAAGATCGCAGCCGGGACGCGAGCCGGGCGCTGCGCACGGTGATGACGTCATCGCCAGCGGCGAGGCGCCGCGGGGTGCTAAAGGTTAGCGCCGCCGCTAACCTCCCGCAGAATTTTGCGGGAGGCGTTGGCGGCGCTGCGCCCAGGCGCTAGTTGCTATGCATCCCGTTAGCGCTTAGGGCACTAAAAGGAGGCGCAAAGCAACCGAATTTTTCCCCCTAAGTGTTTTTAAAAGTGTACTTACCTTTGTTTCTTCCTGCAGGCTTCAGTCGGTTTCTATACGGAGAGTCTCGCACATCCGTGTTGCAGATGAGAGATGTCCGTTGCATTCTCAGATGCAACAAACATCTCATTTCTGTAAAAGAAAGAAGGTTGATGAGGTCTTGTATGCAAGACCTCATCAAACTGCAGAGATTGTCATTGTTTGGCAGCTTCACAGAGCTGTCAAATGATGACAATTTATCTGTCAAAAATTTTTGACAGATGACACGTCATACGTTGACGTGCTCTGCAACCAGCTTTCCCTTAATTGGCCTGCTAAGCCCACTGGGCGGGCTTAACAAGGTCAATCAAGGGAAAATAGCACGGGTTGGCCAGACGTCGATGGAGGCGGGGCTGAAACCCAACAAGCAGCAGTCCCGCCTCCAACGCGCCTCCATTCACAAAATCGCCCCCCACATCTTGTTATCAAAAACAAATTGACACCGAGCTACATTAGGAGATATTAGGACACGTGACCAAAAGTTTAGTCAAAAAGTAGGTTTTATGGAGCATATTAAAAGGAGGAAAGAGAGGCGGAGAGGTTTAAGAAAGGAATTCCAGAGTTTAGGGCCTAGACAGCTGAAGACACAGCTGCTAATGGAGGGGCGAAGCAAATCAGGGATGCACACGTGGCCAGAATTGGAGGAACGCTGAGTTCTCGGATGTTTGTGGGACTGGAGGAGGTTACAGAGCTAGGGAGGGGTGAGACCATGGAGGGATTTGAACACATGGATGAGAATTTTACATTTGAGGTGTTGCTGGACTGGGAGCCAATGTAGATCACAGGAGTGATGGGCGAATGGGATTTGGTGCGAGTCAGTGTAGGTTTGGAAGAGCTGAAGTTTATGGAGGGTGGAAGGTGGGAGGCTGCCCAATAGAGCATTGGAATAGTCATGTCTGGAGGTAACAAACGCATGGAGGAGGGTGAACTATGTACAGGAGTTGACTACTGCCACTGCAAATTCAGCAATACTTCTATACTTTGTTACTTTTTCATTACTTACAGCGCAAAACAATAAGTTCACGAATATCACAATTATTTACTAGAGTTTGTAAAACATCCCCAGTATGACAGGCAATACATAAATGCATTTTCTGTATGTGACAGGATAATTTTTACACTCCTAACACATACGTCCTGTCGAAGTATGTGGCCATATCATAGAATCGTAGAATGATACAGCACAGAAGGAGCCCATTTGGCCCATCATGGCTGTGCCGGCTCTTTGAAAGAGCTATTCCATTAGATCCATTCCCCTGCCCTCTCCTGCAAATTATTCCTGCAAATTATTCCCCTTCAAGTATTTATCCAATTCCCTTTTGAAAGTTGTGGAGAAATGTGAAGTTATCCACTTCGGTAGGAAAAATAAAAAAGCAGTGTATTTTTAAATGGTGAGAGATTGGGAAATGTTGGTGTTCAGAGGGACCTGGGTGTTCAGAGGGACCTGGATGTCCTTGTACACCAGTCACTGAAAGTTAACATGCAGGTACAGCAAGCAATTAGGAAAGCAAATGGTATGTTGGCCTTTATTACACGAGGATTTGAGTATAAGAGTAAAGACGTCTTACTGCAATTATATAGGGCCCTGGTGAGACTACACTTGGAGTATTGTGTACAGTTTTGGTCTCCTTACCTAAGGAAGGATATACTTGCTGTAGAGGGAGTGCAACGAAGGTTCACCAGACTGGTTCCTGCGATGGGGGGATTGTCCTATGAGGAGAGATTGAGTAGACTAGACCTATCTCCTCTAGAGTTTAGAAGAATGAGAGGTGATCTCATTGAAACATACAAAATTCTTATAGGACTTGACAGTGTAGATACATGAAGGATGTTTCCCCTGGCTGGGGAGTCTAGAACCAGGGGTCACAGTCTCAGAATAAGAGGTCAGCCATTTAGGACTGAGATGAGGAGAAATTTCTTCACTCTTTGGAATTCTCTACCCGAGAGGGCTGTGCAGGCTCAGTCGTTGAGTATATTCAAGACAGAGATTGATAGATTTTTGAATATTAAGGGAATCAAGGGATATGGGGATAGTGCAGGAAAGTGGAGATGAGGTAGAAGATCAGCCATGATCTTATTGAATGGTGGAGCAGGCCTACTCCTGCTCCTATTACTTATATTCTTATGTTACTGAATTTACTTCCACCATCATTTCAGGCTGTGCTTTCCAGGTCATAACAAATCGCTCCATAAAAAAACTTTCTCCTCATCTCACCTCTGGTTCTTTTGCCAATTGTGTGTCCTTTGGTTACTGACCTTTCTGCCACTGGAAATAGTTTCTCCTTAATTTACTCTATCAAAAACCTTCATGATTTTGAACACCTCTATTAAATCTCCCCTTAACCTTCTCTGCTCTAGGAGAACAACCCCAGCTTCACTAGTCTCTCATAGAAACATAGAAAAATAGGAGCAGGAGTAGGCCATTCGGCCCTTCGAGCCTGCTCCACCACTCAATATGATCATGGCTGATCCTTTATCTCAATACCATATTACCGCTCTCTCCCCATACCCCTTGATGCCTTTTGTGTCTAGAAATCTATCTATCTCCTCCTTAAATATATTCAGTGACTTGGCCTCCACAGCCTTCTGTGGTAGAGAATTCCACAAGTTCACCACCTTCTGAGTGAAGAAATTTCTCCTCATCTCAGTCCTAAATGTCCTACCCCGTATTTTGTGACCCCTCGTTCTAGACCCCCCAGCCAGGGGAAACATCCTCCCTGCATCCAGTCTGTCTAGCCCGGTCAGAATTTTATACGTTTCACTGAGAGCTGCGCAGCGGGTGGGATGCGCACCTAAACATCGCGATCTCAGCTGTATTTAAAGGGCCAGCGCTCAAGTGGAAATTGGAGGTGTTCAGGATGGATGGTGGACATAGAGCAGGGGAAGCACCCAGGTTTAATGACGGTTCACTGAAACTACTGCTGGGTGCAGTCAGGAGGAGGAGGGACATACTTTACTCCATTAATGGCAGAAAGAAAACGGCTGCTCTCATCAAGAAGGCGTGGTTGGAGTTAGCTGAGGAGGTAAGCAGTAAGAGCTTTGTGCCCAGGTCATGGATGCAATGTAGGAAGCAGTTTAATGACCTAATCAGGTCAGGAAAAGTAAGTATATTTGCTGACTCACCTACATCCGGTGCTTTAAGCCCCTCCCCCACCCCTTTCACTCTGTCTTGCTGTGTTCTCCATCACATCACTCTTCACACCCACTCAATTTTCAGCAACCCCCAGCCTTCACTTTCCATGCACTTCATCGCCTCCTCATTTATCCACATTCAATAAGATCATGGCTGACCCCATTATCCTGAGACTATGCCCCCTAGTTCTAGACTCTCCAGCCAGGGGAAACAGCCTCTCAGCATCTACCTTGTCAAGCCCTCACAGAATCTTGAGAGATCACCTCTCATTTTTCTAAACTCCAGAGAGTATAGGCACATTCTACTCAATCTCTCCTCATAGGACAACCCTCTCATCCCAGGAATAAATCTAGTGAAACTTTGTTGCACCCCCTCTAAGGCAAGTTTATCCTTCCTTAGGTATGGAGAGCAAAACTGTCCACAGTACTCCAGGTGTGGTCTTCACCATTATTGCGTCCCAAGGGCAAACTCGCCTTTCCACTTGCTTCATGATGAATGTCAATACATGATGGGGCCCATTAGGCCGAGGTGCAATGGTTGGATGAGTGGTTGAAGAACTGTTTATTGTAAAGGGAGGTGGCGGGGCGGGGGGGGGGCAGGTGCGGGCGGGAGTTGGTTTGGTGCTGGTGGTGGGAGTGGACCGCAGGATTTCATTTATTATGTTTCACACTAGGTGGAACCTTCGCGATATTAGGGCATCCCTGGCATCCAGGCAGCAATGTAAGTGGCTGATCTGGCGATGGATGCCCCATCTTCCTACTCCTCCTCCTCCTCTATGTTCTCCTCATCCAAAGATGGGTGATCAGCCCCTTCGTCCTCCTCCACCTGTGCAATGTCGTGCCGGATGCAGCATACCACTATCATTCTGGACACCCTGTCTGGTGAGTACTGAAGGGCATCTCCAGACCTATCTAGGCATCTGAAGCGCATCTTCAACATTCCGATGTCTTACTTGATGACACACCTGGTGATCGTGTGGCTCTCATTGTAGCGCTCCTGCTCCTCATTGGTGGGTTCCTCACAGGTGTCATAAGCTAAGTTTGACGTGGGCAACACGGTGGCATAGTGGTTAGCACTGTTGCCTCACAGCGCCAGAGACCCGGATTCGAATCCGGCCTCGGGTGACTGTCTGTGTGGAGTTTGCACATTCTCCCCGTGTCTGCGTGGGTTTCCTCCGGGTGCTCCGGTTTCCTCCCACAGTCCAAAGATGTGCGGGTTAGGTTGATTTGGCTATGATAAATTGACCCTTAGTGTTAGGGGGGGATTAAATACATGGGGTTACGGGGATAGGGTGGGATATGTGTCGGTGCAGGCTCGATGGGCCGAAATGGCCTCTATCTGCACTGTGGGGATTCTGTGGATTCTGTGGTATCCCTTGTCTTCTATGACCCAGCCCGTAAGTCTGCTTCCTGGAACTAAAAGGTCTGGGGTGTTGGACCACCTCAGTATGAAGGCATCATGACATCTCCCAGGGAATCTGGCGCTGACCTGCATGAAATTCTTCTTGTGGTTGCACACCAGCTGTGCATTGATGGACGAATATCCCTTGCTGTTTATAAAAACTCGTGATTGCTGTGGCGGTGCTCAGATTGCCACATGTGTGCAATCGTAGGCACCCTGTATCTGTGCGAATCCAGCCAGAGGGGTGAATCCGAAAGCCTGTTCATTCTGGCTAGTGTCATCACAGGGGAAATTTACATAATTGTCGACCCTGGCACATAAGCCATCAGTGATCCGCTTTATGCATTTATGTGCAGCCGACTGGGAGATCCTGGATATATCACCGGTAGCGCCCTGCAAGGATCTGAAGGCGAAAAAGTTGATGGCGGTGGTCACTTTCACAGCCACTGGTCATGCGTGGCCAGCTGGTCCAATAGGGAGCAGGTCTTCCTGTCTGCCGCCACCTGACGTGACAACCTCAGTCTGCGGAAGCACTGCTCTTCTGAGAGGTCAAGGAAGCTGAGCCTCTGTCTGTAAACCCTGTAACGTGGGTAGTGCCTCCTGCGTGGGTAGACCTCGGTCCTGCTCCTGTGCACCTCTCTCCTGTGCACCTCTCTCCTGTGCAGCTCCCTCCTGTGCACCTCTCTCCTGTGCAGCTCCCTCCTGTGCAACTCTCTCCTGTGCAGCTGTCTCCTGTGCAGCTCCCTCCTGTGCAGCTCCCTCCTGTGCAACTCTCTCCTGTGCAGCTCCCTCCTGTGCCCCTCTCTCCTGTGCACCTCTCCCCTGTGCACCTCTCTCCTGTGCACCTCTCTCCTGTGCCCCTCTCCCCTGTGCACCTCTCTCCTGTGCCCCTCTCCCCTGTGCACCTCTCTCCCTCCTCCTGTGCACCTCTCTCCTGTGCACCTCTCTCCTGTGCACCTCCCTCTTGTGCAGCTCCCTCCTGTGCACCTCTCTCCTGTGCAGCTCCCTCCTGTGCAGCTCCCTCTTGTGCAGCTCCCTCCTGTGCAGCTCTCCCCTGTGCACCTCTCTCCTGTGCAGCTCCCTCCTGTGCAGCTCTCTCCTGTGCACCTCTCTCCTGTGCAGCTCCCTCCTGTGCACCTCTCTCCTGTGCACCTCTCTCCTGTGCAGCTCTCTCCTGTGCCGCTCCCTCCTGTGCAGCTCCCTCCTGTGCAGCTCCCTCCTGTGCAGCTCTCTCCTGTGCACCTCTCTCCTGTGCCGCTCCCTCCTGTGCAGCTCTCTCCTGTGCAGCTCCCTCCTGTGCACCTCCCTCTTGTGCAGCTCCCCCCTGTGCACCTCTCTCTTGTGCATGTGCTGATCCCACCACAGCATGGCGTCGCTGCCGTGGATGGTGATGGGCTTCCTCTTCTGATGTGCTGTCAAACACATCCAAGGCACCTCCCATCCTGATCTTGACAATTTGAAATCCTCAAAGGTTGAAAAAAGCTGTATCCACACAAGAATTCTCTGCCAAACGTTTGCCAGAGGGAACTGAGACACCAGCTGCAATAAGTGAGCTTTTATTCAGATGGGACAATGAGAAGCTTAAACACCCACCAGAACTGCTGCTCAAACTCGCCTCCATTTCCCTGGTCAGTTTCCTGAGCTCTGGGAAACCCATACTGCTCAAGTTAAATTTGGAGCCAAGTTAAAAACAATTTAAAAATACTGCATTAACATCTCCTAAGGACCTTAATGCCTAGAGGAGTCCGTGTTTCATGTGTATACGGAGTGTGAGAGGCTGCAGCCCCTGTTCCATTATTTGAAGGGGCTGCTCCTCGATTTTTGGCTGCACTTCAGTCCCACGTTCCTGATCTACGGTCAACCGGTGCGGAGGGGAGCGGGCAGGTCGGAGGACCTCCTCGTGGGACTGCTCCTGGGCCTGGCCAAAGTGGCCATTAATAGGTCCAGGCAGCGGGCGGTCGGTGGGGTGGGTCGTTCGGCCCGATTGCCTGCCTCTCTTCCGCGGCTATGTTCGCGCCCGGGTGGCCCTGGAGACGGAGCACGCGGTGTCCGCCAGCAAGCGCGAGGCCTTCCTAGACAAGTGGGCGCCGCGGGGACTGGAGTGCGTCGTCTCCCTGGCCGACGAAGTGTTAATTTAATTTGATAAGTTTTATTTGAGGTCCACTAACTTAGCTACTCGGTTCAACAAAAGAGGCCTAAGGACCTTAATTGCACCAATAAGTACCCACCCACATCGGATTCGGAAATCCCTGACTTCGGCGTGTAGCTTTCTCACCAGCAACTAAAGGCACCTCCTTGAAATCCGGAAGTAGATGCGTTGTAGCCGGGTTGCGCTCCCGTTCTAAAATTAACCTTGCCACCCGCTCTCAACCCACCTGTTCTTGGGGGTTAAAATTCCCCCTGGGCCTTTGTTTATAAAGCCAAGGATCCCGTATGCTTTTTTAACAGCCGTCTCAACTTGTGTTGCCACCTCCAAAGATTTGTGTGCATACACCCCAGGTCTCTTTGTTCCTGCACCCCCTTTTAAAATTGCACCACATGATGTGGTTTCATCGTCACAGTTTTTGAAAAATGACAGGTCTGTTCCAGGAGTTGGTGTCATAGTTGGTGATAAGAACAGTAAAGAGGATGTTATTATTTTACCACACACTGCCATTTGTTAATATAAAAAGCACGTTATCGGTATGAGTTAATGCAGGCCATTCAGGACATTGGGTTTCTCACACGTTTACTTGAGTCAACCAGAACAAAAACGCACTGAAGGCAATCACCTCACTCAGCAACAACAGCCAACTTTCACAGGCTGGAGATCATTAAGGGCATGCTTGCAGCTTAACAAGTGGTTCGCCAGCATTATTGCAGGTGCATTATGATTGGCCCTTGAACTGATTAAAGCTGTAATACCCCTATTTTGTTACGAGTAAAGCTGTACGATCCCGACAGTGTTAAAAGAAAAAGAGAAAAAAAAAATAGCACTCATTTAGTGTATCCTCTGTATGCTGAGAGTAATTTAACCTCATATGTCCTGACACGTACCATAAAATCAAGATACATTTTTAGCATGCACACTTTACCACCCAGAGAGAGGGAGAGAAGTGGAAGCAAGTCAAATAACTGAACAGAGGAAAAAAAAGGATCCACATCAAAACACTTTTTGTAATTCTTTATGAAAAATGATAGGGCTATATTTCTCTCCAGCTTTATCCGGAAACAATTTGAGGAAGTGCGCTGTGCCAGGCTGACATCCTCAACACCCCAATCTTCCTGCCGGGCCTAGTTTGCATTGCTCAGGCATGCACCTACCACTCATGGAGGTGCTCTATTGGAGCAGCAGCCAGCTTAAAGGGGCAGGTCACCGTCTCTGTTCCCTCTAATTTTTTTGTGCCGCGCAGCCCCTTTAAGGGGTTATGTGGGCCATTCTAAATACAGCCCATGCGCGGTTTCGGTGTTGAAAAGCCGGCTGCGCGGGATCCCTGGAGCGCTGCATGGCTGTGCAGCTTACAGGGATTATTGGTCACTGCCACTCTAGCTGTAACTTCGGCAGGAGTGCAGCGGACATCCCGTTTACGTGTGTAATTGGGCTTTCCGTCGCACTTCCGGTAAAGTTACGTCGACAGAGTGGGAGCAGCTGCAAGGACCTTATGGCCTAAGTGTTACAATAATACTTGCATTTGTATAGCACCTTATTATGTTGCAAATTGCTTCACACATCAATGAGTTATTTTTGAGGCGCAGTGATTGTTATATTTGTTAGAATAATCTTTTAACAAAGCCTGAACAAGTACTTTTCTTCCCTTTGTCTTTTTAGGCCTATGGCTTTTTTGGACTCTGGCCTCTTGTACATCCCCCAGTCCCCTCCCTTCACCCCACCATTGGCGACCTGCCTTTAGCGGTCTAGACTCTGGAGTTACAGCTCTAAAGCTCTCCATGTCTCCAAATGCCTCTCCTCCTTTAAGACTCTTCTGCAAACCCACCTCTTTGATCAAGCTTTCGGCCAGCACCTCTTCTTTGGCTCGGTGTCCATTACTGTCCATTCTTCTGTGAAGTGCCATGGGACTTTATTTTACGCTAAAGGCACTATATAAATGCAAGTTATTGTTGTTGTTTTTGCACTACTCTCCTTACATCCATTTTAGCAAAACAAAGGCTAGCGTTAATAATGGGTGAAAAGCTGCTTTTATTCACACATTTAAACACATTTGATTTTCCATACTCAAAATATAGCCCGATATAAGCCTTCCATTATTCATTAGAAATTAGGTAATTTCCGGCTGGCAATTTAGGTTGGTCAAGTTATTTTAAAGTCTGATGATCAATCTTGTGTTTCTACAGGTGTTGGTTTGGAGAAGGTTTATCCACCTTTCCTCTGCCATTAGACAGTTATTGAGCAGCAAATATGTACTGTGGAGATTGGATCTAATATGGTTAATATGCTACACATCACTGTTTTAAATCATGCATTCACTTGATAGTTATTAAATTAGAATCCTGTATTAAAGGTAATTTATTTCTGCATCCATGGGGTTAATTTTGACTTTGGGTGATGGTATAAGTAGGGCGTTATCAAATTAGCCACCCGTTAGACATTGACTTCAATAGAACTGAAAATCGGGAGAGATGTCTAATGGGCGGCTGATTCGACATCACCTGTTTTACACTATCGCCCAAAGTCAAAATTATCCCCGTTGTTTGAAGGATTGATAGATTTATGTTAGGCAAGTGTATTAAGGGATACAGAATCAAGGTGGGTAGACTTCAAGAAGACATAGACAGACTGGTGAAATGGGCGGACATGTGGCCGATGAATTTAACGCAGAAAAGTGCAAAGTGATACATTTTGGTAGGAAGAACGAGGAGAGGCAATATAAATTAAAGGGTACAATCCTAAAGTGGGTGCATGAACAGAGAGACCTGGGAGTATATGTGCACAAATCATTGAAGGTGGCAGGGGAAGTTGAGAAAGTGGTTAAAGAAGCTGGGCTTCATAAATTGAGGCATAGAGTACAAAAGCAAGGAAGTTATGATGAACCTTTATAAAACACTGGTTCGACCTCAACTGGAGTATTGTGTCCAATTCTGGGCACCCCACTTTAGGAAGGATGTGAAGGCCTTGGAGAGGGTGCAGAAAAGATTTACAAGAATGGTTCCAGGGATGAGGGACTTCAGTTACGTGGATAGACTAAAGAAGCTGGGGTTGTTCTCCTTAGAGCAGAGAAGGTTGAGAGGAGATTTGATAGAGGTGTTTAAAATTATGAGGGGTCAAGACATAGTAGATAAAGAGAAACTGTTCCCATTGGCAGAAGGGTCGAGAACCAGAGGACACAGATTTAAGGTGATTGGCAAAAGAACCAAAGGTGACATGAGGAAAAACTTTTTTACGCAACGAGTGGCTATGATCTGGAATGCACTGCCTGAAAGGGTGGTGGAGGCAGACTCAATCATGGCATTCAAAAGGAAATTGGATAAGTACCTGAAGGAAAAAAAATTGCGGGGCTACGGGGAAAGGGCAGGGGAGTGGGACTAGCGCAAGTGCTCTTGTAGAGAGCTGGCACGGGCTCAATGGGCCAAATGGCCTCCTTCTGAGCTGTAACCATTCTATGAGTCTATGATTCTATGATGGAGTTAAGATACAGATCAGCCATGATGGCGGAACAGACTCGAGGGGCTGAATGGCCTACTCCTGTTCCTACAATTCAGAAATAAATCATCTTTAGTTTGGGCTAATTTGTTATATACAGTGCACTAAAGCTTTCCAAATTCATTTAATTGTTAACCTTCGCCTTAGTTGTCTGGTCTGCATTACTCTTATTGCAGTGCAAGCAATGGCCCAAAAATTCGGCCGTTCTCGGGTGAGTACGCACTGTGTACTCACCCGTATTCATTCCCGAAGTGCCAGTTTCCTGCATGCACTGCGCATGCGCGGGAAACCGGCACTTCCGGTATGGCGAAGGGGGCGGTTCCAAGGTGAACCACGTGTGCACTAGAGGCTGTGCGCACGCAGCACACTTAGGTTTTTTTTCAGGTTTCAACGCGAGGGTAAGTATTGAAGATTCTACACTAGTAAAAAGGAGGTGTAAGACCCCTTTTGAACAAGGTAAGTAGTTAATTAAGTATAATTTTAAATTTTTTTCAACAGGTTTATCTTTTTTAGAGACTTTAAAGAAAGGTAAGTTTATTTTTATAACTTTTAAAAAGTATTTAATTTTTTCAAAAATTTATATTTTTGTTTAAAGTGGTTAATTTATTTAACTATAGTTATTTTATTAATGTGATGGTTTTTAAAAAAAAATTATTTGAGGTTTAGCTGTTCTTTTGGGGCCGATTTCAATTCACAGATTTGACAGGTCTCCTGTCAAATCTATGAATGAAAGATGGTCTGCTGCCATTGGCTTGCCATGGCCCATGTGATCCCAGGGGTCGCATCGCACTAACTGCGCCCCTGGAACACGCAAGCACTGCGCGCCGGCTCTTGGGAGAGGCCCAGGACCCGAAGTTCCTGCGGGCCCGAAACACAACGGCAGGCGCGGTGGGTAAGAGCGCGCACGATCCTTACCCCCGCGGCAAGCCGGCCACCCAAATGTCTAGGCCAATATGTTTAAGTGTGATAAGTGTGAAAAAGCCCATTCTGATCGTACTAGCCAGTGATGATGCCAACTGAAGTGACTGCCCTTCACTCATCTGCATGATGACATTCTGAATGCATAACTTGCACTAACTGTTTAAAATAAAATCATACATTGAAGCATTTATATTTTCTTCTGGCCTTTTATTCATGTTTGTTGGTGAAATCCTCCTTCTAAAGACAATGTCAGCTCCAATTAGCTTGGACAGTTCATTAGTAACATTAAAGTGACCAAAAGCAACATTTCACTTATAGATGAAATGGGCTCAGAATTAATTACACAAAATTATTTTATGATCATTTATATAATCTAATGATTACACAAGCCAAACAGTTCCACTACGCGTTGCACAAACGATATAGTTTGTTCCATTAATTTATACCGCCCTCAAAGCAGTGTGGAGTAAAGTATTTATTCAGTACTCATACACATACTTCTCAACCTGTAAATTTGAAAATCAGGGACAGAAGGCCATAAAAATTAGGGGCAAATGGCTAAAATGTGGGACACTTAATTTTATGTCCATTGCAGCACGAGTATCCAAGTAACGCTCATATTCATTTTGTACTATTATTTCTGTGGTGCTAATGACATTGGCCCAGATTTTGCATTAAGAATAACGGTGAGGCTAACAGCACTCACTATTATTATGGAGTAAATCGGACAGCAATTTCCGGTGTCTGCACATGCGCAGTTAAACGCGGAAATGCAGAAGCTGTTGTCCGATTTGCCCTGCTCGTCCACAAGCTTTGCTCATACCTCGCCAAGAGACTCTGCATTAAAATCCATGGAAGGGCGTGAAGTTGCTGTATTTACCCACGAGATACCCACTAAACACGCCAGACAAAGTTAGAGCTGGTGCATTCATGTGTAAGTGAATTTTTAACAGCGTGATAAGTCTTAATTACTGCCAAACAACCTCTCTGGCACTGAAAATTTAATTTTACAAGTGTGGTGTCTCATTCCTTCAGAATTTAATTATTGTTGGAGATTTTTTTAAAATTAAAAAATTAAAATATTTTTTTTTACTTTTTTATTCTGTCTCTTTTATCTCTTTCTCTTAATCCCATCTTTCTTTCCCTCTCTTTATTTCACTTTGTGTACCTTATTTTACAATGAATTAACTATTTAATTCATACTTCCTGGTTTAGACTCTGCATGCTTCCGTGAGGATTCTTCAATCTGATTGGTTGAAGAAACACTGTTGCTTGTCCTGCTCAGACACGCCCCAGATCCCCTGTGGAGGGCACCACGCTCTACCAGACTCCTGATGACCGTAAGTTGCTGCTCAAAAGCCCGCGAAAAGTCTGCGGGCAACTGTAAGTGTAGTGAACAGTGAGCGCCATTCTTTTGCCACTGACTGCAAAATCTGGGCCTTTAAAGCATTACATAAAATATTACAGCACAGAAACAGGTCATTCAGCCCAACAGGTCTAAACCGATGTTTATGCTCCACAGAAACCTCCTCCCACCTTACTTCATCTCACTCTATCAACATATCCTTCTATTCCTTTATGTTCTTATCTAGCTTCCCCTTAAATGCATTGTAATGGTTTCCATAAGTCTAAATATAATGAAAAAGAGTTTCAATCTGGAACGTGATTGTTTTTTTCACCCTTCTCAAGGAAAAGGATAACATTTTATTGTATTTTGATGGTACACACTTTAAGCCTTTTGCACAATAGTGAACCACATGTACCTGAATCACAAAAGTAGAGCCAACAGCGGAATAAGATATGCTTGATTTATATTATAATGTTGAAGGCACAAGTCAGGTGATCTACAAAGGGCAAATGAAGTCTGTGCAAGAGAGCTTTGCAAATATTTACTTTACTGTCAAACTGCAAGTTCAAAACTACAACCCAAATGCTACCAAGAATTTTTTTATATATAAATCTGCTAGCTGAACCATCCACCCAACCAATTATATAGAATTAAATACAATTTACAGCACAGAAACAGGCCATGTTGCCCAATTGGTCTATGCTGGTGTTTATGCTCCACACAAGCCTCCTCCAACACCTCTTAATCTAAACCTATCAGCATAACCTTCTATTCCTTTCTCCCTCATGTGTATATCTAGCTTCCCCTTAAATGTATCTATGCTATTCACCTCATCTACTTCTTGTGGCAGAGAGGTCCATTTCTAACTACTCTTTGGGTAAATAAGTTTCTCCTGAAGTCCCTGTTGGAGTTATTGGAGGCTATACCAATAAACCAATAATTAGACTTTATTATAGGATCGGATAAGGCAGTCAAGTATTCAACCAAAATTGCTCAATTAACTCTCATTCAAATAGCCAATATTTAGTCAAAATTACATTTACATGAGTATTGCATTCATCCCATGACCTTCCAGTATTTACTCACAGTTACAATATCTGAGTATTACATTCAAGGACCAGTTAGAGTCACAACATTATATGAACATTAGATATAATTCTAACTGCATCTGTTATATAATTAATCATCTGGAATAACAAAATATATGATTATAATTAAATTGCTGTTTTTTACTCAGATAGACATCAATTCTACCCACAACTTTAAAAACATGCAGTTCATTACTATACAAAATTGATATTTTGGTTGTGGATAAATAAAGGTTTAAGGCTGTCAAATGATTTGTATACCAAGCTTATACTGGTAGCATTTACATATTATTTATATTTATTAGCACGGGAACAAACATGCTAGTTATGCCAGCATGATTATATATGAGCTAACAAAAGTCACCTTCAATGAAGGCTCAGTTGGCATTGCCACCCTGTTGGTAATTATACCAGTGAGCTAATACTTATACTTGCATATGTGTTGGGGAGGGCGGCAGTGAGGAGGGATCCTCTGTCAGGAGAAAGACAGATTGATTCTCTTTGTACTGGGGTCTGTGACTTTCCTAAAGGCAAAGACCCAAAACACTACTACTAGCATTGAACCAAAGGCAATGTAATACCTATTGGAAATCCATATAATTATTTCCAGTCTTTTTGTGTTGCCAGCAACCACCAAGGTCAGTTTGCTAGGCATGTCTCCTTGGTACGGTTGTTGCGACTTACACACTAGTGTAAAGAAAGTCTGTCAGCTAATATCGAACAAATTGGCCAAAAACTGTAGACTTTAATAAAAAAATAGATGGACTTTATTTTGATTCATTCTCTGGATATGGGCTTCGCTAACAAGGCCAGCAATTATTGCCCATCCCTAGTTGCCCTTCAGAAGGTGGTGGTGAGCCGCCTTCTTCTCAGCCACTGCAGTCCGTGTGGTGAAGGTACTCCCAAAGTACTGTTCGGTAGGGAGTTCCAGGATTTTGACCCAGCAACGATGAAGGAATGTCCAAGTCGGGATGGTGTTTGACTTCATGGGGAACTTGGAGGTGCTGGTATTCCCGTGCACCTATATCCTTTGCCTTTCTTGGTGGTGGAGGTCCAAGCTAATGTGACAAGAGTCCAAAGCAACATTTTCCTCCTGTTTGATATTTAAAAGAAGCTATTTTGACATTCATCTTTAGCTTTGCACCTTGCATCCTATTTTCCATTAAGCATGCAACTGATACGGAACAAGGATTTACTTTTACATTACAATATACTCAAAATGGTGGGTAGAGGTGGAGGGGAAGGAAATAACCTTTGCATCCATTGCACTAATACAATAAATTTACACTGTAGAAACCTGACAAACTCAGGTTAGAAGACTTGTATAAGTGCCTTGTTAACCTACTCACTGTACAAAGGAATGTGCCTTTTGTAAATTTCCACTTACTATAAAGGATATTGAAATGCATACCTTACGCTGTGATGACCGAGTCAGCCATCTATTATAATGATCCTTAGAAATAGATGATGGCTTGAATTTGAAATGAAAGCGGGAGCTCTTTGATGTTGGTGGTAGGGTGAATTTAAATGTTAAATATCATGCAGTGGGTTTTAATGGAGCATACTTAGTCACATAGTTTAAACTCCAGGAGGTCCAAAAAAACTGAGAAGTGTATGCATTATGAATAGCACTGATGGGGATCTCAGTTATGTCACTTGTCGTAGTTACATCAAAGAGCCTTTCATTATGTGGCAGTCTAGGTATTAGAAGAAACATGTATCATCCCGAGCTTAGATGATGACAATCATTTCACTGGCTTTGCTACTCATTGATAGGTTCTGAAGCTTACGTTAATCCCTTATAAAATGTTTATGCAGGTAGATCATCCGTGCTGCTGCAGAGTTAGGCCAGTTTGCAAGTGAGCCCAAAGGGCATTGAAAATATCAAGCCTTTTTTCTACTGAATGACCTTGATGACTGCAATCTCGCAAATTCTACTGCTTTTCCAACTGAGAATCATTTCCAGTCACTTACCAGAGCACGGTGGGCTTTGAATCTTCGCTTCTGCTGAAAGGGTTTTTGTTTTATGTCAAAACAATCTGTCAAGTTAAATACAGCCAGTCTCGGTGACAAAAAGCATGAGCCAGCTGAAGTGGTGGAAGATAAAATGAATGTATGTAAAAACGTTCAGAAACAATGGTTATTTTGCAGAGTTGGCTTCAGGAATCCAATCCATGCTGTCTCAGGATTTTTCTGGGAGCGTGGTATTAGTCAAGTTGGAAGAATTGTGGAACAGATGATAAATCATTGCAATGATGCCATCTAGTTACTTTGAAACGTACAAGCCATGACCCACTTTCTGAAAGTACTCAGTTTATGAATAAATGCACAGAACTCTCCAGTACTTGCACAAGAATGATCCTAGCTGAATGAACAGTTTCCCAAATAAAGGCTGGATCATTTCACTTTTGCCAATAACAAGTCATGAGCAGTGTCTACTAATTGATATTATTCTAACAATTACATAAGAAAAAAATCTTTCAAATCATATTTTCATCTGAGGTTTTGCATTACAATATTTTCATACAATTTATTTTATTCATAATATAGTTTGATATGTCTGTACACCCAATCTTCTAGTTTTTTAACATCTCTTATGATGTTATTTGATTATACAGTCAGATGCAATGGGCCAACTTTTTTCAACCAGCTACCCGCTAATTTTTTTTTGGCAGATCTGAGGAGTAGAAACTCGCTCAGGGACATGGTCCGCCATGCCCCCTTGCCCTCTTTTCCTGTTGGGCAGACTCAGCTACCTAAAGTGCACC
This sequence comes from Squalus acanthias, assembly GCA_030390025.1. Classification (NCBI taxonomy): domain Eukaryota; kingdom Metazoa; phylum Chordata; class Chondrichthyes; order Squaliformes; family Squalidae; genus Squalus; species Squalus acanthias. The sequence continues at coordinate 10,380,880 of CM059430.1, forward strand.
CACCTCTATATGGGTGGGCACAGGCAAATTAAATTTAAATGGGGGAAATATGGCCTCCGCTGTCACTTGCCCTGATCGACAGCTGAGCAACAGGGCCATCTGTTAGGCACCTGGTGTCCAGCACTCAAGGTCGCTGGAAAGAGCCTTGATGGTTCAATTAAAGAGGAGCCTGGGAAAGCACTCTCAGGCCCCACCAGCTGCAAGTTAGAATTTGGCGCAATTTCTATTTCAGGCAGCTCAGCAGCATCCTACTTCCTCCCGCAGCGACAGGTCCTAGAGGCCCGCCACAGGAAGTCTCAGTCTCCTGTCTGGCGTAAGTTTCCAGTCCGACACAAGTCCCCTGCATTTAAATGAGCCCCCCCGGGGGCCGGAAATTTGGATAGGGTCAGGGAGCATCTCCCTGGTGGGTGGAAGTCCTGCCCTGTCACTGATGTCCTCCAATCAGAAAATTCAGGCCAATATTGCTGGGGGTTAGAAACAAAAGGAGCTTTTAATCCTGATACAATTGTTCTGTTTCATCCATGTGACATCTCGTGGTCATCGACAGCTCACCCATTTTTACCTCTTCTTTGTGAAATGCATTTTATTTTTTTTAATCAACTCAGTCCTCTTTTCTCCGCTTCTCAAGGATATGACTCTTGCTGAGGTACACTCATGTTCTAGGACATCAGCAAGCAGCAGAAATGAGATTGAGTAGCTACTTGATTGTGGGGCATCAGAGCTGAACCGAATCCCATCCTTTCCTGATGTCCAGGTGTCTAGTGGTGTGACAACACTGGGAAGACAATTCCAGGGTCTGGGAGCACTGGTGAGGGGTTGAGGGTTCCCAGCGTTTGGGAGTAAGGAAGGTACTCCTACCATCTAAGAGCACTGGGGATCTCCTGGGGCTTTGGAAGCACTGGGGAGCAGCATTGCAGAATCTGGGAGCACTAGTCCTGGAATCAGGAGTTACTTTGAGTGGTACCCAGGATTTGAGAACACTGTGATGGGGAATCCAAAATTTGTGAGCATTTGGAGGGATATGCCAAAGAGGTGGTGATTCTGGGGTGCAGGAGCAGTGGGGATAGGTCCTCTGGAGTCCAGCAGGACTGGAGTAAGTTGAGGCCTGAGGTCCAGGAGCATTAAATGGTTGCAGGGTATTGGGAGAATGGGGTAAGGCAGCATTGAGGGAGTTCCAGGGTCTGTTAGGTCCTCAAGTACCCTTCACTGTATTCTCACCCATCACCCTACTCCTTGATCATTCTGCCACCTGTGTAGGCCCTTCTGAAGCCCTTCGAACTGTGCTCACCGACTCCAGGCTATCTTCACACTTCGTTTAAAGTGCAATGTGTGCTGTTACTGTCTTCGCAGACTGCACAGAGAAGCTGTTTACCCAGCTGTGATGAATTAGTATGTTTATACTATCAGGATCCTAAACAAACATAGGAATATACAATTGGGCGGAGTTTCTTTCCTTGAAAAGCTTACAAAATTTAATTCCTCTGCACAGAAAGAAAATCTTCAGATTAAACTTTTTAATGCAATAAACACAGGAAAAATACATATTTCAGAATAATGGATCAATCTAACTCTATCTACGTCTGTCTGAGTTTTTCTCTCTCTTTCACTCTCTTTCTCTAGCTGTCTCAGTGAAATTTAGAAGAAGCAGTTTTAAATGTGAGATGCCTTGAATTACAGCAGGTCATTTACAAGTAATTTTGGAACACAAAGAAACATAGAAATCTTCTGGTGGAATGAGTCGACTGAGCTTGCATTTCAGAGAGCATGCTACGATGCATGCTGAGAAATTCTTCGCACTGTAAATGCTCAGACTGCACAGGTGTGATCAATAACTCCCCTCAATTTTTCTGGGGAAAAATATCTAATCAAAGTCTTGACTTTTGAGACAGGCTGAAGCTTTGTAACAAAACTTTAATGAAGATATTCAAAGGCACAAATGACGTTGAATAAATTTGTTCATGTTATTGTGAAATATGTAATTCTTTCATGGCTTTCATAGAATCATACAGCACAGAAGGAGGCCATTCAGCCCATCGTGCCTGTGCCGGCTCTTTGGTAGAGCTATCCAATTAGTCCCACTCCCCTCCTCTTTCCCCATAGCCCTGTAAATTTTTCCCCTTCAAGTATTTATCCAATTCCCTTTTGAAAATTGCTATTGAATCTGCCCCCACCACCCTTTCAGGCAGTGCATTCCAGATCACAACAACTCGCTGCGTAAAAAAATGTTTCCTCATGTCGCCTCTGGTTCTTTTGCCAATCACCTTAAATCTCTGTCCTCTGGTTACCCATCCTTCTGCTACTGGAAACAGTTCTCCTTATTTATTCTATCAAAACCTTTCATGATTTTGAACAGCTCTATCAAATCTCCTCTTAACCTTCTCTGCTCTAAGGAGAACAACCCCAGCTTCTCCAGTCTCTCCACATAACTGAAGGCCCTCATCCCTGGAACCATTCTAGTAAATCTCTTCTGTACCCTCTCTAAGACCTTGACATCCTTCCTAAAGTGTGGTGTGCAGATCTGAACACAATACTCCAGCTAAGGCCGATCCAATGTTTTATGAAGGTTTAGCATAACTTCCTTGCTTTTTTACTCTATTTCTCTATTAATAAAGCCAAGGATCACATATACTTTTTTAACAGCCTTCTCAACCTGTCCTGCCACCTTCAAAGATTTGTGTACATACACCCCCAGGTCTCTCTGTTTCTGTCCCCCCTTTAAAATTGTATCATTTAGTTTATATTGCCTCTCCTCATTCTTCCTACCAGTTTTATTTAATTTAAAACTTTATTTTGGACATTAAAAATGTCAATCACTTTGAATGAGTTGATTGGTTCATCCAATGCTTCAAATGTAAAATTCTCTTCCTTGTGTTTAAATCTCGTCATGTCTTTGAGCCGCCGTATGTTTGTAACCTCCTTGCGCCTTACAGTCCCCCACTCAAAGGCCGCGATTTTACTAATGGAGGCGGGTTGAGTGCGGATCCGCTGCTCGGCGGCTTTCCGACCCCCTCCCGGCTGCTGCCTCCCAGCAGTTACTATTTTGGGTTGATGGGCCTCGTTACGGCCGACGTGCGGGTCCCTCCGGGCAATTACTTGGAGGCTGTCAGTTTCTCGCCTCTGATGACACGTTGTTTGTATGAAAATTTAAAGGGGCCATGTCCCCTTTGGGAATAATGTCAATGGGATGGATCGGTGCTGCATTATATAGAAAGGGGAGTTGACAGCGTCTGTTCTGAGCAAAATTTAATGCATGAAATTGCTGGTCATATTATTCCAGAAAGATATCCATGATTATTTTATATATCAATTTATTATCTGACTATGAAATGAAAAAGATGCCAGATGTGTTCCAATCATTGGCTTAGTAATATTAATGCTTTTTTCCCTTAAAGGCGCTGGCTGCTGCAAGAACGACAGCCCCAATAACTAAGGCTGCACCCAGATTCAATGAGGGCTCCCTCCATGCTCTTGTTGAGGGAGTCAGAGGACATCAGGAGCTCCTCTTCCCTGGAAACGGAAGGAGGAGGCCTCCTCAGCAAACCAAGGCAGCTTGGCTGCAAATTGCTGAGGAGGTGAGCTCAAGGTCTGTGTGCAGAAGCACATGGGTTCAGTGTGGAAAAAGGTTTAATGATCTGCTGATATCACCTAAAGTGTGGCCTCTGTTTTCTGGGAAATGGAATTTCAAGATTGAGGGCTTAGGGTGATTTCCATGTAGAATGTTGGTGGTGACACTGAGCGCAAACCACCGTTTATTGGACAGATGATGCCTGGGGTTTTGAGAATGTTGGACTTATATTCATCTCCATGTGCCAGCCACCTGTGGTTGAAGCGTAAGCTTACGCGAATCTGGCATGGATGAGTGCATCCCTTGCCTGACGGCCAGCAATGTGTTCGCCTGCTGCTGGATTGGCCACATCCGGCCCCGCAAGGCGTCACTCCCCGTCCTCCTCCTCGTCCTCTTCCTCGTCCTCCTCCTCGTCCTCTTCCTCATCCTCCAAGGAGGCTGTGTGCTGAGCCACTTGTTCATCCAGTAGCACTAAGCCGCGCTGCTCTTCCTCCGAATCTGATGACCAGGATGAGATGATGTAAATGGTTCCCATCTTGTTGTTATAGATTTCAGTTGAAGCAAGAAGTTTGCAAGCGCACACTCAAAGTGGCCTGAAATTATTCCCAATCACTTCAAACAGCAGATGTGTGTCAGCTTGACCAGTCACAAGGTCAGTAGATTTGCAAAATCTTATCCCAAAACTCCAACAACAAATTTGTTGGATTTGAATGTCAGCCATGTTACAGGAGCGCTTTTAAAGTTCTGCACCAATAATGACTACAGATCATGTCCTCCACCAACTCGTCTGCTTGCAGCTGGACTGGTTCTGACAAGACGGGAAACAGGAGCCAGAGGCATGAAAATGGGAAACCTCTGTCAAAATAGGATTATCAAGGCAGTTAACAGGCTCTTAACTGCCTGAACTACCTGTCCCACTGGTTGGCGTCGGGTCAGTTTGGGAGCAGCTGAACAGACACTCATGAAAATCGCGTGGGGGCGGGATGGAGGCGGGTTGGGGGCGGGCTGGGGGCGGGATGGAGGCGGGCTGGGGGCGGGCTGGGGGCGGGATGGAGGCGGGCTGGGTGTCTGAAGCCATTTTTTCCTGATTTTAGCAGCTGAGACGCCTCCAAACCCGCCTCCTCAGGGCTGTTAAAATCCAGCCCAAACCCGCCTCCTCAGGGCTGTTAAAATCCAGCCCAAACCCGCCTCCTCAGGGCTGGTAAAATCGAGCCCAAATTCTCTGTTCCTTTGACTGGTCTCTTGTGCATCCTCCCTCTCTCTGCCCCATCATTGGTGGCCGTGCCGTCAGCTGCTAGGTCCCTCCCTAAACTCCTCCACCTCTCTCCTCCTTTAAGACCCTCCTTAAAACCCACCTCTTTGACCAAGCTTTTGGTCACCCCTCCTAATACCTCCTTCTTTAGGTTAGTGTCCATTTTTCATTACGCCTTTGTGAAGAGCTTTTGGAATGTTTTTCAATGTTAAAGGTGCTTTATAAATGCAAGTTGTCGTTCGCTTGGCTAGACTTCCATGGGCTGAAATTCCTCAGCTTCAACGGCTCTCCTTACAGGAAGTGTGTGCTATACGCATGACTTTTAATATATTATAGAATTATAGATAGATTATAGAGCGTGCTTATTATGCTTAACCGTACAAGGTAATTTGTAGTTTGTCAGCAATAAAAAGCAAAGGAAACTTTCTGAAATTAGTGCTTACCTATAAACCAACATATTTTTTATATAAACATTGATAATTAGATTTGTATTGTCAATATTAGTTTATTCAAATTACCAGAAACCTGACAAAGTTGCTTGATTTTCTGAGTGGAGGAAAATCAGAACTGTGCATGCCCATATCACATTCATGCCTCTGCTGTCTTGGCCCAATTTTCCAAATTAGCCCCTCTCCTTCATTTGAATGGGCTTTCTACTCATGGAAAATATGAGCAGGGAGTCAGACCGGCAAGCTAATGGGCCACCAATCCAAAATTTGTCAAGCTAGCAGTTTTTAAAGGTCTGCTTTTTAAAAGTTCAATCTTGGGGTGAAGGCACTGCTGGCAAGGCCAGCATTTATTGCCCATCCCTAGTTGCCCTTGCGAAGGTGGAGGTGGTGGGCCGCCTTCTTGAACTACTGCAGCCCATGAAGTGAAGGCGCTCCTACAATGCTGTTAGGTAGAGAGTTCCAGGGTTTTGACCCAACCACAATGAAGGAATGGTGATATACATCCAAATCAGGATAGTGTGTGAGGGGAACTCGGAGGTGATGGCGCTCCCATGCACTTGCTGCCCTTGTCCTTCTGGGTGGTGGTGAAGGCCGTAGGTTTGGGAGAATCTTTGGAAAGTTGGCATGCTATAGATAGTACACACTGCAGCCATGGTGTGCCGGTGCTGGAGCGGGTGGATGTTTAGGCTAGTAGGTGAAGTGACAATCATTATCTGAGGCATTGTGAATGGAACTGAACATCGTACAAACTTCAGAGTACAGCCCCACTTCTGACTTTATGATGGAGCGAAGGTCATTGATGAAGCAGCTGAAGATAGTTGGACCGAGGATGCTGCCCTGAGGAACTCCTGCAGTGATGTCCTGGGCTGAGATAATTGGCCCCCAACGAGGTACGACTCCAACAACTGGAGAGTTTTTCCCCTGATTTCCATTGACTTGAATTTTACTCGGGCTCCTTTGTGTCACACTCAGTTGAATGTTACCTTGATGTCAAGGGCAGTCACTCCCATCTCGCTTCTGGAATTCAGCTCTTGCGTTCATGTTTGGACCAAGGCTGTAATGAGGTCGGGACCCATTGAATCATCAATGCAAGTTCAACAACTTGGCTTAAAAAAAAACTCCAAAGCTGTCCAGGCCCATTTCACAGAATTGTTGATTTTATGTGGGCGAGGAGCTTGCTGCGAGTGGGGCCTCAACCGGCCGTGCAAAATTCAGCTTTTGGAGCACATCTGAATAATTTGGTGTGTAATGTGGGGTTTCATAGGCCTGCGGTCAGACCTACCTCTGGACAGGAAATTCGCCAATCGGAAAATCAGCACAGTGCGGATGTGGTGCTCCGGGTGGAAGACCTGGGCCCGGACTTTCCTCGGAGTTGCTGCCACTCCCACTGCCGTAACTTCATCGGAAGCGCGGCGGCAGTGACAGTGGTGGAGCGGAGCAGCTCCGAGCCCTGATTTTCCAACCCACGACCACCACCTGCGAGGCTCCGCACTGTGTGGTGGAGTCTTGTGCAAATTTACCCTCACGATTCACACGGCAATATGACATTATTACCAACACAAGCTGGGTATGGAATTAAATTTTAACAATCAAGGATTCAAGTTTCGCTGTAAATATTTTGACCTGATACAGAATTTGATTATGGATTTATGTTTTACTTTCCAGTGAAAGCAAAGAAAGGCTTGGTGGGTTAAGTAGGCTCTGACTACGTCAATACTATGATTCTAAAACTGGAAACCATTTTAATTAAAAGTGGGATTGTGATAATACTAGTTGTACAGGTATGAACTCCATAGCGCATGAAATAATAAGGCTGTGGGTGAGTTTTTAAAGATGAATAATCCTGACGACGTTTCAGAAGAGGCAAGCTGCAGCCTGCTTTACACTTGTTTATTCGGAAGTATTTTTCTGTGGATCCTATTTTCTCTCTTCCCTACCTTTCTCCCTACATTCTCCTATTCACTCTCAGCTTGTGCTCCTCTTTTTCCTATGTAATTTATTGCAGCTGTAGTTTCATGTCATGACTACAAATTCTGTCGTCTCCCTTCACCTCTTCCTCCTTGCTACATGTTCAAAAGAACCTGTCTGTTGGTCATCAGCACAGTACAGTAACTGAGGTGCTGGCACCAGTGTGATGCTACATCTTGTTGCCATTAAACCGTCCACTATTGTGCATCTTTGAGGGCAATATACGCTTTATATGCGTTATATTAGCAGCTCCAGAATGAAAAGTGAGATGGGAACATATTAGAATCAAAGACGTATGGTATTACACAAAGAATTAAAATGTTAGTCTGCAATATAAATATGACAATGAGAACTAGAAAAATACATACCCAACGTGTTACTTTGAATTGTCTTGGTTGAGGTAAGTTTTCAAGCAATTACTTATTATGCAAATTATTCTACACTATTGTAGATACAATGATCCACAGATAGACCGACAGTGCTTCTGGGTTTCAGCAAAAATGTTATAAACACTGAGAGATCTGTTTGGGCAGGTGGTAGAGCAGCGATCTCCCCCCACCCCTCCAGTAGCTATCAGGAGCTTACTTTTCAAATCCTGACGTTGATCTTTGAGGATGTTTTTCCGACTGAGCCCAGAGCACCTACATATTGTTTTTCCATTCTGTGTAATTTTAGTTTAGATACATTGGGCTGGATTTTGGAGGCGGGACTCCCACTTGTAGGGTTTTAGTCCCGCCTCCATTGACTTCTGGCCAACCCACGCTATTTTCCCTCACATACTTACCTCTCCACACTTGCACCCATCACTTACCTTCACAGCGCACTTTTGCACCCCTCGGACCCCCGCAGACCCACTACTCACCTCGGTGACCCTGGCGGGGTTCGCAGCCTTCGGGAAGCCCGCACTTGTGTGGATAAAATGGGGATAATCCTCTTATCTGCCTGTTAACTACCTGTTAACAGGCAGTTAAGTGGCTGTAATCCCCTTCCCGCCTCCAAGGAGATGGGATCCAGCGCGGGACGGCTACCCGCCTCTTGGCAAGATGGCACGGAGGTGGGTTGGGCACCTGCCCCCAAATTCTGCCATTTTCCCGGCAGTCCCGCCTCCAAACCCACCTCCCCAGGGCTGGCAAGATCGCGCCCATTGTCATCTCCTTCTGGACTCAAGATCCTCAGTTTCATTGTCACCACCACCTTCATGTTGATGTGCAGCACGAGAGATTTGAATGGAAGACATTTCCTCTGGAACTCAGGAATTAAATCTGACTTCAATTTGAACTAAACACCACCAGGGATTAATACAGGGATTTGCTAATGGGAATCTTGTTACTGCCATTCTACCCTCTGATTATGAACACATTTGGATCATAATCGCTCAGACATTAAGCATTATCACTGGTGAGTTGCAGGAAATAGCAGTTAATGCACCATGAGCATGTTTGCTGCTGCAAAAAAAAAGCATTGCTACTAAAAGGTAACATTCACTGTAAAATGTACTTAATTGGGGTGGAAATCTGCCTTGGGCAATAGTACTGAACGGGTGGTATCTCACCGGGTGCCTGTTATACAGCCCACTTGATATTCAGTTCTATTAACGTCAGTGGAACTGAATATTGGCCAGGGAATATAACGAGAGAACGATACGTTACCGCTCATTTTGCTCTACCTTCCGAGTCAAATTTCTAACGCATTATCTCTTACTTATCTTTCAATATCTCAGAGATAATGATGGGTCTTACACAGGAAGGGAAACCATTCATAATAAATTGCAAACTGTAGCAGAGAAAGATTCGTATTACTGTACAATTAGAAAGAGGTGTAGAATATAGAATAGAATCATCGAATGGTTACAGCACAGAAGGAGGCCATTCAGCCCGTCGAGCCCGTGCCGGCTCTCCACAAGAGCAATATAGTAGATGCATACTTGCATCCATTGTGTTGATGCGTATTGGAGTGAATAAGCCTGACTAAATTTAACAATAATCATAGAAAAGCAAAGTGGAAGCAGTATAACAGTGGCCAGTAGATGCATTTTTATATTTCTTTTGACTCAGCTTCTAAAGACATTGGATCAGAGAACGAATCAGAAAAGAAAAGAAAACCTAGAGAGAAACAGAAGAGGACACTGGGAGAATCAGAAAGGATGGGCAAAAAGAGAGAGAATATTCTCTCTTAAATATAAGATAGCCACTAATAAATCCAATAAGAATTTAGGAGGAACTTCTTAACCCAGAGAATGGTTAGAATGAGGAACGTGCTACCACAGGGAGTAGTTGAGACGACTAGCATAGATGCTTTTAAGGGGAAGCTAGATAAACACATGAGGGAGAAAGGAATAGAAGGTTATGTTGATAGGGTTAGATGAAGTGAGGAGGCTCGTGTGGAGCATAAACACCGGCATAGACCAGTTAGGCCGAATGGCCTGTTTCTGTGCTGTAAATTCGATGTAATTTTGATACGGGGAGTTGCTGACTGCAGTGCAGCGCAGGCAGACACAAGTTATACCATCGGCTTTATGTTGCTCTCTGGCCAAGGACGAGAGAGCTCTGCACAGGACTGCTTGCAAACATGTGCAGATCTTCGTTCACTGGCATCGGAACGCTGGTGAAATTGAGTGTTGGCAAAGAGGAAAATGTTCCTTTAATTCTCTGCTAACATGAAACAGAAATAAAAATACAGCACCCACTTGGAAACTTCGACTCATACATCACAGAAGGAGGCCATTCGTCCCACTCCCCTGCTCATTCCCCATAGCCCTGCAAATCTTTCATTTTCAAGTATTTATCCAATTCCCTTTTGAAAGTTACTATTGAATTTGCTTCCACCGCCCTTTCAGGCAGCGCATTCCAGATTATAACAACACCCTGCATAAAAAAAAAAAATTCTCCTCATCTCTCCTCGGTTCTTTTGCCACTTTGCCCTGGTTGCAGTTTGGCCGCAGTAGGTGTAAGGCATCAGCTGAAGGTGGTCACACATTGCTTCACTAAACTAAATTCAGGGAATATTGCAGCTAAATTGCATCTTGTGTGATAATTTCACAGGACTACCCTCGCTAACAGTGAGCACAGGGCAATGATAGGGATATAACACTACAGCCCTGATTCTGTAACTCATATCCTTGATACCTCGGATTGAATACTTTAGGAACATAGGAACAGGAGTCAGCCATTCAGACCCTCGAGCCTATCCCGCCATTCAATAAGATCATGGCTGATCTGTATCTTAACTCCATCTACCCGCCTTGGTTCCATAACCTTAATACCCTTGCCCAACAGAAATCTGTCAATCTAAGTTTTGACATTTTCAATTGACCCCTAGCCTCAACGGTATTTAAAATAACACAACACAGTGCAATCCTGGTATCTTCAATGGAGCAAAAAGAAAAGTGTCACAAAAAAAACATATTTGCTTCTAACAGGAACGGGTAAGCTGACACATTGCCTGTCATTTTAATTTTCTGCCCCACTCCCACTCTCACCTCTCTGTCCATGGCCTCTTACACTGTTCCAATGAAGCTCAACATCAGTTCGAGGAACAGCACCTCATCTTTCGATTAGACACTTTACAGCTTTCCGGACTCAACATGGAGTCCAACAATTTCAGACCATAACCTCTGCCCCCATTTTTTCGGACGGCAGCTGTTGATGATTCAGATATTCCCATTTACACCTCCTCTCGACCCATCTTCTGTTTCTTTACTTGTCTCATTACCAGCTCCTTTTGCTTTGCACCATCAACCCTTTTGTCTTTTAATCTCTCCTGCCTTCCACCCTATCACAGACCTTTTCTCCCCTCCCTCCTATCCCTGCCTCTGTACTTGCATAAAATCTTCTAATGAAAGGTCACAGACCTGAAACGTTAACTCTGTTTCTCTATCCACAGATGCTGCCTGACCTGCTGAGTGTTTCCAGCATTTTCTGATTTTATTTAAGCTGATACATTGGTTAGGTTGACTTCTCCTGAGTTGACTTCTCCTGAGTTATTTAGTTCCTTATATCCATGGTTGAAGATCCAAATTCAGCAGAGTGCAAGCCCACAAAGGGGCTCATCCTCTCACTGCTACCCACTGCTTTTATTTTGGAGCGTGTGCACATCACTGTACCATGTCCACACAGAGCTGTAAGACAGGATCCTCCCAGGGTGCTAGGGCCCTTAAATTCAGTGATGCATCTGCTGACAGTGCACACTGCTCTGGCCACAAATTAATGCTGGCATGGAAGCTCCCCCCATGGCTCTGTTCCTTCATGTCAGGATGATTAAGGAGATCATAATCCATTTCCCTCAGTAATGGGTTTGTTCCAGTACCAAAAAAACATTCTGGAAATGGAGTGAAGTCAAGAGCAACATGGGATGTGTGACAGTTTGCTACCATCAGGTTTACATTTCCATTTGACTCTACTCAAATGAATATTTGATAAATAAATAGAAAACGAAGAATGACAGACAATTTGGGGGATAAATTGGTCCCTGTTGCACCTGTTTTTTTGGGTGCAAAATGCAGGTTGGGAGGACCAATTTCTGGGTGCGACCTCCCATGCCCGATTCCCCTGGAAGTGCGCCGGCTGCCAAATTGGTGCGTGTTCTAGGACCCCAATACTAGATTTGGTAAAAACTGGGCGGAGTATGCATCGTGTAAACTCCACTCCAGCATGGACTGGCTGGGCTGAATGGCCTGTTTCTGTGCCGTATATCCTATGTGTATATGTAACCAGTGGTCCTTAAAGGGACTCCTGGAGGTCACCAAAGAACAAGTCAATTTTTGTTTTTTCATTTGTCTTAACGTGGCGCCAGGAGGAGCATGAGGGCTCCTGCTGGTTCCATAGCAATACTCTGGACCGCTGCCTGGCCCTTCTCACTCCCGCACCAACACCCCCACCAACACCCCACGTCCCATTCACCTCTGTCCTTCCAGGACTTACCTGCTGGCATCTGAGCTGGCCAATTTTGGGAAGGCCCCGACCACCAATCATGACGCCCATTAGTATCCGTAGCTTATTGCTATTATGGAAATGAGCTTCATCTTCGGGTTCGCGTATGTGACACACCGCCCACTCCGCGCCTGTTTCTGGCATGAAACCAATTTCTCCCCTATTCTATCTACCCTTATTATATTTATTCCCTTACAGATGAGGCTCAATTTCCTCCAGCTAAACATTGGGAAGATCGAAGCCATTGGCTGCGATTTCGCTGACCAAGGCTTGTCTGGGGCAGCCAGGGTCGGTGTCGCGGTCCCAGCCCACTGCCTGCTCTAGCCCGCACTCTCCAAATGATTTTACGCTGATTGGTCTTCTTAAGCCCGCCCAGCGAGGTTCCCGGCCAATTAAAAGGAAGCGGGTTTGATGACGTCATTTGATGACGTGTCAGCAGCCAGTTTCCTAAAAGGGGCCATGTCCAAATTGATTTTAACAGTTGTGCTGTCAGTATTCTGCAGCATTGAAGTGCTGCAAACACTGACAAGCACTGCACAAAGGTGCACGGCTGCACCCAGGCTCTCCATGACTCCCTCCATATGCTTATAGAGGGAGTCACAGCACACAGGGAGATTCTCTTCCCTTCCAATGGCAGAAGACATTTCCCCAGGAGACCAAGCAGCCTGGTAGCACATTGCACAGGAGGGCACAAGTAGGGATGTCGTCAGGAGGACCAGGCTGCAGTAGCGCAAACCTTTCAATGGACTCAGTAGATCACGATACGTTACTGCAAACCCACACTGAACCTCATCCTGCTGTGCCACTGATCACATCCCCATTACTCTGCCTTCCCTACCCTACTCCTGCACATCTTTACTCACACCAACTTACCTTACACCTCCACCCATCCCTCTCTATCTACATTATCACTTCCCCATTTCTCTAGCCACCCCTCACACTCATCCTACTGCAAGCACACGAACTTAACAACACACAAGGGTAGGCACTTGGGTGGTTTAGCCAATGTTCATGTGAAGTTTCTGTTAATGTGCTGTCAAACATTGAAATCTTTATTTTCAACACTTTGCGTTCATGGACAGATTTGTGTGCCCCTTTGGAAGTGGCTTAGTGAGTTGTAGTGAATGGTGAGACATAACGGTACCCCTCCCCCGCAATGGTGATGATTGTGAAAGGAATGGCTTGGTCATTGTAGGGATGCTTTATGGTGCTGGTGTGGGGTGGTGCCAACCTGGCGCATCATGTGGCAGCCAGGGTGTGCAGCGTCAAGTTAACTAAATCTGGCCATGGTGAGGCCATCCCTGGCCTCCCAGGCAGCAATGTGGTCGGGTGCTGATGCCCTGTGTCCTGTGCAGCATCAGGTGATTGTGGAGAAGTTTGGTGTTGTTGTCGGTGCTGCTGGTGTGTCCGGTGATGCTGGTGTTGGGGTTGATCTTGGTGGGATTCTGAGGACCAAGGTGAGATGTTTTCAAAGGCACCGATGCTGATGGAATAGATGGCAGGTGAGGTTGAGATGACAGAAACGATCTGTCACTGATGAGAGAGGTTGTTCCAATGAGGTGACACTGGATAGAGAGTTTGCTCCAAACACTTGCAACCTGCAGAATGCTCAATCTGTCTTCCAAATGCAGTCAGCAACAGCTTCTAACCTTGGAAAGTGAAGAACTATGAAATAGAAGCTTTTATAGACCATTTGCAGCTGTCAAGTTAGTAAATCATCCCATGCTGACACAACACCCGACCTCCTTACCTGAGGTGATCCCCGAGCGCCGTGAACCTTGTGAAAAAGGTGTAAAAATAGTAAGTACCTGGTAAAATTGTGTTTAACCGCCTTTTAAATAGCTTTTAATGAGCTTAATTGCCTGGCCCGTCGCTCGGTGTCGGGTCTGTTCAGCGCTGACAGACCCGACACTTGGGAGACTAGTGCGGAGGCGGGTTGACAACGGGCTCCCGAACCGCTGTCAATCTTTTATATTTTGACAGCAGACCGCCTCCGTTCCCGCCCTCTCAGCGCCGGCAAAATTTCAGCCATTGTCACTGATCCCACCACAAACTATATACTTTTAACACTGATTCCAACCCCTTCACTGGCCACAATCTCAGGTTGAATCAAACTGTTTGCAACCTTGGTGTCCTAGTTAACCTTAAGCTAAGATCCTGACCCAATATCCTCCCTATTACAAAGACTTCCCATTTCCTCTGTAACAACGCCCACCTCCACCCCTGCCTATCTGCCACTGAAACTCTGATCCATGTCTTTGTCACCGCCAGACTTGACTATTCTAACGATCGCCTGGCCAGCCTCCCTTCCCCCAATCTTCAGCTCCTCTAAAATTCTGCTGCCCTTATCATATCCCACTCACCTATCACTCCTGTTCTTGCTGACCTACATTGGCACCCGGTCCCCCAATGTCTCAATTTAAAATCGTTATCCTTGAAATTAAAATCCCTTCATGATTTTGCCCCTCCCTATCTCTGTAATCTCCTCCAGCTCTACAGAACCCCCCTTCCCTGCCCGAGCTCTCCGTTCCCCGAACTCTGCTCTCTTGTGCAGTCCCCCCCCCCACCTCCATTTGCCCCACTATTGGCGGTCTTGCCTCAGCCGCACTCTGTAATTCCCTCATTAAACTCCTCCGCCTCTCCACCTCCCACTCCTCTTTTAAGTTCCTCCTCAAAGCCCACCTCTTTGAAAACGTTTTTGGTCACCCTTTGTAATATTTCCTTCTTTGGCTCAGTCCTGTTTTGATTGTGCCTCTGTGAAGCGCCTCGAGATGTTTGCCTACGTTAAAGATGCTGTATAAATGCAAGTTGTTGTGGAATATAATTACGTGGGAAACAGATTTTTCATTGAACAAGACTGTAAGTGGATCTCAGGAAAATGAGTGACATTTCTTAAAACCAGCAAAGGCAGGTCCTCAGGAGATGATGGGCAGTACTTTATGGGAAGTGAGATAATATACTTATAATAAAAATGAAATGGCAAAAAGGAGAAAGCTTTTTCCTTCAGTGATATTTAGCTTGCTCACATCACAATACATCTTGAAACATGTCTTTTCAATTTTATTTTACAATGCTCTTTGATGTAAAAGGCTCCTTAAAAAAGGCGATTTTTTTTGAATATTTGTGTTCAGCTGCAAAGTGTGATGACAACACTGGCAGCATTGGCGTGGAGTTATTCAGCCCAACAGCATAAAGGAGCTAAATTAACATTAGTTGCAGCATTTGTTAACCTCGCGTATGAAGCAACAGCACCACTTCAGCTATATATGTTACATTTGGCAGTCTCACTCTGTCGAGCTGAGTAATTCTTTCTCAAGTTAGTTGGCGGGTGATCCTTGAAAAGGAGAAATTTGCAAGGCCACGGGGAAAGATTGGGGAGTGGGACTAATTGGAGAGCTCTTTCAAAGAGCCGGCACAGGCACGATGGGCCGAATGGCCTCCTTCTGTGCAGTATGATTCTATGATTGTATGGAGGTGATGTGATTACCACTCCACATTTGAACAAAAATATTCTTAAATCAACAGAAAACAATCAAGAATTGTTCTTTTTAACTTTTTTGTAAAAGGTACTGAAGTTGAATCTTGTTTTTTTTTACAATAGCATACAGCACAAAGGAACATAGGAATGTACACACTAAAACACATAGGGGGAAAAATTCAGTCGCGCCCCGTTTGGGGCGCAAATATCGTCCGGGCGCAAAGATTAGCGCCTGGCGCTAATTATCGCCACTGACTGGAAACTTCACTTTTAACGCCCCGGGAGGTGATTGGAGCGCTAAATCAGGCACTGCACACCTGTCTTAAGACGCAAAGGCCGAGGAGTGAGGCGCTAACTCAGAGCGCTGGCGAAGCTCATGTAATGTCAGTCAGCAATGGAACACATACACAATGGCACGGGCCAGTTCTTAAAGGGGATGGTTAATCTTGCTTTCCATCCACATCCTATTCATTGCAGCCTTGAATCTCGGCCTGGAGAGACCTGCACATCAAATCTGCTGGAAAGAATAATGGAGAGTACCAGGCAAAGAGCTCAGAGTGCAGCCCCCACAGTCTCTTCTAAATCGATACAAGGAATGGTAAATCAAAATGAACCTGCAAAGTGCTGCTCAGTACCCAAAACTCCTTCACACAACGTTGAATCTCTCCAGAAGTCTCTCTCACTCTCTCTCAGAATGCGTAGTTCAAAAATGGCACCAACAATAAAAGGCAGGAAGCGGTCACCTTTAAATAGCGCTCCCCCTTTCCCTTCATGACAGAAGAACGCTCCCCTCAACCTGTCGTTGCTAGCGTCAGGCAGTAAGGCAGGGGGCGCCACTCAATATCCGCTCCGGGCGATACCGGGGCGTTGCACACTCGTCTGACGTCACGATCTGCCGGCGCAGGAGATCGTGGCGGTAGTGTTTAGCGCCGCCGCAAAATGTCTAGTTAATTTCGCGAGCGGCGCAAACTTCGCCGCGCCCGGGCGCTAGCTGCTTTGCGCCCCATTAGCGCCCTCTTAAGGCGCTAACGGGAGGCGCAACCAACTGAATTTTTCCCCCACAGACTAGAAGGTTCAATGGTGCTGCTGTTATAGCCCATAATCACTTTGTTCACCAACATCATTTGTGTTCTCACTCAGGCCAACATCCCCAGCATCGAAGCTTTGACCACACTCGATCAGCTCCGATGGACGGGCCACATCGTCCGCATACCCGATACGAGACTCCCAAAGCAAGCGCTCTACTCGGAGCTCCGACACGGCAAGAGAGCCCCAGGTGGGAAGAGGAAACGCTTCAAGGACACTCTCAAACCTTTCCTTAAGAAAGTGCAACATCCCCACCGACACCTGGGAATCCCTGGCCCAAGACCGCACAAAGTGGAGGAGAAGCTTCCAGGAAGGCGCCGAACACCTCAAGTCTCTTCGCCGGGAGCAAGCGGAAGCCAAGCGCAAGCAGCGCAAGGAGCGCACGTCAACCCAAGCACCCCACCCACCTGCCCCTTCAACCACCGTCTGCCCCACCTGTGACAGAGACTGTGGGCTGGATTTTGCCATTGGGGGCGGGCTGGGGGTGTTTCAGGTGGTCGTTGGGTCAGGATCCCGACTCCGATGTGAAGTGGGACAAAAGTGCGATTTTGCCCTAATTGGGCACTTGATTTCCAGCGTGTGGAAACCCCTGGCCCAATGAGCCTTTTCATACAGAACGTCGCCTCCGATGACGTCATCAATGCTGCTGGATTTAAGGCCTGCAAGCAGCCTTGCTTCTTTTTCAGCCTTTAAACTTTATGCCCATTGTTCTGAGCGCTTCCTTCACCAATTATGTCCACCAGTAGACCAAAGTGTGCTCCAAGATTCGATGAGGCCTCCCTCCAAGCTCTGGTGGAGGGAGCAAGAGCAAATAAGGAGGTGCTCTTCCCTTCCTCAGGGAGGAAAAAGCCTCCCAGCAAACTAAAGCTGTGTGGCTGCAAGTGGCCCAAGAGGTAAACGCAATTTCTATGTGCAGCAGAACCTGTCTGCAGTGCAGGAAGAGGTTTCATGACCTTCTCCACACAGGAAAAGTGAGTATGACTTTCCCATCACCCTCAATCTGATCCCCATCGCCTCTCCTCACCAGCACTCTGCTTTGCCAACCTCTTCCTCCACATCCCACTTGACCCTTACATCCCTGCACCCTTACCCATTCCCTCTCTCTCTATGGTCACATTCACTTAACTATTCGACCATGCAGCCCTCACACTCCCTATCACTGTGACGCAATGACAACAACTTACAACACACAGGGAGGGCCCTTTGTCTCCTTCTAAGCATCTATGCTATGGATTCTCTACACTCACTCCTTCATTCTCACTCAAACTCCACTTGTGTCCCTCTTTGCAGGAAAAGAGAGCCCACAATAAGAGAGAAAGAGTGAGGACAGGAGGAGGACCACCCTCAGTAGCCCAGCTCACCATTTCGGAGGAGGCGGCCCTGGAGATCGCCGGAGTGGAGGACGATTCGCAAGTGGGGGACGGACAGACGGGCGCATCACAGCAAGCTGGTGACAGAATAGTTTGGAATCTCTCTCATTGACATTGCATGAGTGACTGATAATGATTCTGATTCTCTAACAGATTGACCTATGATCATCTGCACAATTCAATGTGCATGCAACCATTACCTCACATCTCTAACTCTTTCCTTTACTCCCCCACAGGACCATCGAGAGCCCCCGTCCCCACTGTCCAGGAGGAACAGCCTGAGCCTCAAGACTCCTCAGAGAAAGCAGCAACCTCTGAGGGCGCAGCGTCAGCAGAATTCAGCGCACCCAGCACCAGCGCAGACACTCACACCTCGGTGGGACCTTCACGAGATAGAGCAGTGTTGTCACCTGGTGTATCACAGATCACAAGAGAGCATCAGCAGATGGTGGAGACAGGGTCAGCAGTGGAGAGTCCTCGTCGGAGGGTGCAGGACTCTGCCAGCTCGGCTCAGCTGCATGTCGACCCTGTGTCTCTGGGTTCATCCAGAAGGAGAGCGGTGCTGGAGCTCCAGGGACAGGTGCAGGAGTCTCTGGCAGGTTTTGTCTCCAGGGTCGCTGCGAGTGTGGAGCGAATGGAGGAGTCCATCGCGGACATGAGCAGAGCCTTTGTGGAGGCGTTGGCGCATGAACGCATCACCACGGAAAGGATGGCAACCTCCGTGGAAAGGATGGCTACCATAGAGGAGAGGATGGCTACAGTAGAGGAGAGAATGGCTACGGCCATGGAGGAGCTTAGTCGCCAGGGTATTGAAAACATGGTCATTGTTCAGAATAGACTGACATCTCTTGAGGAGCGATGGTCAGCTATTGAGCAGAGAAACCAGACCTTCATGGAAGTCCTCTGGAGTAGGATTTCCAGTGCAGAAACGGGTCCTCATGGCCTCCCTGAAGTGCAGCAAGATGCTGTCAAGCCACTTGCTAGCTCTGAAGTGGGGCTGACCCACGAGTGGGATGTTGGTGGCAGACAACAAGGAAGTGGGGGCTCCTCTCCAAGTGCTCACATGACCATGCCACTGCAAAGCCCTCGGTCAGAGCCCCACCAGAGTCCTCACCCAACTGAGATGGGCGTCTCAGCCCCTGCACAGCCGCAGGAGCAGCAGACTGTTGCCGAGCCCTCACAGGTTCGCCACCCCAGAGGACGGCCACCAAAGCTGTCCAGACAGAAGCAGCAAGAAAGTGAGCAAGGGGCCTCCACATCTGCTGAAGCCACAGGGGAAGCACCACGTAGAAGCATGCATAAGAGGAAGATAAAGCACAAGTAGTCACAAGGGTAGTCACTTCGGTGTTCTGTTGTATTGATTTTTGACAAGCCATCTTTGAATTGTTATGATAAACAGATTTGATGGCAAACTGTTGAAGTTGTGGCCTGTGCCATTTCACAAATGGGACTTCCACATTGAGGGCTTAGGGTGACTTGCAATTGTCAGTATGGTGGTCAGAGTGATAGGAATCCACAGGTTCTTGTCCATTGTCGATGCTCTGGTAAGAAGGTGCGAGGCAAAAGTGTTTGATTGTGCAGGCTAAGCATCCCGGGCAGCAATGTGGGCGCGCGCTGGCGCCTTCTGGCCTGTGCAGCTTCAGGGGGGTGAGCAACAGCTTGGCACTCCTGTTGTTGCTCCTGCTGTTGGTGCTGCTGTTGTTCAGGGTTCTGCTGCTGCCGCGGCTGGTCTTCGTCCGAATCTGATGTCCAGGAGGAAAGGAAATAAATGGTTCCCATGCTTCTGGTATATACCTCAATTGAGGAAGCGCTCAGTCAAGGTGGGGAGAGAGGTTTCCCAGGAGGTCACACTGGAGATGGGTGTCAGGCTCCAAACTTCCACAACAATGAGTAGGCCACAAAAAGTTCCCCCAGACCTGAGACAACAAAGTTCTGCCACCTGCAAATGATCATTGGTGAAAACTCCTTTTTAATGGTGGAGCTGCAGCTGTTAGTAAGCAATCCACTTGTGAGGCCGCCAGGATTAACTGGCGTGTTCCAGAGGAGACGTGCAGGACGGGTAAAATGCGTTAAAATCAGAAAGGCCTCTCAAAATGGGATTATAGAGGCAATTAACTGGTTGTTAAGGGCCTTAAGGGCCTATCCCGCCTCTTGGAGGCGGGATGGAAGCGGGGTCTGAAACCACGAATGTGGGAAAATTGCTCAGAGGCGGGATGGAGGCGAGATTGAACCCACCCGCCATTTTTTGCGATTTTGACAACTCACACGCCTCCAAACCCGCCTCCTCGGGCCTGGCAAAATCGAGCCCTGTAGGTCCCGCATTGGACTCATCACTCACCTGAGAACTCATTTTTAATGTGGAAGCAAATCATCCTCGGTTCCGAGGGACTGCCTATTCAGCTCCCTCCGAAATGTTTTGATGCCATCTGCTTCCATTGCCTCCCTCGGTAGTCTGTTGACATATTCACCACTCTATGCAAAGTTGATGAATCTGAACTATATATATACCTATACCTTCTGAGCTTGAGTCTGTGCCCCCCTGGTATCATTGTTTCAAATATAAAAATTTGGCCTCTCTCCAAAATTTGTGTTCCAGGAAAGTGCCATTTCCATAGGCAGATCAAAGTCTCATATGATCTGAAATGTACACCCTTGTTTTTTTTAATTCATTGCCCATCCCTAATTGCCCTCGAGAAGGTGGTGGTGAGCTGCCTTCTTGAACTGCTGCAGTCCGTGTGGTGAAGGTATTCCCATAGCGCTGTTAGGGAGGGAGTTCCAGGATTTTGACCCAGTGACGATGAAGGAACGACGATGTATTTCCAAGTCAGGATGGTGTATGTCAGGTGGGTGTCATAGAAACATAGAAACATAGAAGATAGGAGCAGAAGTAGGCCATTCGGCCCCTCGAGCCTGCTCCGCCATTCGATGAGATCATGGCTGATCATCTAAACTCAGTACCCTGTACCTGCCTTCTCCCCATATCCCTTGATACCTTTAGCTTTAAGAAATATATCTAACTCAACCTTGAATATATTTAATGACTTCGCCTCAACTACCTTCTGTGGTAGAGAATTCCACAGGTTCACCACTCTCTGGGTGAAGAAATTCTTCCTCATTTCTATCCTAAATGGTTTACCCATTATCCGTAGATTATGACCCCTGGTTCTGGACTCTCCGACCATCGGGAACATTCTTCCTGCATCTAGTTTGTCCAGACCTGTCAGAATTTTATATGTTTCGATGAGATCCCCTCTCATTCTTCTATACTCCAGTGAGTATAAGCCCAATCAACCGGTGGCACGGTGGCATAGTGGTTAGCACTGTTGCCTCACAGCGCCAGGAACCCGGGTTCGAATCCGGCCTCGGGTGACTGTCTGTGTGGAGTTTGCACATTCTCCCCGTGTCTGTGTGGGTTTCCTCCGGGTGCTCCGGTTTCCTCCCACAGTCCAAAGATGTGTGGATTAGGTTGATTTAGCTATGATAAATTGACCCTTAGTGTTAGGGGGATTAAATACGCGGGGATAGGGTGGGATATGTGTCGGTGCAGGCTCGATGGGCCGAAATGGCCTCTATCTGCACTGTGGGGATTCTGTGATTCTGTGACCCAATCTCTCCTTATATGTCATTCCTGCCATCCCAGGTATCAGCCTTGTGAATCTTCGTTGAACTCCTTCCATGGCAAGAACATCCTTCCTCAGATAAGGCGACCAAAACTGCACACAGTACTCAAGGTGTGGTCTCACCAAGGCCCTGTACAACTGCAGCAGGACATCCCTGTTCCTATACTCAAACCCTTTCGCTATGAAGGCCAACATACCTGCTGCACCTGCATGCTTACTTTCAGCGACTGGTGCACAAGGACACCCAGGTCTCGTTGCACTTCCCCTTCTCCCAATCTATTGCCATTCAGATAATAGTCTGCCTTTCTGTTTTTGACACCAAAGTGGATAACCTCGCACTTATCCACGTTATATTGCATCTGCCACGCTTCTGCCCACTCACCCAACCTGTCCAGATCATCCTGGAGTTTCTCGGCATCCTCCTCGCAGCACACACTCCCACCCAGCTTTGTGTCATCTGCAAACTTGGAGATATTACATTTAATTCCCTTATCTAGATCATTAATGTATATTGTGAATAGCTGGGGTCCAAGGACCGATCCCTGCGGTACCCCACTAGTCACTGCTTGCCACTCGGAAAAAGACCCATTAATTCCTACTCTCTGCTTTCTGTCTGCCAACCAGTTCTCTATCCAAGTCAATACCTTTCCCCCAATCCCATGTGCCTTAACTTTACCCGCTAATCTCTTATGCGGGACCTTATCGAAAGCCTTTTGAAAGTCCAAATACACCACATCTACTGGTTCTCCCTTATCTATTTTCCCAGTTACATCCTCAAAAAATTCCAGTAGATTAGTCAAGCACGATTTACCTTTTGTAAATCCATGTTGACTTTGTCCGATCCTGTCACTGTTTTTCAAATGCTCAGCTATTACATCCTTTATAATGGACTCTAGCATTTTCCCCACTACCGATGTCAGGCTTACCGGTCTGTAATTCCCCGCTTTCTCTCTACCACCCTTTTTGAATAGTGGGGTAACATTAGCTACTCTCCAATCCATGGGTACAGTTCCAGATTCCATCGAATGTTGGAAGATGATCAGCAATGCATCTACTATTTCTAGGGCCACTTCCTTAAGTTCACAAGGCTGATACCTGGGACGGCAGGAATGACATATGAGGAGAGATTGGGTCAATTGGGCTTATACTCACTGGAGTATAGAAGAATGAGAGGGGATCTCATCGAAACATATAAAATTCTCTTGTAATGAAGGCCAGCATACCATTTGCCTTCCGAATGGCTTGCTGCACCTGCACATTCACTTTCAGTGACTCATGTACAAGGATTTGAGTACAGGAGTAAAGAAGTCTTACTCCAATTATACAGGGCCTTGGTGAGACCACACCTGGAAACTGTGTACAATTTTGGTCTCCTTACCTAAGGAAGGATATACTTGCCATCGAGGGAGTGCAACAAAGGCTCACGAGATTGTTTCCTGGGATGGCAGGACTGTTGTATGAGAAGAGATTGAGTAAACTAGGCCTGTATTCTCTTGAATTCAGAAGAATGAGAGGGGATCTCATTGAAGCATACAAAATTATTACAGGGCTTGATAGGATGGATGCTGGGAGAATGTTTCCCTTGGCTGGGTAGTCTAGAACCAGGGGCCACAGCCTTAGGATAAAGGGTAGGCCATTCAGGACTGAGATGAGAAGAAATTTCTTCACACAGAGGGTGGTGAATCTTTGGAATTCTCTACCCCAGAGGGCTGTGGAGGCTCATTGGGTATATTCAAAACAGAAGTCAATAGATTTCTGACTAGTAAGGGCATCAAGGGATATGGCGATAGGGCCGGTGAATGGAGTTGAGGCAGAAGATCAACCATGATCTCATTGAATGGCGGAGCAGGCTCGAAGGGCCGAATGGCCTACTCCTACTCCTATTTCTTAAGTTCTTATGACTTGGAGGGGAACTTGGAGGTGGTGGAGTTCCCAAGCACCTGCTGCCCTTGTCCTTCTAGGTGGTAGAGGTTGCGGGTTTGGGAGGTGCTGTCAAAGAAGCCTTGGCGAGTTGCTGCAGTGCATCTTGTAGATGGTACACACTGCAGCCACGGTGCATCGGTGGTGGAGGGAGTGAATGTATAAAGTAGTGGATGGGGTGCCAATCAAGCGGGCTGCTTTGTCCTGGATGGTGTCGAGCTTCTTGAGTGTTGTTGGAGCTGCACTCATCCAGGCAAGTGGAGAGTATTCCATCACACTCCTTACTTGTGCCTTGTAGATGGTGGAAAGGCTTTGGGGAGTCAGGAGGTGTGACACTCGCCACAGAATACATAGAAACATAGAAACATAGAATCTAGGAGCAGGAGTAGGCCATTCGGCCCGTCGAGCCTGCTCCGCCATTCAATACGATCATGGCTGATCATCCAAATCCAGTACCCTGTCCCTGCTTTAATCCCCACAGTACACATATCCCACCCTACCCCCGTAACCCCACGTATTTAATTCCCCCTAACATATCCCATCCTATCCCCATAACCAATCCCCCCTAACACTAATGGTCAATTTATCATAGCCAAATCAACCTAACCCACACATTTTTGGACTGTGGGAGGAAACCGGAGCACCCGGAGGAAACCCACGCAGACACGGGGAGAATGTGCAAACTCCACACAGACAGTCACCCGAGGTCAGATTCGAACCCGGGTCTCTGGCGCTGTGAGGCACCAGCGCTAACCACTATGCCACCGTGTTGCCTAGCCTCTGACCTGCCCTTTTAGCCACAGTATTTATGTGGCTGGTCCAGTTAAGCTTCTGGTCAATGGTGACCCCTAGGATGTTGATGGTGGGGGATTCGGTTAATTCTGTTGAATGTCAAGGGGCGATAGTTAGGCTCTCACTTGTTGGAGATAGTGATTGCCTGCCACTTGTGTGGAGCGAATGTTACTTGCCACTTATCAGCCCAAGCCTGAATGTCGTCCAGGTCTTGCTGCATGCGGGCATGGACTGCTTCATTATCTGAGGAGTTGCGAATGGAACTGAACACTGTGCAATCATCAGCGAACATCCCCACTTCTGACGGAGGGAAGCTCATTGATGAAGCAGGTTGGGCCTCGGACACTGCCCCGAGGAACTCCTGCAGCGATGATGATTGGCCTCCAACAACCACAACCATATTCCTTTGTGCTAGGTATGACTCCAACTAGTGAAGAGTTTTCACCCGGATTCCCATTGACTTCAATTTTCTAGGGCTCCTTGATGCCACACTCAGTCAAATGCTGCCTTGATGTCAAGGGCAGTCACTCTCACCTCACCTCTGGAATTGAGTGCTTTTGTCCATGTTTGGAATGAGGTCTAGAGCCCAGTGGTCCTGGTGGAACCCAAACTGAGCAGCGATGAGCAGGTGGTGCTTGATAGAACTGTTGACGACACCTTCTATTGCTTTGCTGATGATTGAAAATAAACTGATGGAGCGCTAATTGTCCAGATTTGATTTTTCCTGTTCAGGACATACCTGGGTAGTTTTCCACGTTATCGTGTAGATGCCAGTGTTGTAGCTGTACTGGAACAGCTTTGCTCGAGGCGCGGCTAGTTCTGGAGCACAAGTCTTCAGCATGACAGCCGGGATGTTGTCGGGGGCCATAGCCTTTGCTGTATCCAGTGTGCTCAGCTGTTTCTTGATATCACGTGGAGTGAATCAAATTGGCTGAAGACTGGCTTCTGTCATGAAGGATCATCCACTCGGCACTTCTGACTGAAGATGGTTGCAAACACTTTTGGCATAAGTCCCCAGATGTTAGTGAGGAAGACTTTGCAGGGTTGACTGGGCTGTGTGTCTTTGTCGTGAAGGTATGAGTGGTCCGTCTGGTTTTATTATTATGTAGTGGTTTGGTACAACTGAGTGGCTTGCTAGGCCATTTCAGAGGGCAGTTATGAGTTAGCCACCTTGTGGCCTGGAGTCACAATATAGGCCAGACCAGGTAAGGATGGCAGAGTTCCTTCCCTAAAGGGCATTAGTGAACCAGATGAGTTTTTACAATGATCCGGCAGTTTCATGGTTACCATTACTGATATTAGCTTTTTATCCCAGATTTATTTAATTAACTGAATTTAAAATGCTGTGGTCAGATTTGAACTTACATCAATCATTAGTCCAGGCCACTGGATTACGAGTCCAGTAACTTAACCACTATGCTACCGCACCCCTGTTTGTTAGTCTGACTCTGTTGGTAGCACACTTATCTCTGAGTCATAAAGTTGTGGGTTCAAGACTCACTCCAAGATTTGAGCGTCTAATCTACACTGCTTCAGGGATCTTTTATGTTCGTTTGAATAGGCAGATGGGACCTTGGTTTCATGTCTCATCCAAACTCTGCAATAATGCAGCATTCCTTCAGTACTGCACTGAAGTGTCAGTATTTCAAATGTTGTCTTGAAGAAAAGGGCCAAGAGTTTCCACTTTGGGTGCAAATGGCGCTCAAAATTGCGCTAGTTTTAAGAAGTGTTTTTTTTGCTCATGTTTCCCCTCAAACTCATTTGTATTTCGGCGAACGTAAAATCGGCCATGAACCAGCGCAATCGGGCAGCATTTTAAAATGTCATTTTTTGAAAAGAAATTGCATTAAAAAAATATTCCTTGATATATTTAAGAGTGGTTACCTGGTGCAATTTCATTAATACAGCTGAAAATGTAGTTTTTCATCAGCGTCTAGTCCACCACCTGTGAGTAACCTGATTTTAAATAACTGAAAATGACTTAAAAAAATTATGCTGAACCATTTACCAGTTACATTGATGTACAGTAGTCAGTTTCTTAGTAATTTAAAAAAAATATTTAAAATGTGCCTATTAGTGTCCTTGTGCCTAAAAAAAAAGCTTAGCTTTAAAAGCCTCCTCGAAGGGCCGCAAACAGGCGCAATTAGCGGAAACTTGCCGTGGTGATTAATTCGATCTGGGGACTTGGCCAGTTTTGTGGATGGGGCCAGCTTCCAGTGCGATATATTTTAAGCTTGCACAAAAGATCGCGGAAACTCGATTGGCGCTGAACGTAATTTATACTCGAAATTCCTCTATCTTTTGAGCTGGTTGGGCCGATTTGGGGCGAATTGTGCTGAAAAAATCAGCGCAACCAAGCAGAAACTCCAGGCCAAGATATTTAACCAAGGCCCCATCTGACTGTTGAAGCAGACTTAAATGTTCCTGGGGCATTGTTGAGGAAGAACAGTTTTCCCGGTGTCTTGGCCAATTTTTACCCTTCACCCTATACCATAACACAGATTAACTTTCCATTTATCCTATTTTCTGTTTGTGTGACCTTGCTGTGTGCCTGCTGATTGCTGTGTTTGCCTATATAACAGAATGACGTCTCTTCCAAAGTTGAATTGGCTGTGAAAGCATCCTGAAGATGGAAATGCAAGTTCTTTCGTACTTGCTATGAGTAGGAGCATACCATAGGGCTAACAATTCCCTTTTATTTTGTGCCAGAGGTTGTACTGGCTGACAACTATACACTCCTGCCAACTTCAAATGACAGAAAAGATCTCACAGGTTGACTAAATCAATCAGGCTAAAATTAGCAAACAAATTTATTTATATGATTTTTAATTACACTGAAGCAAAAGAGATACAGCAGATAATCAGTGATATAATGCTGGACCTATACAATTTCAAAAATAATATTGTCTGAAATCAGTGTCCTTTTCAGAATATTTTAATTATATAATTGAAAGGAGAACTTATTTATATAGCATCGTATCATATGCCCAGAACTTCCCAAAGTGCTTCCAATCACTGAATCACTTTCAAAAGCTAATTCAGTTGTGCTATATGAGATCAGCCTCTTTTCTTGACCTGAGGGTTGGATTTGTGGGGCATCGTGTTCGGCAATGGAAAATATCTCTGCTTTTTTGAGGCCATGCAAGGAGCGTAAACGAGCCTTATTATACCTTTACATTTAATTCAATCTTATGTAAATTGGTCCCATGCTGCGGTCACACATGTTTTTTCGCCTGCTCACTCAATTAGTATTGCTCACCTTTATATAAAAGGTGCTCCTGGAATTTGTTGCTTTAGCCTTTGGGTATTTGTTTCTTAAAGGTGTGTTTAAATACTTTCTATTGCATCTGAAATTCTGGGTTTTTTTCCTTTCAGAGCTACATTTGCATTATTTTTGGTCTATTATTTCCTCCTGGTGTTTTGGCGGTTTTTAGCATTACAAGATAGTTTTGCCACAATCCTTTTTCCGTAATAATCTTCCTCACAGGTGCTACTTCACTTGCAGCAAGCAAATTGTTTAGCGTGGGAATTCCTTTGGGATTGTTATGGTAGTCCTAGATCTGAAGGAAGAAAAGCAGTTTATGTGGAAGGAAGAAAGACAAGTGAGATTGCACCGGTGGCATTTGGTGCCCACTCACTCTCTTTCCAGGAGCCACGAGTTTTGCGCAAGGCACAACAATGAGGATGTGTCTGAAGAGACCAGCCTTCATGATCTGAGCTCCACTGAGCTGTGCCATCTCCTTAAACATAACCTCCAGATAAGTTCCACCACAAAGACTGTGTGATTGTGAAGAGGATCACAGCATCTAATTTCTAGCCTGACAGATCTCAGGCCTGATATGGACATCTGAGCCTAGAAATTCATTTAGGCCAGTTTTTCAGGGGCTAAATGGGCAAAGGGAACTATCCCTGTGCCCGAAGATGGAGGCCTGAGGATCGCTAGAAATAGCTCCCCGAGCGTCATCTAAATAATCACAGCGAGCTGCCTGTTCTTCTGGTAGAAATGGTGTTCTGATGGGTGGGGACGAAGATGCGCTCGATTTTGCACGTGTCCATCCCAATACTGCCTGAACTTGGGTGCAATAATATTGGGAGCTCTGGCCCATATAATATTATAGGCAATTACTTAGTCTAAAACGCCCTGGACCCATTCAGTCCAACTTCCCTCGTCTTTCCGAATCAACTGGATTGGCAAATGCAAAATGTGAACATTTGCCACCTGTCAGTCTTATCAATCACTCTCATGAAAATGAGGGCAGGCTACAGGTGGAGCAATTCACAGCTCCAGCCGTCTGCTCCGGCCGTCTGCTCCGGCCACTTACCAGCAGACTGGCCATCCTGGCGTTAATTGCAAAAGTGGCACACCCCTTGAAATTGGATCCTTTTAGTTGCCAGATTATTGGTGATAGAATCACAATATTAATAATTCGAGCATCAATGAAACCCTGTTCGATGCACTGTTCCACTAAAAAAGTGCAGCATAAACCCGCTCTAATAGTTAACACAGAGCAGATGTCAGCTGCAATTTATAAAACGGAATGCCAAATTATTAACCACATTACACAAACAAAACAAAAGCAGGGAGCAACCAAATTGCAGCAGCACCCTCAAAAAATTATTATAAATCACTGAATCATTGCTAATATTTTCTCTCTTATGTCTTGGGCTTTATTCTACAATGTTAGTTCTGACACCGGGGCTAAAAGGGTTAAATTATCAGGACAGGTTGCATAGACTAGGCTTCTAGTCCCTTGAGTATTGAAGATTAAGGGGCTGATCTAATTGAGGTGTTTAAGATGATTAAAGGAGTTGATAGGGTGGAGAGAGAGAAACTATTTCCTCAGGTGGGGGAGTCCAGAACAAAGGGAGCACAACCTTGAAATTAGAGCCAGGCCATTCAGGGGTGATGTCAGAAACCCCTTCTTCACACAAAGGCTAGTGGAAATCTGGAACTCTCTCCCCCAAAAAGCTGTTGAGGCTGGGGGGGTCAATTGAAAATTTCAAAACTGAGATTGATACATTTTTGTTAGGCAAGGGTATTAAGGGTTACGGAACCAAGGTGGGTAGATGGAGTTCAGATACGGATCAGCCATGATCTAATTGAATGGCGGAACAGGCTCGAGGGGCTGAATGGCCTACACCTGTTCCAATGCTCCTTGTTCCTATGCTGCGATAACTCTACAGTCGGGTCCCGACATGACTCCAGGAGTGGTGCGAGACCCAGGAAGAAGGTAGTCTCTTACCACTTGAGTTTGACGTTGGATGCAGTGTAGCACCAATGCAATGGCCAACCTGATTTACATTGTGTTTTGGGAATCCATTTGACCTCCTGGACACTTGATAAACTCACCAAGATTGTAGTTAAGAGCATAAATGGTTCCCCCTCTACTCTTAAAACATTTAGGGCTAAATGGGGCGCTAACTTCGCTGGGGCGCTACTTTTAGCGCCCCGGAAACATTAGCGCCCCCGCGCCGGAAATTGAGTGGTTGCACCCCAAGAGGGAAACGGGGCACTACTGGAAGCGCCCCGCCTCCCTCTTGGGGCGCTGCGAGTCAACATCGCGCCACAGTATTGCAGGCCTTCCTCCCGTTCTTAAAGGGGAGGGGCCTTGCGCAGCGCAACCCGGGGCACAGCTGGGCCCCCAGGGATTGGGAGTGCCGGCAAAAGAGCCCGGTACTCAAGAGAAGTGCCGGGCTCATGGAGCGCAGCCTGCACTCCGCGGGGGGGACGGGGGGTGGTGGGGAGCCGTTCAGGAGGCTGGGGACGGGAGCGCAGGCAGATGCTGGCAGATGGCCAGCAATAAAAATGGCCGCCCCGCACCTCACCTTTAAATTGCACCTCCCCGGCCGCAGGTAGGCCCCCCTGACCCCGTCGGACATAGCGTCCGGCGGTAAGTCAGGGGGCGCTCCCGAAGATCGCAGCCGGGGCACGAGCGGGGTGCTGCGCACGGCGATGACGTCATCGCCGCGGGGCTCTACTGGTTAGCGCTGCCGCTAGCCTCCCGCTGAATTTCGCGGGAGGTGTGGGCGGCGCCGCGCCCGGGCGCTAGTTGCTTTGCGCCCCGTTAGTGCCCTCTTAGAGCGCTAACGGGAGGCGCAAAGCAACCCAATTTTTCCCCCTTAAAATTTAACACCCTGGTGTGGAGCTCTGTGCATACATGAAGTATCTCCTGGAGTGACCGTCCAAATTACAGTCAGCCAGTACAAAGAAGAGACTGCCAGCTGTAAGTGGATAGATCAGCTACCAATATGAGATTGGCACAGTATAACTGCACCCTTAGTGTATCATTTTGGTTATGGTTTTGAAGGAATCATAAAAAATACCTAAGGGAACAAATGCCATTGAGTATAGAGTTTAATCATTTCCTTTTTACATTTTTTTTAGGAGGCAAGTACAATGATTATTTCCTACCTCGTTTTGAAGTTTGTATTTTCTAAAATGTGATCAACCAATTTTCTAATTAGTAATTTTTGGCCTGTGTCCACACACAGTATTACTTCCCCAAGTCATTGCTTCACAAATTATAAAATAGCCAATTATCTTTATAGAAAGTAAGATTTCCATTCCAAAAACACCTCTCCACACAAAAATGGCTTTTATCAGAGATTTACTAACAATTGATCCAATTGTGCATGGGACACATTCCTGTTAACTGACTTAATGTTAAGTGAAATCATCTGTAAATCTATGAAACACAATTATAAATTATTTTTATACTATTAAATCTTGATATGACCAATAGCAATTTGGCCAGGCAAGAATTGACTTATATATCAGAAATGTATTCTTATTACAACAACAACTCACATTTATACAGCACCTTTAATGTAGTAAAATGTCCCAAAGCGTTTCACAGGAGCGTTATCAAACAAAATTTGACTCCGAGCCACATAAGGGGATATTAGCGCAGATGACTAAAAGTTTGATCAAAGAGGTAGAATGTTTCCATTCCACAGGGTTACATCTAGCCATGTCAAGTATCCATTAGACAAGTGACGTTCTAATTCGATACCATAGAAAGCTCAGCTGTGTTTAGACAATCTGTCAGTATAACAAAATAAAAATGAGTGCTGCAGTATTGGTCTGTCACTATATTTCTTAAACATATTTAGAAAACACTATATTAATCCTCTGTTTCAACAGGGAACACTAATAGCAAGGAGCTCACATTGGTTTTTTTGTATCCCAAATTGAGATCATCCATTTTGTTGCTTCTCCCTCCTCTGATCCCTTCCTATTGCCGACCACCTTGCCTCCTCCTGATTGAGCACTCACTCCCCCCTTACTCCATAGATTTTCTCCCATCTTTCTACTAGACATTACTAAACTTACATTGTTCATGAAGCCCAGTATCGGCTTCCTTGACCAACTCCTGTTCCAGCTCTTAACCACTCAGTTTCCACTCCTTAACCTCATACTTGTTGACATCATCAATCATCCCCTATCTCCTACATCATCTCTACTAATCCCTTCTACCTTCAAAACTGCTGTCAATAGCCCTCCTCAGAAAGACCTACTCTCGACTCCTCCATTCACTCCAACTTCTCCATTCATCCATCTTCAATCTTTCTTTTCTCTCTAAAATTCTGGAACACTTAATTGCTATACAAATATGCTCCCACCTCTCCAACCATCCACAGTTTGGAACCATCCAATCAGACATCCGTCCTGCCTCAGCACTGTTGCCCACACTGGTCATTCTATCCTACACCAAGGCTGCTTTATTTCACCTCCATCACGTCAGCCTCTTCCAGCCCTGTCTCTCTTCTGCTGCCTAAGCTCTCATTTATGCCATTATTAGCTTGAGGCTTGATTTCTCCTATTCTCTCCTTGCTGGCCTCCACTCTCCACAAGCCACAACTCACCTAAAATGTTTCAGCCTGTGTCCTTGCACATACCAAGCTCCTGAAGGACATTGCTTCCAGACTGGGCCTGTGGCAGGTGGTGAGAGAACCAACAGGAGGGAAAAACCTACTTGACCTCGTCCTCACCAATCTACCTGTCGCAGATGCATCTGTCCATGACAGTATTGGTAATAGTGACCACCGCACAGTCCTTGTGGAGACGAAGTCCCGTCTTCACACTGAAGACACCTTCCATAGGCTACCATACTATTTATATTCGCAACATATCACCCATCCAGGCCATATGGGACCAAATCAAGGTAACTCTCCCCCTTTTTTTTTTATAGAGCATCATCTATGTCATCATTGAATGTCAGATGCCTTATAAAGTTTACTTTGTATATGTTTGTGAGAGAGGGGAGAAGTGATGCATCGCCTCACCTTATAGGATCATCTGTATGTGTATATCAGTTCTACTCAGTCTACCTGAGAAGTTGGTTTGATGAATACCATAACACCGATATGTATATATAAAGGAGCTAGAAATTCGTGGCCTTAGCACCACTCCGTAGTGCCGCCATTAAATGGCGTTAAAACGGCGGCCACCACTCTTTCACCAGCTGCTGGCGATCCCGTGGCGGCCGCTGTTTTCATCCTTACCTTTGCGCTGCCGGTAACTGGCAGTGCCATGCTGGACAAAATGGCGGCGCTGTGAAGTAAATCGGCGTGTAACAGCGACTTTACGTCGCAAGCGTGAACTTCGACCCTAGCGTTGAATTCAGCATTGGGTTCTAAGCACGCCAGGTTAACCTGGCATGCAGGCAGGCTGACAGTGGCGATGTCTGCACCTCTTAAAGGGACACACACATCATTCAGGTAAGTTTGGATTTAAGGTTTTGAACTGTTTTTTTTTATTTTACTGAAATGGTGGCTTGCTGCAATAGATGTGAAAAGTGTTTTAAATGTGTAGGGAGTGCTGCTGGACGCTTGAAAGGGCTCAGAGGGTAAATGAAGGCCTTTGAGAAGACAGAGCATGCTGCAAATACTCAGCCAGTCACACAACATCCATGGAGAGAAAAACAGAGTTCATGTCTCAGGTCGAGATCCTGCCTGGCCAGCTGAGTATTTCCAGCATTTTATGCTGTCAGTTCACATTTACAGCAGAGGGAAGAGGAAGACACAGAAGAGGAGGAAGCCGAAGAGGAGGAAGCAGAAGAGGAGGAAGTTGAAGAGGAGGAAGCAGAAGAGGAGGAAGCAGAAGAGGAGGAAGCAGATGGAAGGATGCATCCCAGACAGCCCCTTTGTGGCCGGGATATCGGGGATGGAATCATCCGCCTCCGGTCCCAGTGACCACAACCCCAATTCCCCTTTCAACATTAGTCCCAAACCTTACCTTCCATCTGTTACTGACCATCACAACACCCTCTTGGCCATGATGCTGAAATAAAAGCCACCACAAAGCAAAATTGCCAATCCACCTATATGCGTCTATCCATCCAATGTGACATCAAGAAATCAACTCATCACCCGTATGCATTCTCTTAGTGAGTGTCTTGAGTGTGCCTTTGCCTATCCTACTGATGTCACACAGTGCTACCCCAGCGGCTGCAGCATGGCTGGTGGAAGGCGGCTGATTTTCACTGGGGACACTGCAAATGGCCTTGCTGGTTGACCTTGAGGAGCTGGTGGCTGGGAGTGTCAAATCTATCTTCTTCTTCTTGTTCTTCTTCCGTCTCCTCTCCCTCTTCTTGGTCACCCACTGGCTGGGCAGGCTGCATTTCTTGGGTGTGTGAAATGAGGAAGGCACAAGGGTGGAGCTGTGCTGACGGGAGGGTGGGAAAGCATGAGGTGCCTGCCAGAAGGAGGATAACAGAAGAGGATACCCGCATCTTTTATCCTTTCAGCGCCGCCACTGGCCAAGGGCTCAGCCATGCCCCTGCCGAGAATGGCCTGCACCGTCTCCTCCAAGGGGGTGAGGTGAAGCTAGGAATGTGCGATGAGCCTCGTAATTTCTGTAGATTGTTGGTAGGTGAGTGATTGGGGATCGTGCATTGAGCAGTGTGTGAGGCTAGTGGTGCAGTTGGTAGGAGATGGCTTTTGAAGCTGCATTCACTGACCTTGAGCAGTGGTCTGAGCTCATGAAGCTTCTTTGGGCACTGGAGCCAGGTGGTGGGGGCGACACTGCTGGCAGTGATGGCCTCAGTGATGTGGTCCCACATCATTCTTTCTGGAGGACCCCCTGGCCCCTGTGGGTAGAGGACCTCTCTTGCAGTGTTGACCCCTGCACAAAGTTGGAGTGCTGCGTGTGAGACCCTGGGTGCCCCTTCCCTGGCTTGCTGAGCCATTTGTGTTAGTGCTGAGGCATGTTTCCCATTTTTTGAGGTTATGAAGGGAATTCAGCTTCAAGAGCTGAATATTCACATTTGGGACTTCTTTCTAATGTTAAATATTTTTTTTAAAGGCTGAAAGAGCTGAAAACTGCCTTGTTTCACTTCATTTTCATCATGAAGCCTCTTTGGTCACTGGCAGTGACGACCTCGGTGTTCGCAACCTTGGTGTCATATTTGACCCTGAAATGAGCTTCCGACCACATATCCACAGCATAACTAACACCGCCTATTTCCACCTCCGTAACATCGCCCGTCTCGGTCCCTTGCCTCAGCTCATCTGCTGCTGAAACCCTCATCCATGCCTTTGTTACCTCTAGGCTTGACTATTCCAACGCACTCCGAGCTGGCCTCCCACATTCCACCCTACGTAAACTTGAGGTCATCCAAAACTCGGCTGCCCGTGTCCTAACCCGCACCAAGTCCCGTTCACCCATCACTCCTGTGCTCGTTGACCTACATTGGCTCCCAGTTAAGCAACGCCTCAATTTCAAAATTCTCATCCTTGTTTTCAAATCCCTCCATGGCCTCGCCCCTCCCTATCTCTGTAACCTCCTCCAGCCCCACAACCGCCCAAGATATCTGTGCTCCTCTAATTCTGCCCTCTTGAGCATCCCTGATTATAATCGCTCAACCATTGGTGGTCATGCCTTCTGCTGCCTAGGCCCTAATCTCTGGAATTCCCTGCCTAAACCTCTCCGCCTCTCCACCTCTCTTTCCTCCTTTAAGACACTCCTTAAAACCTACTTCTTTCCTGCCCTCATTTTCCTTATGTGGCTCGGTGTCAAATTTTTTCTTCTAATACTCCCATGAAGCGCCTTGGGACATTTTACTACGTTAAAGGCGCTATATAAACACAAGTTGTTGTTGTTGTTCATTTTAATTTGTATTACTTCAGTGTGCATGGCCCCTTTAATTCTCAGACCTCTTCATTGCCCACAATTCCTTGCGAGCTCCACAGTCTCGCTTCCAGAGGCTGTGGGAAGCTGCAACGCCGCACCTGCACACAAACTTCGCCTCGGATGTCTCCAGCAGCACCACCAGGGCGGCGTTGCATGGCAGGTAAGCGCTGCGCCAACAATCTCCATCCCCCACCCCCCCACCCCCAGACAAATTTTGCCCCGTTAGCATTGCGGCCATTTTCAGCGGCCGTTAACTCCAGTCGCCGGTGACGCCGGCAACCTTCCTGCCGAAAACAAATTTCTTCCCCAAAAGGTCTATAAAAAGTCTATAAAATAGGTACATAATTTCCTGTATGGAATGTGTGCTGAGTTGATATTCAAGATGGCCACTGCCACTGATTGATATCAGGCAGTGACACTAACATAATTTTTTTTTAATTCGTTCACGGGATGTGGGCGTCGCCGGCAAAGCCGGCATTTATTGCCCATCCCTAATTGCCCTAGAGAAGGAGGTGGTGAGCCGCCTTGTACAACTGAGTGGCTTGCTAGGCCATTTCAGTGGGCAGTTAAGAGTCAACCACATTGCTAACAAGAAACAGCACGGGGGAGCGGATCGGACAATGAGAAATAAAGAACACAGTGGCCTAAAAGAAAACCCATGAATAGAAAAAGAAATCTGTGCTGTTCTCTTTCTTTGTTTTTCTAACCTCTTTTAAGGTACTGCTGCAAATTTGCATTGGTACTGAATGTACAGCTGTTTCTCATTGAAGTTGCCAGTGCAAAGGGGTGTGGAGTTATTTATGCTGATCAGAGTGCACGTAGAAAGGCTTCCATCTCCCTTATGCCAACTTACAGTTGGCTGCGATTCAACGTGCTTCAAATCCGATTGGTGTAAACAGACACAGAGTCTGATTTTCAATTCCCACTTACTCTCTGGCTGAGGAAACCCTTCAAGCGTTCAAGTGATTGTAACGAGGCACTTGATCGAGCTCAGTGCAAACCTGAGATATCACATTCCATTCAGGTTAACTTCTCATCGGGTTATTTAAAGATGCACTATTGTTAGTACTTCTGTCCAGGAAAACACAAGCTCTCACTTTGACTAAAATGGGCAAATTTCCATAAGTAAATATGGCAACCAATTGCCTGCATTTCACCCATCACCTCTGTGCTCGCTGACCTACATTGGCTCCTCGATTTAAAAATTCTCATCCATGTTTTCAAATCTCTTCAAGGCCTCGACCCTCCCTATCTCTGTAACCTCCTCCAGCTCTACAACCCTCCAAGATCTCTGCGCTCCTCCAATTCTGGCCTCTTGTGCATCCTCGATTTTCATTGCACCACTATTGACGGCCGTGCCTTCAACTGCCTCGGCCCTAAGCTCTGGAATTCCTTCCATAAACCTCTCCACCTCTCTACCTCTCTTTCCTCCTTTAAGACGCTCCTCAAAACCTACTGCCTTCTCCCCTAACATCTCCTTATGTGGCTCGGTGTCAAATTTTGTTTGCTAATACTCCTGTGAAGTGCCTTGGGATGTTTTACTACATTAAAGGTGTTATATAAATAAAATTGTTGTTGTTGTTGTTGCATGTTTTGGTGACCCCTGACCCCTGACCCCAGGAGCATTACAATTGAAGAGATCAAATAGATGGAGACTTGTGTCTGAAGACCTTTTTGTTTTGCAAAACTTTTCAATGTTGAAAATTCTACTTAAAATGAAGTGGAGGCATGACTTAAAAAAAAAAAATAATGATCCGGATTACAGATAGGGTCATGCCACAAAAGTTATTTTAGATATTTATTTATAGTCACTGCTAATGTGATAATGACAAGGTCATATTTCTCATGGTGTTATGTGGCTAAAACAAGCAAATACAATTTTTAAATTCATACATTTGATAAATAGAATAGAGCTGCAGCAGACAATGCGTAACATTGTGTAAAATAGATTTATTCCACTTGACATGGCGCTGAAACAGATATGATGCAGCTTAAAGTGCAAATATCAATCTTCCTTGTCTTCCTGAAGCACATATCGGAAAATCTGACTTTATCTAAATGAAGGAAAGGACTTGTATTTAAATAGTACCTCTCTTATCCAAACAACAACGTCCCACAAAAAAGAGAGCTGTGTGCCCTCCCCTTCTTTGAGTGTGGGAGAAAAACGAGAAGTCATCGTACTCTAACTGCAGTCTAACCAATGTGTTATATGAATTTATCATTACTTCTTACTCTTGTACTCCAATCCCCTATTCATAAAACCCAAAATGCTGTTGACATCTTTTATTACTTTATCTATCTGTACTCGCACATCTTGGGAATTAGTTATTCAATCACTTGTCTTTCTGTTCATCCACGCCCTCCAGCTTCTTTCCATTAAGTGTATTACCTCACATGTAGCCACATTAAATTGCAAACATTGTTGAACCAAAAGAACAAAAAGAATTTTGAATTTCTCAAGATATTTTCGATAATATCCTATCACCAGAGTGTTGTATATGCCATCCTTACACCATCATAGAGCAGCATTGCTGCTGGTATATACAAGTTTAAGGTTTTCACATCACTGCTGTACAATTACTATGAAGACAAAGGTTAAGCATCATAAAGTGGTTGGCTCAACTGCCCCACAAATTGAGGAACAAAAGTAAGCTTGGAGTTGAATTAATTATTTTAAATCACAGTGTCAATCCACCGCCTGTGAGTATCCCGATTTTAAATAACTGAAAATGACTTAAAAAAAATATACAGAACTATTTTCTAGTTAGATTGGGGTACAGTAGTGGGTTCCTTAGTAAATTAAAAAACATTCAAAGTCTTTCAAAACGTGCCTATCAGTGTCCTTGCGCCCAAAAGATCCAGCTTAATTTTTGGAGCCTCCTCGAAGGCCTGTAAATGGTGATTGATTCATCCTCGGGGCGTGGCCAGTTTTGAGGGCAGGGCTTGCTTCTAGCGCGATGTTTTTAAAACTAGCGCAACTCGAGTTGCGCTGAACGCTATTTGTGCTTAAAAATTCCGCGACTTTTGCGCCGGTTACACCGATATTGGGGGAATTGCGCCGAAAAAACCAATGCAATCAATCAGAAACTGCAGGTCACAGCGATTACTACAAACATAAGAATGTTCATCAAGCTTTCTCTGTTCGCAGACCATGTACAATCTCCTCTTCAGTGGACCATCTCATTTCCTGAGGGAGAGCCCAGCATAACTACTTCCTGATCCCCAAAGTCAATCAAGCAAAACTCCAATATATACATCCAACCCCACAACTCTACCGTACAACCAGTTGTTGTTTACTTGTACTTCTGGCAATTTAGTATACTGTATTCGCTGCTCACGATGCGGTCTCCTCTACATTGGGGAGACCAAACGCAGATTGGGTGACCGCTTTGCGGAACACCTCCGTTCAGTCTGTAAGGGGGACCCAGAGCTTCCGGTCACCTGTCACTTTAATTCTCCGCTCCACTCCCACTCTGATCTCTCCGTCCTCAGCCTCTTACACTGTTCCAATGAAGCTCAACGTAAGCTCGAGGAACAGCACCTCATCTTTCGATTAGGCACTTTACAGCCTTCTGGACTCAACATCGAGTTCAACAATTTCAGACCATAACTTCTGCCCCTATTTTTTTTCACATGGCAGCTGTCTTTCATTCTGCCATTACCATTTACACCTCATCTAGACTCGTCTTTTGTTTCTTAACTTGTCCCATTACCATCTCCTTTTGCCTTGCACCATCATCCCTTTTGTCTCTTAATCTCTCCTGCCTTCCATCCTATCACAGACCTTCCCTTTTGTTCTTTCCTCTCCTCCCCCCTCTCCCTGTAACTACACTTGCTTAAAAACCTTTTAAATCTTCAACTTTTTCCAGTTCTGACGAAGGGTCATTGATCTGAAACGTTAACTCTGTTTCTCTCTCTACAGATGCTGCCTGACCTGCTGAGTATTTCCAGCATTTTCTGTTTTTATTTCAGATTTCCAGCATCCGCAGTATTTTGCTTTTGTACAACCAGCTCTGTTGACCTCCATAAAATGCCCCCTACCTCCCCAGCCCCAACAGCACAAAATCCGCCATGCCTCGTGTATGTAAAATTTAGCTTTGTTTTTCCTTTTCACGCCCAATAAAGTCAATAAGAAACTACCCATCATTCAGTGAATCGTGCACACGTGTGATAATAAGAAGGGTAATTAGTATTCTTAAGGGCAAGAGTCAGAGGTCACCGTATGAGGAAAAGGCACTGAAAAAGTACAAGAATTCATCTAACTGGGTTCATTAATCATAAATGATGGGAAATCTTGAGAGATGTATAAAGGGTGAAAAGGAAAACTCCAGGGGGGGTTATTTTGACCAAAGGGTGAAAACAGTCGCTAAGTGGGTGCTGTGCAAATAAGACACGCCTGTTTGAAAGTCTGGTTTTAGCGCACAATTTTGGTCCTAATTGCTGATTACCATAATTTGAACTTGCCTGGAGGCGCTAAAACAGACACCTGCCGGTTTAGCACTCAAGCGCTGATTAGACACAAATTTTGTGGAGCAGTATATGTGAGCTCCACTCACCCACTTCCACTGAAGGTGTGGAGTGTGTTGGCTGACACACAGCCGCACGTTTCACTTTGGCTCAGGGACCGAGGGAGAGGGCGCACAGGTTCTCGGACGCTGCACTGGAGGTCCTGGTGGAGGAGGTCCCGAGGAGGAGGG
This sequence comes from Squalus acanthias, assembly GCA_030390025.1. Classification (NCBI taxonomy): domain Eukaryota; kingdom Metazoa; phylum Chordata; class Chondrichthyes; order Squaliformes; family Squalidae; genus Squalus; species Squalus acanthias. Next base: position 10,421,139 of record CM059430.1, read on the forward strand.
ATGTCCTGTACCCGCAGGGGGGAAGGAGCCCACCTCACCCTCCAGCCCCTCTCTCCTGCAGCAGCTGGTGCTGCTCTGCCTGGCCTCATGTCCTCCTCCCAGTCCTCCTGCAGACCAAGGGGGACCCCGAGCAAGATGCCGAAGACCAAGCACTCCCTTTCTCCTGGTGACTCCACAACACTTACTCTTTTTAGGTGAAATGCTCAGAGAATTCCCAGAACAAATGTTGATAGAGTGTTGGTCTTGACAAAGTGTCCCAGAAAGTATCCCGATATGTTTCAAAAGTCCTCTTCAAACCTCCAGTAGCAAGTTAACAGTAAAGTTGAAGGATTCACAATTCTTTTTGCACGCAAGTAGCAATCAAGCTTTAACATTTCAGTAAAAGTCCCAATATTTTCCCCAATTCATGAAAATATGGTTCAGTACACCTGTTATCTCTGTGTGTTGTCCCTTTTCTAATTAGCCAGTGACGGGCACATAATTTTGACTCTAGTGTATGAACTCTAGATCCAGCATATGTGAGGAAACTCCAGTTACTGTGATATGTATATAAGTTTGCTGATGATACAAAGTTAGGTGGGAAAGTAAGCTGTGAGGAGGACGCAAGGAGGCTGCAAAGGGATTTAAACAGGTTTAATGATTGAGCAAGGACGTAACAGATGGAATATAATGTGAAGAAGTGTGACGTTATCCACTTTGGTAAGAAAAATAGAAAAGCAAAAAATTTTTAAATGTTGAGAGACTGGGAAATGTTGGTATTCAGAGGGACCTGGGTGTCCTTGTACACGAATCACAAACATGCTAGAACAGCAAGCAATTAGGGAAGCAAACGGTATGTTACCCTTTATTACAAAAGGATTAGAGTATAAGAGTAAAGAAGTCTTACTACAATTATATAGGCCCTTGGTGAGACCACACTTGGAGTACTGTGTACAGTTTTGGTCTCCTTACCTAAGGAAGGATATACTTGCCTTAGCGGGATTGCGACATAGGTTTACTAGACTGATTCCTGGGATGAGTATATTCAAGACAGAGATCGATAGATTTTTCGATACTAAGGGAACCAAGGGATATGGGGATAGTGCGGGAAGGTGGAGTTGAGGTAGAAGATCAGCCATGATCTTATTGAATGGTGGAGCAGGCTCGAGGGGCCAAATGGCCTACTCCTGCTCCTATTTTTTATATTCTTCTGAGGGGATTGTCCTATGAGGAGAGATTGAGTAGACTAGGCCTATATTCTCTAGAGTTTAGAAGAATGAGAGGTGATCTCATTGAAACATACAAAATTCTTCCAGGGCTTGACAGGGTAGATGCAGGGAGGATGTTTCCCCTGGCTGGGGAGTCTAGAACCAGGGGTCACAGTCTCAGAATAAGGGGTTGGCCATTTAGGACTGAGGTGAGGAGAAATTTCTTCACTCAGAGGGTGGTGAATCTTTGGAATTCTCTACCCCAGAGGGCTGTGGAGGCTCAGTCGTTGAGTATATTCAAGACAGAGATCGACAGATTTTTGAATATTAAGGGGATCAAGGGATATGGGGATAGTGCGGAAAGGTGGAGCTGAGGTAGAAGATCAGCCATGATCTTATTGAATGGCGGAGCAGGCTCAAAGGGCCAAATGGCCTACTCCTAATTCTTATTTACTTTTGTAACTCAGTCAATAGAAGAATCAAAAAGTGGCTGCGGGAAGTAAAAGTAAAGTTCAATTGGCTGATAATAAGAGAGTGAGGTGAGGGTTAGGGGTGGAGGAAGACATAGTAATAAAAAGGATCTGATAAGCACCCCAGGACACTGGAACATCCTTGTGGGATTCAGCAGTATCAATGAGAGGTGAGGGTGGCACTGACCCATGGGAGGACCCATCTGTAAGGTCTGATACCTGAGACAATTGCTATAAAATATGTTTCCTGAATTATGCACAATTCTGTCTATGAATTAACCTCAGGGGAGATTTCATTGTAGATGCATAGTGGTAGTTTTGCTAAATATCACCTATTAATGTGCTTAAGGCTTGGTGCAGATCAGCACGACCAGCACTTTGATCCAATGTAGGACACAGAATCCAAATCAAACAACAAACTTTAAAGTTAAGTGTCTGGTGTTTCGAAACCTGCAGACAGTCTACTATAGAGCATACTCTGTCCTCTCATTGAAATGGTTGAACACCTTTGCTGGTCTCCAATCCAATAAAATTACACACAATTAAAATGTGCTTGCAAAGGTCATGGTTCATTACTCCAGGTTGCTAAGCGACCAAAGCTTTTAATATATTGCACTTTTTAGTTTCAGGAGTTCATTTTTGCAACTGGTAAAATTTCTAGGTCAATAGGAAAAATTTACTCGGGTCAGTTAAAGCATATCAGACTGCAGAACCCTGACGCCAAACCAGACTGGAGTCATGCCAGCAGTTAAAACGGAATAGATGATTGGCCCGAATTACGTTATAAAGATACTAAAATCAATCTCATTGGCTGAGAGTGTAAACTGAGCCCTTTGTAGTTATGGCCCTGTTTAAAGTTTCTGCCAGTGAATAAAAACCTTGAAGTGTGTATGCGATTGTAATTGTGGTGTAAATTTCTCCAGGCTGGCCACCCATGTTTGACCTGGGCACACTGTTCTCATGCCGCAAACTAGAATCAAACAACCACCGTCTGCATCTTGCCAGCTTTAAATATGTGAAGATGGTTTCCTCCGTACCTAGCCTCCATGATTGCAGAGTTATTGTTGCATGTCTTTAATATTGTGCTTTTTAAAGTATTTTTGTTGAAGGTATAGACATGTATACTCCTCCTAATTGCAGTTTACAGTGGTTGATTAGTGCTGTAGGAACCGTTCTTTGTTCTTCTGAGACCCTTCATTACTCACAATTATCTCAATGATTCAGTCAGAACTTAAAGCTGCAGGTTCATTTCTGTCCTCACATGGGGTAGTGTCACGCAGCATATTTTGTGCATTGGTACTCTGTTCAACATTAAAGAATACTGTTGTTTCTGTAATGGGATTGATTTAAATCTTAGGGAACAGAATGGAAGGCAGTGCAGGCACGCTGAACTGAGTGGCCTCCTTCTGTGTTGTAGTTTCTAAGTTTGGTTGCTATTATAATTTAGGAGAGGTCTTCTGTTTATATTTCTGTGCAAAAGCCTACCAAAGTTTTGCCTTTTCTTAATTCTCAGACGTTTGAATATGCTATATTCCTCAGTGTAAGATATTTGATGAAATAAAAGATAACAGCAGGGCATTAGTTAACAGAGTTCGAGGGTCAGTACTTGAATGTTTATTAAGGGTGAACTTTTAACTATTTAAAAGATTATTTATGTCCCTCTGCGTAGTGAATGTTTTCTGATCAGACCACATCACAGAGGGATTTTTTTTTAACTACTCTTCTTGTTTATTATTAAGGAGAATGATTAGTTATTACTCAGAAACTTGTTTCCACTAGCTTCGGGACTTTGGATAAAATTGCAGAGCTGGGACTGCAAATTGAGCGACACACGATGGAGGTAATTTCCACCATCATCCCCAGGGGGCGGTAAACCGATGGCGCGGATTATGCCCCCCCGTTATAGAATCCACCCGGTTTTCATTCGGTTGAAAGTAGTAAGTTGAAAATCGGGCAGGTTCTATAACGGGCGGGTGATCCGCTGCTCCAGTGGCAGAGGTGAAAATTAATCTCTGGTAAATGTGTGGGATTTGTTACAGGGCGGCACACTCACTGCCCCAAGTGACTTACTGACTTTCTTAAAGGCCGGAGGCAACAGGAACTAGAGCTAAACTTCAGGAACTATATAAATGCAAGTTATTGTTGTTGTTGATTTTGAGCATGGAAATGAGAGGAGAACTTAACTTTTCGACGAGATTCACAAGGGATCAGTTTACCACATGCAAGTGCGTTTTCCCCATCTCATAAAAACCAGCATACCATATCTTGTCAGTAATGAAAAGCATATGGAAACCTCAAAATAAATCGTGGACTAATTTGTTAAACAAGCAACAACTCCATGAAACCCTCAGGTGGGATTTTTATACACACTGGTATTTTTAAGGACCACTAGTTAGGCCGCTCAGCGCCTGGTATAAATGGGCAGAGCATGCGTGGTGCACGCTCCGCCCATTTGTACCTCAAAATTGCAACCGGGGTTCTACATACGTCATTGGAACCCAATTTTCTTGTTCTAAGTGGCCTCCTGCCTGAAACAGGCTGGCAGAGCTCCGGCTGCCCATCTCAGGGCACTACCCAAGTTGGCGACCGCCACAGTGCCAGGGTAACGGGGCGGTAAATGATCCGACACCGTTTTACAGCTGCTACTGCCCCGTCTACATCAGGGGAAGGCCCTTATCATCAGCCCTACTATTTAAGAAAATGAATACTGGCATAGTTTTAGCACAGCCTCGCAAATTGTTTCTTATTCTCTACTCGATGAGGAGTTACCAAATGCCGAGCGGCTGCTGTGAAAATATATGTTTTGTCGCCGCCACTTGTTTCTTCTTCTATTACTACTTAATAAATCTGCTGGCAGTTAAAAGCCAAATCAAGGTCTCGTGTAGCTTTGCTTTCAAAGACAAGGAGGATCCTATGGATAGAACCAGTAGCTAAAGTAATCTAAAAAAAGGGTTCTCTGTTTGTTATCATGGGCATGCTATGATACTTTCTGTAGATATCAGGGCTAGTGAAAACATTCTCAATGACACAGGGAGCAGGGCCTCACCTACAAGAGTAGTCTGAAACACAGAAGTCAAAAATACCTAGGGTAAAAGAGCCAAAAAAAAAAACGAACGTACATTCTCACTAATGGGTTAACCGTGGAAAAAACGTGACCTCCTATTTTTCATTAAAAGAGACATTCCAGCCCCAATATTTCTGGAACGAGATTTTAGCAAATGCACAGGCGAGGGAATGCAAGAAAGAAGAGGGAAAGAACCAGCGAGAGGGACAGCAGGGAAGCTGGAAGAAGGTATGAGTCTAAAAGGATGACACACACAATAAAGAGAAAATGGTAGCATGAGAAAATGAACAGAAAATTGCCCCAAGTTACAAATAACTAGGTTTCCTACAGCAATCAATTGCTTGGCAATCAATAGTTTTTTTTTGGGAAACTCACCTTTTAAAATGTAATCCCTCCCCCCAAGGCCCTGAGCAATACCCGATGCCAGAGTCGCGCAGCCACAAATGGCGGAAATTCAAATGTATGACGTCATCCTATTGTTATTCCGTCACTGCTCTACTTCCGCACAAAAGGAGGCGGGTGCACAGAACGGCCATCCCCACTTCCGGCGGAATTCTGGGGGTGACTCAAAAAGGGCGGTCACCTGGCGCAATGGATTACCCTTCCAGCGGAGCAGTTCCATTTCTTATACGGGCCATCTTTGTGATTTCTCTGCCTGAGGTGGCCAATTTGTGGACCGATTCGTACCATTAGGTATCGGATTGAAACTTCCCAAAATGTACTTCATTCAGAACCCTTGCAACTGTCAGAGAGAGGAAACTCTCAATTCATCAGTCTGGACTAAATTTGAACTCAAGTCCTTGAGTTAAAAGGCAAATGCCTCATTTAGCCTTATATAAATGTTAAGCAATATTTATTTTATGTTGAAGTAAGTGATCACTTAGCATTAGCAATTCTGATTATTATTTAGATGAAACTTGATAAAGGCGGAGTGCTGGATTCAACATATTTTGCACACTCCTAGATGACTAGATCATGTATCAGGCCAGTCCTACCTAGGCTTTATTACATATAGTCAATGCAACATTTAACTATCATAAAAATAGGTCTTTCATTCAGTGTGCCACACAGGGCAGAGAGCAGGGCAAGTGGATAGTTGTGGATTGCTCTAGCAAAAAGCTGGCAGTGACACAATGGCTGAACGACCTCCTTCTGTGATGTAAAGTTTTATGGTTCTACGTGTAATGCAGCTCTGTTTTGTGGAGATGTCTATTGGTACAGATTCTTCCAGTTGTATTTTCTGTGAAGCACTCAAAATAAAAGACTAGCATTTATATAAAGCTTTTCACGATCTCAGGACATTCCCAAAGCGCTTTACAACCAATAAAATAATTTGAAGTGTAGTCACTGTTGTAATGTAGGAAAGGCGGCAGCCAATTTGCGCACAGCAAGCTCCCACAAACAGCAATGAAATAAATGACCAGATCATCTGTTTTAGATGTTTGTTGAGGTATAAATGGTGGCCAGGACACTGGGAGCACTCTCCCGCTCTTCCTTGAAATAGTGCCGCGGGATTTTTTATGTCCACCCGAGAGGGCTGACAGGGCCTCGGTTTAACGTCTCATATGAATTTAAAAATGTTTTGTTAAACATCAGTCCACATAAGGCACACGTTGTGCCAATCTTAAAGGAGGTGAAATTCTTCCTGTCAATAATTTTAACAAAAAGTTGAAGTGAATCCAAAATAAGATTTTCTGTTATGAACTTATGACAACTTTTGGTTAATATTATGAACATGAGGAATTTCACCCTCAAGAGCTTCCATTATGCTCTCTATATATTTTTACAAATAGAAACATCCTATCTTTCTTGTAAAACTATAGACTTACATTTGGCAATTTATTTAGATTGTTTTCCATAATGGCAAGAGCCTTTGTGAAGTTACTAAACCATATATTCTAAGCTTAAAAAAAAAAGGATGAGGATCAATATCTGTTCCTAAATGGATCAAGAGAAAGGAAAGTGTAGGAAACATGCACTTCCATGATAAATGTTACGTTATTATTAGAATTGGCAGTTCAGTTTCCTTGGTGTGATATATTAAATACACGGTCCTGTCTCCATGTTTTTTTTAACGCAGTAGTTCATTTTAAATGGGTTAACGAATGCATCAAAATGGTTGTAGATGGGAAGTTAACCGGAATGTGTTAACCTGTGCACTAAAACTGGTGTACAAAGGAATTAGTGCTGCTGGTGCCTTAAGACCTTTTTCCTATCAGGAGTGGGTCCCTGGATGCTACCTTGTGTAGTTCACTTGTTGAAACGACTTTAAGAACCTGGCACAGCCAGTTGTGAGCGCCACAATATTGGGGTGTTGGGCAAAAATGTTCATCCTCACTCCCCTGCAATAAATGTCAGTACGGTGACATCACCAACATTCCAGGACACCTGCTCCTGACAATAAAGGTTATTTGTATGAGGCAAATGTTTGTAATTTTATTTAGTGATGCACCAAGGCTAAAGGTATTCTGTAAGTTCCTTCCTCTTAAGAACTTGCATCTTGCTGGGTCATCAGACAAATATATTGTTCTGTTTTGTAATTTTATGTACATGTTGCCTCCTACTTGCTGTCCTCCAATCCTCCTTAAACTCCAACTTGTTCAAGACCCAGCTGCCTATTTAAGTTTAAAATCCTTGTCCTAGTCTTCAAATTCCTCCACAGGCGTTCCCCACCAAACCGCATCCAGGCTTACATCCCCTGTCGTGCCTCTGGTCCTTTGACACTGCCCTTATGTGGGAAACCCCCCACCCTTCGCTCCACCACTGGTGGCAGAGCCTCCAGCTGCTTCAACCCCACATGCTGGGACTCCCTTGCTAACCTCCCCCCGCCGTCCCCCACCCAGGCGCCATGTCTCTCTCTGCCTTTAAAAACCTTCTCAAATCCTGGCTTGTTGGCCAAGCTTTGGGTTACCTCGCTCACTCCTCTTTATTAATTTTACCTATTTTTCTTTTCTCTCCTGTTTTTTTTCTCTTCTACGTTAAATAGGCTATACAAACGCAAATTGTTGCGTGCGTGTGTGTGTGTGTGTGGTCTTGTATATGTGTCCCACATACACAGCCTCAGCATCCTTCACTGCCTGAGACTGGTAACCTTATTATACTATGCTGACACTGCCAGATTGATAAGAAGAAGAGACTTCTCATCTCTTTCCAAACTTTTCTACAGACAGCTGACTTTCTGATTTTATTTATCCATATTTCTGGAATGCATTAAGAGCAGAGTTATAACCAGATGGTAATGATCTATGAAAAAGACATGTTTATTAAAGAATTTTAAAATGCATCAATAACTTTAATGACAAAATGACTGATTATTTTTCTTCTAATTACTTTTGAAACGGCCCAAACTCACTTCACTTAGAACTCTTGCCAGCTGTCGGAGTTGAGACTTTCACTCCCTCTGTCCAAGGTGTAAGGATATTAATTGAACGCACTGTGCCATCCAGTTTTACATTTTTCTTTTTTAACTGTTCCATGCACCACAGCACTATAAAAAAAAAAATTCCGCACTTCTCTCCTGAAAGTGCCGATTTGTGCCAAGGTCCAGTTCCACCGGCTGCCCTCTGGTACCTTCACTTTCTTCATGGGCGAGCCTAAACAGTGAGTATCGGCAGTCTATTCACTCGTGGAAGGCATCACAGTTGAGCTCAATGCAGTTGTCACCGGACGTCTACACCTGCGCACTTTCTAGGACAGGGAGTCCTGGCTGATTTTTCCCCTCCTTAGCCCAGAGACGCAGAGGCTAATTCTAGTGGCCCAGCCATTGCCCAGTTGTTGCAATCTCCAACACCACCTACATGTTTTCACAAACACAATGGTGAACGCTTGAAAGAATCCCAACAGAAAATCACTGGGTATTACTTACACTTAATGGAGAATTCCCCAGTTTCTTGTATATGTAGGCGGGTACAAGTTTGCCTCCACAGTATATGAAGTACTGGTACATATTATCCTAACTTTTGATCATGACATGCACTTAATTATCAGAGAACACCGTAGCCAATTTTAAGGGGTTATTTATGCATCCTAATTATGAAAGTTATTACATTGTAAATATGAATAGGAACCATTAATTTAAGTCTGTATGCAAACATGAACTTTGACCCCTCACCTACTTCCCTTACATTGTCATTGCACCAACTGTAACGGTTGAGATTTAAACTCAGAGCCTCGAGGCTATTAATAGCAGTACCATAACCACTGTACTACCACACCCACAATGCAGCTACATGGTTTCATCAATGAACATCATGAGTGAAATCTGGATGGTTGTGCTGTGTCTTCCTAAAGATAATATTGTAGTCACCAAGGGCAGGTACTGGGCCAGCATTTACTGAATACAAATTTGCATTTCCCAACAGCTAATCTGTTCACTGGTCTCAAGTGAAAAAGGCTAACTTCTCTGTAAGTATCTATAATTTGCATAGTGCAGGCTCTGGTGAACCAGAGAGGCAGGTCATATACATCCCTCCCTCCACTACCTGCACTTGAGTCATGTGTAATATCACATCACCATTACCATAATATGATGGTATCATCCTCTCAATCCACCTTCAGATTTTATTATTTCACTCAGGTCCGACTGAACCACAGGTATCATTTTAATTTGTGTTTGAAAACATAGCCTTTGTTCTGACGAAGGGTCTTCGACCTGAAACGTTAACTCTGTTTCTCTCTCCACGGATATTGCCTGGCCTGCTGAGTTTTTCCAGCGCTTTCTGTTGTTATCTTAGTTTATCCAATGGATCATTTGATAAAGGCAATGTGTACTTGAGCCACACATACCAGAAAGCCTTGTGTTCAATTCTCGTTCTGTGCTGTGGTAGTTGATTTTAGTCAGGGCAGTTGTAGGTACAAATGAGCAGTCTTTCCTGCCCTGGTACTATCCAACAAAAAGTGTGGTGTCTGTGTGTTTGTATGCTGGGTGAGAAAGAAAGAAAGAAAGAAAGACTTGCATTTCTATAGCACTTTTCACGATCACCGAACGTCCCAAAGTGCTTTACAGCCAATGAAGTACTTTTTGAAGTGTAGTCACTGTTGTAATGTGGGAAATGCGGCAGCCAATTTGCGCACAGCAAGCTCCCACAAACAGCAATGTGATAATGACCAGATAATCTGTTTTTGTTTTGTTAATTGAGGGATAAATATTGGCCAGGACACCGGGGATTAGTCCCCTGCTCTTCTTCAAAATAGTGCCATGGGATCTTTTATGTCCGCCTGAGAGAGCAGACGGGGCGGCCTCGGTTTAACATCTCATCCGAAAGACGAACAGGATCAGGTTTGGCTGTGTTGCCATTTACCCGCACGGGGTTCAATAGTGTCTCAACACTCATTGTCTAGGGCCATACATGAAGATTGAAGTACCAGAGAGTGCCCTTGCATCCATGCTTCAGCAGGCATCAATATCTTAAAGTTCTGATGAAAGGTCATCGACCCAAAACGTTAACTCTGTTTCTCTTTCCACAGATTCTGTCTGACCTGCTGAGTGTTTACAGCATTTTCTGTTTTTATCTTAAAGGAAGGATTCAGACTTGACTGAGCACATTAACACCCAATTAGAGATAATCTTAAGAGACATAATGGAACATCGACTAACCCTAAGCCCTATTCCATGTGATGATGGCAAATCTCTGTTGGTTCTTGAGTTGGAGCACTCGCTACAAGCGATCAAATTAACACAGTAACAACAGAAACAATGGGGGGTGTTTCAAACGAAGGATGGGTGGGTTGGGAGTGGGTGGGAAGGTAAAAAATTTTAAATTCTCAAACCTGACCCCAACCTGTCTCCAACCTGCCCACTTCTGCTTTTAAAGGAGGTGGGTCGGGGGCGGGCAACCAACTCGCTCTTATGAGATGGGTTGGTCACTAAAATCTTTTAAGGAGACTGCGTGTCTCCATTTTAACTCAATTCTTATTTTTAATGCATGGAGGCCGGGATTCCCGGGGCGCGGTAAACCCGCCAGGTAAAAGGAGACGAGAAGGGCCGGATTCATGAGGCAAGTGCCTTTATTGCACTGCTTGTGGGCCAAGAGGAGCAAGAGTGCTTCCCTCGACCCACCAAGTTTATCTCCACGCGATCGGAGCCCCGTGATCGGCCGACCAACCCTCACGTTGTCCAATTGACTCTCCCACCCCAAGATGTCCGATTCGCTCCAACCCCACCCCCCGCGATGCCAGACCTACCTGACATGATCTCCCCAGCTGCTCTCACTGTCAATCTGGCTGGCTGTCAGGCGGGAAACCTGTTGAAAAAAATGTAAAAGACGTCCTGCCGTCAAATTCAGCAGGATGTGTGGGATCCCATACTTCCGGGTTTCTCATCCAAAAATCGCCCCCCCTCCCCCTCCCCCACTCTCCTCCCAGCTCCGAGTTAATATTGGAGCCTATATTTAGGCAGGAATAACAGCTTCCACGAAGGAGCTGAGGATGGTCGGTTGGTTGAAGGACTTGACTTGCCATCTTATTTTTCAGGCTAACCTCTCTAGCTTCAATTCTTTGGTACAGTATAGGCAGGTATCCATTACAGTATAGGCTGTGTCAGCTGTGGCTCAGTGGGTAGCACACGCGCCTCTGAGTCAGAAGGTTGTGGGCTCAGGTCTCACTCCAGGGACTTTAGCGCATAAAGCTAGACTGACACTCCAGTGCAGTGCTGAGGGAGTACCGCGCTGTTGGAGGTGCCGTCTTTCGGATCAGACGTTAAACCGAGGCCCAGTCTACGATCTCAGGTGGACGTAAAAGATCCCCTGGCACTATTTCGAAGAAGAGCAGGGGAGTTATCCCCGGTGTCCTGGGCCAATATTTATCCCTCAACTAACGTAACAAAAACAGATTATCTGGTCATTATCACATTGCTGTTTGTGGGAGCTTGCTGTGCGCAAATTGGCTGCCGCGTTTCCCCCATTACAACAGTGACTCCTCTTCAAAAGTACTGCATTGCCTGTAAAGCGCTTTGAGACATCCGGTGGTCGTGAAAGGCGCTATATAAATGCAAGTCTTTCTTTCTTTTCAGTATTACTGAAATACTGACTGATAGTTAACGCTAACTTTGCAATATAGGAAAATAAGCGAACGGTTGGGGGAAATTAATTTTGTTGAAGGCATCAATGGGTTCATAGCTTTATTAACTTTGACACTTTTTTAAAAAAATGTTTGAGATTTTTGACTGGTTGAACAATTGAAAAATTAAATTAAGTAACTAGACCCACGGCCAATAAATAATACTTGGATACAAATGCTTTCCAGAACACACAGCCGTGTACTGACTGCCTGGCTAGGCAATAAGACATATTGGTTAGTTTTAATCCCTGAGAAACTTGATGTTTATGCACACGGCTTTGGAGTTCAAAGGTTCACTTGCCTGCTCAGATGTCCCACAGTCAATGAGGTAGCAACCGTTCTGAATCCAGTGCATTCTTGGCAGGGAGCAGTCAAGCGAAAACACAAGGAGTAGCAAGGAAAAGCAGCCAATTACATAAATACATTTTTTGTGTGTGTGTGTTTTTATGCAAGGATTTAGATGTTGCCTAAATACTACAAGTCATGCAAATATACAATAAGGATATAATGAGGGCCAAAGGTCAGTTGGTTGCCTAATGTGTTTCAATGAGGCATAGAAATTAGGGATGTGCAGGGAATCGAGCTGAACCAAATCCACAGCACCACCTCCCCCCACCCCCATCGCATAATTATTCCCAGGTGGTGCCTCACAATCTCCAGGAAGCTTGTTGTACTTAACTAGTGGATTCCCAGAAGCTGTGATTCACACCAAGTACTGTCAATAACTGCAGATGTACGAGAACTGTGATGCATGTTTCTTTATAGAGGATTCCCAGTTTAATAAAAATGAGCACACGTTTCAAAACATTTTTACTGTCTTTACTGGGCAAAAAATTGAATATGAAAGCCATAAAATGTTTTTTGCTCTCCATTTTTCTTCCTCCACTCCTGAAGATGGTGACTGATCCCTATGCTTCTGCAAATGCCAATGGACCTCTGGTACCTTGCCCAGGTACCCAACCTCACCACTGCGCCCAAATGGTAGTGGCCTGCAGGCTATTAGAGTACAGGGGAATGGCAGGGTTCATAGGTAAACCTAAACCTAGAATCAACCAAAGTACATATACCCACACTTTCCAGCAGGGGTCACAGGATAGCACTCAGAAGAAGGAAACCTTGCTAATTCCCACACCCACCTCATCCTATCCCTACCTTGAAAGTAATGAAGCTAATTGTAATCCTCCCAACTGCACAATCTTTCTGAGGTCCGCTAACTAAGCCCTTTAGAGAATATTATTTTTCCCGTCACCAATTTTCACCCTTCCTTTATTCACCTAAAGGCACTGACTCCTTGTATGGGGCACAGTTCCATGGATGCTATTCATCCTCTTGTACCTCACCCAAGTCAATTCTTCAGGTGTGAGACAGTGAGTGTTGGACTATTTTACCATGGGGGTGCATCACATCTAAGCCAAGCCCAGCCCTGTCCTCACCAGACATTCACACACATGCACTTTCCACCTGGGGTCGCTGAACAGCAATCAGGAACAGGAGCATTGGCTGACTGTCCCTTCTCAAACCCAACTGCAGAGAGACCAATTCTAGCACCCCTACCATCTCCATAAGTGAGATCAACTAACTCAACACAGATAGGAGTTGAGATTTGGATGCTTGATGCAACGTATGACTCAGCTAATCACTAACCAAATGTCCAAGCTTTTTGTCTTCATGAGCCACTTAGATGCATATCATGGAGCCTTGCATGTCACAGGTGAAGTTTAATGCCATTCATTTGCACATATCTTAAGATGCAGATGCAAATAGATCTTGATGTTCCAATTTAGGATATCAACAATGAAGCAACAGCCATTTCCAAAACTCCAGGCCCATGAGATTCAAACAGGATAAACCAGTAAGTAAGAAATATAAGTGTAAATAGAACAGAGTTGCCGAGGCTCAAGGTTCTAGTAGTGGCCATAGTTTAGACATTCCTTCACTAGAGAAACTCACTGAGCCACCAAGAAAGCTATATACATGTTGTAGCTTTCACCATATGCATAAACGATTTGGACTCAGATATTGGAGGTATGGCATCAAAATTTGCAGATGATACCAATTTGGGGCCAATAGCTAATGTGGAGGACTGCACCAAAATACAGGAAGACATAAACAGGCTTGCAGAATGGCCAGATAAATGACAAATTAAATTCAATATACTGAAGTGTGATGTTGTTCTTTTTGATAGGAGGAATAAGGAGGCCACTTATTCCTCAGAAGGTGAGAAACTGAATGGGATAGAGGAACAAAGAGATCTGGGAATACAGGTACATAAACCACTAAAAGTAGCAGCACAAGTTGATAAGGCTATAAAGAATTCAAACAAAGTATTGGGGATCATTTCTGGAGGAACAGAATACCTCCCTAAGCAGGGAGTTATTAACTTTATATAGAACTTTGGTTAGACCATACGTGGAGTGCTATGTGCAGTTCTGGTCTCCATACTGCAAAAAGGTTATTGAAGCAATAGAGAAAGTGCAGAAAAGATTTACAAAGATATTACCAGAACTGAGAGAATGCAACTATCAGGAAAGATTGACCACGCTGGGACTCTTTTCTCTGGAAAAAAGACTAACAGGAGATTGGACAGCAGTCCTTAATATTATGAACTGGTGGATGTGGAACAATGGGTTCCACTTGTGGGATGAGCCCAGAACAAGGGACATAAATATAAGATAGCCACTAATAAAGATTTTAGGAGGGATGCCTTTGCACAGAGAGTGGTGAGAATGTGGAGCTCACTGCCACATGGAGTGGTTGAAGCATTGATGCATTTAAGGGGAGGCTTGATGCATACATGAGGGAGAAGGGAATAGAGGGATATGGAGGCAGGGTGGGAAAAGGTAATTAGAGTGGGAGGAGGCTCATGTGGAGTATTAACACTAGCATAGACCTGTTAGACCACATGGCCTGCTTCTGTGATGTAGATTCTATATAATAAAATAACAATACATGCTACTTCCACTGAGGGAAAAATAGAGAATTTAATATATTGTTGTGATACTTATTAGAAAAGATCTGGACAACATCCAGGCTTTCGCTGACAAGTGGCAAGTAACATTCGCACCACACAAGTGCCAGGTAATGACCATCTCCAACAAGAGAAAGTCTTGGGAATCAGAGGGAAAACTCTCCAATGGCTGGAGTCATACCCAGCACAAAGCAAGATGGTTGTGGTTGTTGGAGGCCAATCATCTCAGCCTCAGGGCAGTGTCTTAGACCCAACCATCTTCAGCTGTTCCAGCAATGACCTTCCCTCCATCATAAGGTCAGAAGTGGGGATTTTGCTGATGATTGCATAGTGTTCAGTTCCATTCGCAACTCCTCAGATAATGAAGCAGTCCATGCCCGCATGCAGCAAGACCCGGACAAAATTCTTGGGCTGATAAGTGGCAAGTAACAGTCACACCACACAAGTGCCAGGCAATGACCATCTCCAACAAGCCAGAGTCTAACCATCGCCCCTTGACATTCAATGGCATTACCATCATCAAATCCCCCACCATCAACATCCTGGGGGTCACTATTGACAGGAAACTTAACTGAACCAGCCACGTAAATACTGTAGCTACAAGACCAGGTCAGAACTGGGTATTCTGTGGTGAGTGACTCACCTCCTGACTCCCCAAAGTCTTTCCACCATCTACAAGGCACAAGTAAGTAGTGTGTTGGAATACTCTCCACTTGCCTGGATGAGTGCAGTTCCAACAACACTCAAGAAGCTCGACACCATCCAGGACACAGCAGCCCGCTTGACTGGCACCCCATCCATTACTTTAAACATTCACTCTCTCCACCACCAGCGTACCGTGGCTACAGTGTGTACGATCTACAAGATGCACTGCAGCAACTCACCAAGGCTTCTTCGACAGCAACTTCCAAACCCGCGACTTCTACCACCCAGAAGGACAAGGGCAGCAGGCGCATGGGAACACCACCACCTCCAGGTTCCCCTCCAAGTCACACGCCATCCTGACTTGGAAATATATCACCATTCCTTCATCATCGCTGGGTCAAAATCCTGGAACTCCCTCCCTAACAGCACTGTGGGAGTACCTTCACCACACGGACTGCAGCAGTTCAAGAAGGTGGCTCACCACCACCTTCTCCAGGACAATTAGGGATGGGCAATAAATGCCGGCCTTGCCAGCGGCACCCACATTCTGTGAATGAATAAAAAAGTAAATAAATAAATAAATCTGTTTGATTGGCAGCCCATCCACCACCTTAACCATGCACACACTCCACCTGTGGTGCACCGTGGCTGCAGTGTGCACTAGCTACAGGATGCATTGCAGCAACTCACCAACGCTTCTTCGGCAGCACCTCCCAAACCCACAAGCACCACCACTTAGAAGGACAAGGGCAGCTGATGCATGGGAAAACCACCACCTCCAAGGCAAACACCATCCCAAACTAGACATATGTCGCCGTTCCTTCATCATCACTGGGTCAAAATCCTGGAACATTGTAAGAGTACCTTCACCACATGGACTGCAGCAGTTGAAGAAGGCGGCCCACCACCACCTTCTCAAGGGCAGCTAGGGTTAGGCAATAAATGCTGGCCTTCCCAGTGATGCCCATATCTTGGGAATAAATAAAAGATTGATTGTGGAAACATTTTAGAATAGATTGGATAAGGACAGTTGAATATCACATTACATCTGGTACAGATTAAATATGAAATCTGAGTTTGTATGTTGGATTTATGTTGCCATTTTTATTGTAGTGATATGTAAAATGCATTAATAAATTAATAAAATGCCGATTACCAATGGATAATAAAGGTCTCAGATTTTACCTATAAAATAAGACAAGAATAACAACTTGCAGTTATATAGTGCCTTTAGCATGGAAAAATGTCCCATGGTGCTTTATAGAGGTGTAATCAAAAGAACATAAGAAATAGGAACAGGAGTAGGCCATTTGGCCCTTCGAGCCTGCTCCACCATTCAATAAGATCATGGCTGGCAAGAATAAGATGCATTAACCAACCTATTGGATGTCAGGAACCTCTCTACTCTGAATATTGTGCATCCTTTGAATTTGTTAATGTGATTGCATCTGCTATTATAAAAACAGAAGAATTAGGAGCAGGAGTAGGCCATATGGCCCTTCGAGCCTGCTCCGCTATTCAATAAGATCATTAAAAAAAATGTCATTTTCTTTAAACACTTTCTTTTATTAGTTATGAAAATATTGGAGATGGGAAAAAAAAAGATTGGTTGACTGGGCGGGAGGATGAAACTTCCAGGAATACATCCAACCAGAGTCGGCAAACCTATCTGTACTATATGAATAAATGAGAGCCACAGGCATAATTTCATCAACATACATTAGATATAAAATATTAAGGGATACAGTTCATTCACTCCGATTTATTTTCTGATCATTATCCATGTCAAAGTATCTATATTTTAAATATATTTTTTTAATACATTCCACCCTTTATCTCTTCCCAGCCCCTGCACCATGCACTGTTCTCTGATCATGTAGCTGAGTTGATCTCTGGTCTTTGCCAGTGATGCTGCAGTCAGTCACAAGGTTAACGTAACATTTTCCCCCTTCCCCCCCCCCCCCACCCCCGCCATGGCGACTTACCTCACCCACGCTCTTTGCCTCCTTCAGTGGCTAGAAAATAATTAACTCCATGGCTGTACTATTTATTTTCTTATGTTTTGTTTGTCTGTCTATATATGTAGTCTTTAATTGGTAACGTGAGCTGCTCATTTGGACAGGGCACACCAAATCCTATCTGGCTTCTGTGCCTTGTGCAATGAGTTTCAGTGTTTCCAAGCAGAAATGTGAGAGAGAATTATGCAATTTAATATTTTCCAGACTGCAGTACTTGCCCTAGATGAAACAGTGCCGCTTTTTTAATGAGTTCCTATTGTATTGGGCTTCCACAAGAAAGCAATGAGTGACATTAGCTTTCATTGGGATCTAAAACTTCAACCACAAGGGCGTGAAGCAAACATGTAAACCACTCGGCAAGCAAGCTACTGTAGGCAAACAACAAAGTCACAATGTTCTCCTGAGCTTATTACACGGTATAGTGGACACCACGAGTTAACATCTGACTGGGCTGCTCCAGAATTGCAGCTTCGATGTCTGTGTAATGATATTGATTGTTGTTCTTGGAATTCAAAAAGACACAGCATCTATTAGGCTGTTCATTGAGCCAGCGCAGACTGATTCCTCATTAGGCGGTCAGGACAGTTTCTGTAGTAAAAGTTTGCAGATACTGAAACCTGGCTTTGTAGTAAACACTCAAACAAAGTATTCCTGATTTCTGAGGTAATTAATAGTCTCTAAGGCAACTGACTGTGCAGATTCAGAATGTTGGAACCCCTGAAGCACTCGAAGGCAACACTAGCATTTTTCTAAACTTATATAAGGATTTTGTTCATCCTTCCAATCTTTACCTTCCCCTCTTGAAGTTGTAGACTGGTGCTGGGGAATGGTCCACAGGTGCAGGTGGCTCTCAACCCACGTACCTCGACCTAGTGGATATTCTGCAGTGAATTTAGACGCAGTTAGCCGGCTATTTCTCACAGCCAAGTCTGATCCTGTCCCTCACCCAGTAGCCACAGTCATTCACTTTTCTGCACGAATCACTGGATAGCAATAGGAATGGGGACATAAACGGCCAAGCCAGAGGTCACAGAGTCCATTTGCAGTTCTGCGGGCTCTTCTGAGATAAGCCAACTCAGCAGAGGCTCGGGATAAGGTGTCAGGTGACTCAGTGGGTAGCACGCTTGTATTTGAGTCGCTATGTTATGGGTTCAAGTCCCCCTCCAGAGACTTGCTAGCAGAAAATCTAGCCTGATGCTCCCAGTGCAGTACTGAGGGAGTGCTGCACTGTTGGAGGTGCTGTCTTCCAAATGAAATATTAAACTGAGGCCTCATCATGTAGATTTGAAAGATCTATGGCACTATTTCTAAGTGCAGGGGAGTTCTCCCTGGTATTGTGGCCAATATTTATCCCTCAATCAACACCACTAAAAAAGATTATCTGGTCATTATTGCCTTGTGTGTTAATTTGCTGCTACATTGCCTACATTATAACAGTGACAACACTTCAAAATTACGTCATTGGCTGTAAAGCACTTTGGGCCATAAAGGCACTATATAAATGTAAGTCTTTCTTCCTTATTGGCTTCGTTCACATTTAGTACACTGGGCAGTGGAATGAGCCATGAGGGAAGCAGGCAGTTAAGAACTTTTATTTGGGTTGCTAGTTTGTAACTTGCAGAATGTTTTCAAGAATTCGGGAACACTTCTTGCTTTCCATTGCTGGAAAGTAAGCAAAAGAATACTATGGAGTTGGGTTGTCCCATCATTCATAGCAGCAGTGACAGTATGCAATTACATTTTAGGTCCCGATAGTTTCAGCAGAGTGCTCCAGCAAAAGGAAGCAAGAGAAATGCAGAAAATTAGCAGCATTTGTAGGCTTAGGTGTGAGCTTGTGACCCTGAGATAGGAGAGTGCTCGATCTTGATCTCACATTTGATTGAGGTTGCCACCAAGTGTTGGTAGGCCTGGTGCAATGTGACATTGCAAGCAATGCAAACCAAGAATGGAGCGTATTCTTAAAAGGTCAGAGATTCTCCGTCGAACAATTCTGTCAATCTTCATGGGGGTCAATTTTGTGTTACACCGCAGTTTATGTCTAAGATTAAATTAAAGGCATTCAAGAAATAAAATCTTCTTCTTCTTAGTCAGTCCCTCGGAACCGAGGATGACTTGCTTCCACATTAAAAATGAGTTCACAGGCGACTGGTGAGTCCAATGCGGGACCTACAGTCTCTGTCACAGGTGGGGCAGACAGTGGTTGAAGGGGTGCGTGGGTGGGGTGCTTGGGTTGACGTGCGCTCCTTGCGCTGTTCGCACTTGGCTTCCGCTTGCTCCCGGCGAAGAGACTCGAGGTGTTCGGCGCCTTCCCGGATGCTTCTCCTCCACTTTGTGCGGTCTTGGGCCAGGGATTCCCAGGTGTCGGTGGGGATGTTGCACTTTTTCAAGGAGGCTTTGAGGGTGTCCTTGAAGCATTTCCTGTGCCCGCCTCGGAGCTCCGAGTAGAACGCTTAATAAAATAAAATACTATAACAAAGAAAACCTACTTTATGCCTCAACAGTATAAACCATAAACCATGAGATTTCTAATCCTTTTAAAGTTATTCGTCACGTTGTTTGTGGGATCATGCTTTGCAGAAAATGGCTGCCACGTTTCACTACGTAATGGCCTCTGCACTTCAACGTAATTAATTATATGTGAAGTGCTTCGAGACATTTGTGAGAGACATGATAAGGTATTTTATAAATGCAAGTATTTTTCTTTTTAAGCACAGCCCTAGGAGACTGACACCTTACAATACAGAGTCTTTAAGGTTGCAGTTCAACAAACAGAAGTTGTCAATCTTATATTACCGAAGCAAGATAATTGAGAACGTTGTGAACCGTATCTACCTGTTATCATCATTAGCGTAAGATAGTCTGCACCTCCTAAAGAAGGGAGTCTTTATAGAAAATGTGAGTAATATAGAAGTATTCAGTTGACCTGGTACTTGGGGTAGCGGGGTCTGAACCTTAAATTACAGTCATTCCTGCCTGACGGTAAGTAAATAAACAATTCACAGCTGCACAGGCCAAACACAGAAACACATCTATCTCTTACAAGCATGATTGCTGAACAAGTAATTAAGTGTGAAATGTGAGAACTGAATGTCACTGGTAGAAGATAAAGGTCTTCAGTTGCAAATTAAGTGAGCTCCTCAGATCCGCGTTAACCCTAGAGGTACCAAACGCAAAATTATCACATTTTGCTGATACATGATACATTCCAGCTCCCCTGCAAATGTTACTCATCAAATTGGAGTGCTTTTGAGTAACAAAAATATTTTCTTGAGAAGTATCTGAAAAAAGCATTATTTGAATTGGCAAACAGCATCCAGAGGAAAAAGACAATTAAAAGCATATTTCCAAGTCTTGAAAAGTATTACCAAAAAGGATATTAGAGCAATGCTTACATTTACACAGTGCCTTATCATGTCAAAATGTCTCAAAGCGCTTCACACAAAGAATTACTTTCAATTACAGTGACTGCTGTTCTCTCGATAAACATTGTCATCTGGCCAGCCTGCCTTTGCAGGACCTTCTATAATATGTGCAGACGGACACATTTTACATCAGGTCACTGTGTGTGCTAACGGCTACACCATCTCCATGCTTATTAAATATTATCCCGTTAAGCAGCGCCTCGATTTCAAAATTCTCATCCTTGTTTTCAAATCCCTCCATGGCCTCGCCCCTCCCTATCTCTGTAATCTCCTCCAGCCCCACAACCCCTCGAGATATCTGCGCTCCTCTAATTCTGCCCTCTTGCGCATCCCTGATTATAATCGCTCCACCATTGGTGGCCGTGCCTTCTGTTGCCTGGGCCCTAAGCTCTGGAATTCCCTGCCTAAACCTCTCCGCCTCGCTACCTCTCTTTCCTCCTTTCAGACGCTCCTTTAAACCTACCTCTTTGACCAAGCTTTTGGTCACCTGTCCTAATTTCTCCTTATGTGGCTCGGTGTCAAATTTTTTGTCTTATAACACTCCTGTGCTGCGCCTTGGGACGTTTTACTACGTTAAAGGCGCTTTATAAATACAAGTTGTTGTTGTTGTTGTTATTGGGCTGGAGTATTGATGGATCGTTTTAAGCTGAAGCTGAAATGGTTAAAGAACGATAAAAAAGAAAGACTTGCATTATATTGCTCCTTTCACAACCACCGAATGTCTCAAAGCGCTTTACAGCCAATGAATTACTTTTGAAGTGGAGTCACTGTTGTAATGTGGGAAACACGGCAGTCAATTTGCGCACAGCAAGCTCCCACAAACAGCAATGTGCTAACGACCAGATAATCTGTTTTTGTTATAAATATTGGCCAGGACACCGGGGATAACTCACCTGCTCTTCTTCAAAATAGTGCCATGGGATCTTTAACGTCCACCTGAGAGAGAGAGCAGACGGGGCCTCGTTTTAACGTCTCATCCAAAAGACGGCACCTCCAACAGTGCAGCACTCCCTCAGCACTTCACTGGAGTGTCAGCCTAGCTTTATGTGCTCAAGTCCCTTGGGGTGGGACTTGAACCACACAACCTTCTGACCTCAGAGGCAAGTGTGCTACCAACTGAACCACAGCTGACACTTGTAGTAGTAGAATGGGCAGTGTAGTCCTATATAAGCACATTTACCAGCTGCAATGGCCCAATTTAAAGGCTCTTATGTGCTGGCACTTGCCCAGTTCAGATTGCCAGAGTTCAATGTCCGTGCACGAGCTCCATGAATTTATATTGCTAAATCTAGGGTCTCTTATCTTGGCAGCAGACCCACCAAAAAAGTGGGCCTACAATTCTGCCATTTGGATAAGAGAGTCATATTTAGTCAGTGTAAGCATATGAGTGCCCTACTCCCATGATCCAAACTAAACAAGAGCCAGCGTAGAGGTGCCTTTGACGTCAGCAATATCAATTTTTCAATCAACCACATTTATTCCACGTCAAGTTAATAAGTCTGAAAATTAGGTGAGAGTCTGTTGCCAAGTAGTTGATGCTTTGTTGAAGAGTTTTGTTGTGTCAAAAAGTTTGTTACCAAATTTCAGAATATTTTGACTTAGAATTTTTTGACATCTGATTGTATACCATACAGCACAGAAGGAGGCCATTCTACCCATCATGGCTGTGAGGGCTCTATGAAAGAATTAGTCCCACTCTCTCGCTCTCTCCCCATAGCCCTGACACCAGAAAACCCAAACAGTAATCGTTTATTGAATTAGATCCAGGATTTGTTGCAACACGAGGAATTATTTTTTTGCTGGCATGTTTTATTGACTTAGGTTATCAATTAATTTTCAGAATTTGTTGAAAAATCTCCTAGTTTTGCTGGATAAGTGTCAACTAAACAATCACACATTACCATTACGTCCTATAACAACAGCTTGTATTTATATAGCACTTTTAATGTAAAAGATGTCTCAAAGCAATTCACAGGTAGACCAAAGCAAGATGCAATTAGGAGGGGTGACCAAAAGATACCCACTGAATTACTGTCTAAAACACCAAATTAGACAATACCCATCTTCCGTTGGACAACCATGCTGGTGGGATGGCCTGCATGGTGTCAACCTGCTTTTTTCTTCTCTAGGGCCACAGAAACTTGGGGTCAGCCGTGTCCCAGTTGAGAGCACCCTTGCCTCTGAGTCTGAAGATTGTGGGTTCATGTCCCATGCCAGAGACTTGAGCACAAACACTTGACACTCCAGTGTAGTACTGAGGGAGTGCTGCACTGTCAGCGGTGCCGTCTTTCGGATGAGACGTTAAACTGAAGCCCAATCTGCTCTCTTAGGTGGACGTAAAAGAACCCCTGGCACTATTTTGAAGAACGGCAGAGGAGTTATCCCCGGTGTCCTGGCCAATATTTATCCCTCAATCAACATCACTCAAAACAGATTATCTGGTCATTATCACATTGCTGTTAGTGGGAGCTTGCTGTGTGCAAATTGGCTGCATTTCCTACATTACACCAGTGACTCCACTTCAAAAAGTACTTAATTGGCTGTAAAGTGCTTTGGGACATCCGGTGGTCATGAAAGGCACGAAATAAATGCAAGTCTTCCGTCTTTCAGTTTTTCGTGCTTCCATTTCTACCTGTCTCATTTCGCATCTCGTCAGCTATTCATATGTTCTCCAGTCTCAAAAATGTCTTTGATTTCTCCCATTATATCTCTTATTGGCTGTTTCTAATATCACTTCTACCATTTAACCATCTCCTGTTTTCTACTAAAGCACTTTATAGATTATTTGATTTCTTTTAGTGTGAAGGAATAAGCCATATTCAGAAAAATACACCATTCTATGAAATATTCTGGCCTTTGAAACATGACAAACTGGGCTTGAAAATCTAAAAGCCTTAACAATGGAAAAGCTGCAAACAGCATGCAGGCTATTGAGATAAGATAAGTTGTTGACACTGAATCAATAGCCTTAATGAAACAGAGGTTAGAGGTTCCTGAAAGTCTGAAGGTGTCTTAAACCAACACTTCGTAAAGAAACACAGAAAATTAAAGAAACATATGCCTTCGTAAAAATGACATCAAATGAAACACAGGAGACACGATTATGTGTTGCAACCAACTGAGGTAACTAAGAAGACAATGGTGCAACCGGTTGAGGTGTTCTAAATGCAAAAGATACAAACAGAAGACCTTCGTAAGAATGACATCAAATAGATGCACCAGCCATCACATTGTTTTTATGATAAGCTTCGAACACCTGAAGGAGAGACACGAGTCTGCTTGCTACCAGCTGAACTGACTGTAAGAATAGCAGGGGTCAACAGAAAAATGACTAGAGATAATTAGCTTACATCAGCAGAAAACTTCAAAGGAAATACCACTGAGAAAGGGTATAAAAATTGAACTTTCAAATGGGAAGATAGATTCGTTGTAAAGGGGCAAAGCGATTCTCAGGCTTCAGAGGCAAGCTCTGTAAGTCTACAACTTTGTATCTCGGGGATCAAGGTACTTGTATTTGATTTTGGTGGATATCCTGGAATAAGACTAAGAAATGTAAAAATGTAACGAAGTTAAGATTTGAGAATAAGGATCTCTGATAATAGAATTGTAAGATTTTTGTATTTGGAACTGTTAATGTTGCGATTGAATCACCAACTGTAAATTACATGTCGGTTCTTTAATAAATCTATATATTTTTAGAATTATCTCACATAGTACTTCTGTATCAAACTCACGAACTCAATCTCTGTACGCTCTTTGGTGAGGAGTTGCAGAATTCTGGGGGAGTTTTCCGGACCCTCATAATATCCGGATCATTACAGTCTAGCTAAACTTATTAAAAGTGCTACCTGGAGGATGGTAACATCTTCAGGTTGTTCCTTTCCTTTAGGGAGAGATAGTCTGGACCTTTAGACCCAATTATGCATCTTTAGGATTCGGCTACCTCTAACTTTAGTTGAAGGTGAACGTCTGGGGAATACGCCTGATCCGGGGTAGCCCAAAAGGGGCTAGGACTAGTAATTATCCCTACAGTAGCATGTGTGCGTGTTTCTGCCACTTTCTCTTTGTTCTGCTCTTTTTTCAATGCTGTTCATCTGTAATATTCTCTAGAACATATTAACATGTCTGTTCTCTCCACAGATACTGCCTGACCTGCTGGGCTGAATCTTAACTCCATAAAAATGGGTGGGTTGGAGTTGTGTCAGAGGTTAAAATGCAAAATATCTGGAACAGGAACCGAACCCACCTCGAAGCCGCCACTTCCGGTTTTAATGGAGGCGGGATGAGGGGCGGGTGACCAATCCGCTCACGGATTATAATGAGGTTGCCTGCCTTCATTTTAACAGTTGTTCTACTTTTAACCACAGGCGGTCGTGTTTCCCAGGCCTCGGAAAACCCAGCAGCTGCAAGGAGGCGAGAAGGCCTGAATCCATAACCTAAGTGCCTTTAGAGGACTGCTTATAGGCCAGGAGGAGTAGGAGTGTTTCCTCTAGGCCCAGCAAGCGATCCGTCTGGTCCCCTCTGACCACCATTTGCCCCCCCCCGACCACCATCGGACTCCCCCCCACCCCCGCACTGGAATTGGGACCCCAGACCACCATTGGATTCCCCCCCACTCCACGCGATCCGGTCCCCCACTGTGATCCGGACCCCCACTCCAACGCTCTCTCTCACTCCCCCAAGACACGTTCCTGCTCCTCCTTTCTTTCTTTTTTCTTTCTCTTGTAGGCTTGTGAAGCAGGCTTCCCGCCCGAAAGGCCTCCAGCCTGTCAATCAGGCAGCCTTGGGGCGGGAACCCCATGTAAAGCGACCCTGCAGTTAACTTCTGCAGGACATTCGGGAAACCCGTTCTTCCGGGTTTCCCGACCTCACAACAGCAGCCCCCCCCCCACCCCCCGCCCGCCCCCCCCCACCACTGCACAGAACTCATCTCCAGGCTAAAACCCAGGCTGCTGAGTTTGTCCAGCATTTTGTGTTTTTGCTTTAGATTTCCAGCATCTGCAGTTTTTTGTTTACACTAGACAACAAATTAACCAACAGCAAATTCAAGACTGTGCGAGGATGGCAGGGTTTGAACTATCCACAGCTACAATCATGGCATCTTTTGCAGAGCAGACTGTTCCTGTTAATCCTGGAACTGGTCCAAATCCACAGCCAGCTGACAGCGCTTCGGGAAAATAATGGGTGTATGTTTTGATGGATCATTACACTCATCTTCTTAGTACTGGAAAAGCGATCATTTTTTTAACATGCAGTGCGAGCACCAGACGCTCCCAAGTCAGTTTCTGGACATGTCAGGTTCCAAGTAAAGCCTCCCACCTCTGTCGCATCAATGTGGCTTAACCCTAACCTCAGAAAAACACACCTCGCTCTAGCAAGGCAAATTTTTCTATTCTCCATCCCAGCCATTAAGCAGGACACAAAGAAATTTCATGTCACACAGAGTGTCAGCTATCTCTATAATAGACTTCCAACAAAAACAGTTAGCGCTATTCAATTTGTTCCTTTAAAGAAAGAAAGACTTGCATTTCTATAGCACCTTTCACAACCACCAGACATCCCAAAGCGCTTTACAGCCATTTAAGTACTTTTGGAGTGTAGTCACTGTTGTAATGTGGGAAATGCAGCAGCCTATTTGCACACAGCAAGCTCCCACAAACAGCAATGTGATAATGACCAGATAATTTGATTTTGGGATAAATATTAGGTAGGATACTGGGGATAACTCCCCCTGCTCTTCTTCAAAATAGTGTCATGGGATCTTTTACGTCCACTTGAGAGAGCAGACAGGGCCTCGGTTTAATATCTCATCTGAAAGACAGCACCGCACTCCACTGGAGTGTCAGCCTAGATTTAAGTGTTCAAGTCCCTGGCGTGGGGCTTGAACCCACAAACCTTCCTACACTCAGAGGCAAGTGTGCTACCCATTGAGCCACAGCTGAATTACTAAAGGAACGAGCTAAAGGAAAGAGCTGAATAAAGATCTGCCTAATAACGGGATTATAGGCTTAAGGATAAGTATACATACAGTGGAACAAATAATCTATGGATCATGGTTCTTGTGTTGCTGCATTCATGGAAGTGCCATTTGAATGCAACTGGCCAGTGCTGAATAATTGAGGTTGCAGCATTAGATTGGTATCCCGGAGTTTTGCTGTGTGGCTTTATGAAGTTAAGTATACATTTTCCAGCACTTTATCTGCTGGAAGTTTTACCTGTGGTTATTCACCCCTGTCAGATTGCTATATTGGGTTATAGGTTGTAACATAATCTTAGGATGCTGATGACTATATAAACTGGATGTCATCACAACCCATCAATAGACCGGTAAAACATTCCAGCCCAACTGACAACTGAGGTGAATTTTTAGTGTTCATCAAAATGAGTGACATCTGTGCTAAGAAATTGGAGCAATTTTCCACCTTTGCGTTGAGTATTATATCCACTTCCCACATCTGGTGTCCTTGTGGCTTCTCTGAGTAAGACTGACAATTATTGCAAAATTTCAGGCAGTTTTCTTTTACAGGTTTATCCCCATTAGGGTCTGGATTGAGTTTGCTGCAAATGTTTAGGACACTTAAAGTTGGATGAGAAATAAGATTTTAATTCCATTAGTCTAGGATTGATTTGAATATAAGCTCGAGAGATGAAATGACAATGGTCAATACTCTGTCCCTCAAGTGTGATTCTGTATACAGTTGTGTATTTGATCAGAAGTATTGCACTAGTGTTTAACAGTTTCCTTGAATAACATCAGCCTGGAATTTGCGGTCAGCAGCGAAGCGACGGCCCTCGTTTGAATCTGGCGCCAAATCAAGCAAGTCTCCAGTGTCCAGCAACAGTGATGTCATCAAGCTGGCTAAGCAGCCAATCACATTGAAGAATTCGCACAGACTGCAAACCAGGAAGTAAAATGCACAGATTCTAATTTACTTTTTATAAATTTTACAGAGAGCAAAATAAAGATTGGGACATACACATAGGATTAAGATAGAACCTGAAATATTATAAACAAACTTAAAAAAAAATATTATTTTAAAAACCCATGTAATTCTTAAATATATTAATGGAAAAATTTGACATTCCACCAATATAAGATTAGTTTTTCAGGGCCAGAACGATTGTTCAGCAGTCACTACACTGTAAAAAAAAAAACAGTTACACCTCTTTCAACAAGGCTTAACTTTTTTGAGGGGGTTTAACAGCAAAAGTCCAGCATAATTATGGAAATTTTCATACTTATATGTGATTTCAATTGATTGCCGCCTCTGGGGAGTTCCACAGCACAACCTGTGGCAGAGCAGTGAATGACTACTACAACAACTTGTATTTATATAGCGCCTTTAATGTAGTAAAACATCCCAAGGCGCTTCACAGGAGTATTATAAGAAAAAAAAGTTGACACTGAGCCACATAAGGAGAAATTAGGGCAGGTGACCAAAAGCTTGGTCAAAGAGGTAGGGCAGAGAGCAAGGGCGGAGACGGGTGATGTTGCGGAGCTAGAAATAGGCAGCCTTAGTTATGCTGCGGATATGTGGTCAGAAGCTCATTTCTGACCGCAACTTCAAGATTCCGTGTTTGTCTGCGCATGCGCTAAATCCTGAAGTTGCTGTCAGTTTCAGAGGGGTAATGATTGCGAACGCTGACAGTTTCACCATCATTACCAATGCAAAATCCGGCCCATCATGTTTTCTTTATTGTTCAAAGCATCTTCTTAATGCTCATTTATAAAAGGTGTCACAAATCTACTCAAATTAAATGAGTGCAGTGATCAGTTTCAATCTTGAAGGTTTGTATAAATACTATATTGATCGTTGGGGGTTTTTGCTCTGCTCCAGAGCAGACGGAGATGAGCGTGTACTGGTTTCAAGCGATCTTTATTCAAGTACATGCAGGGAGAGGCTCTCTCAGCCGCAGCTGAGACGAGAGTCTAATTTTTACATTCGAGCAGTTGGCTTATATAGAATCTTACATCATGTTTCCTTCACATCTTCAGGACTTGGCCAATTAATTGTCCAAGTCACGTACACTTAATCACATCGCCACAAAACACATCGGCCCAGAAATTTGCCTCTCCGGCTTGCTACGGTGGTAAGGATCGCGCGTGCACTTACCTACCGTGCCTGCCGTTGTGTTTTGGGCCCACGGGAACTTCGGCTCCTGGGCCTCTCCCAACTGCCGGCGCGCAGTGCTTGCGTGTCCCAGGGACGCAGTTAGTGCGTTGCGTCCCCTGGGATCACGTGGGCCATGGAGAGCCAATGGCAGCAGACCATCTTTCATTCATAGATTTGACAGGAGACCTGTCAAATCTGTGAATTGAAATCAGCCCCAAAAGAACAGCTAAACTTAAAATAAATTTTTTAAAAAACCCATCACATTTATAAAATAACTATAGTTAAATAAATTAACCACTTTAAACAAAAATTTTAATTTTTGAAAAAATTAAAATACTTTTTAAAAGTGATAAAAATAAACTTACCTTTCTTTAAAGTATCTAAAAAAGATAAACCTGTTGAAAATATTTTTAAATTATACTTAATTAACCACTTACCTTGTTGAAAACGGGTCTTGCGCCTCGATTTCATAAGCGTAGTTTCTTCACTACTTACCCTCGCGTAGAAACCTGAAAAAAAATCTAAGTTTGCTGCGTGCGCGCAGCCTCTACCGCGCACGCGGTTCACCTAGGAACCGCCCCCTTCACCAGACCGGAAGTTCCGGTTTCCCGCGCATGCGCAGTGCATGCAGGAAACCGGCACTTCGGGACGTCTTACGGGTGAGTACGCACTGTGTACTCACCCGGGAAGGGCCGAATTTTTGGCCCATCTTGTTTATCTCATTTGCCCTGTTTCCACATCTGCCATTGTTCTACTCTTTAGCTCATATCCAATTTACGTACACTTAACCACATCTTTGCAAATCACATCTTGTTGATCTCATTTATTCTCCTTCCATTCCAAGTATTGACCGCATGTCCTTGATTGGTGGCCCACTGTTCAATGCGTGGCCTCTTCGCCTTTTTTCACTCCCCCAATCATCGTGTAATATGCTTTTCCAACTGTCAGCAACTGCCTTTGTTCTGCCAGACTTCTCCTTTATTACATCAGCCAGCTAGTCAGTTAAACCACTAAACTAACTTTTAACCCCTTCATTGATCTAATATTAAGCTCTATGCTAACCCTTCCTTACAATACAAGGAATGTTAGGTATTGCCAGCCGCAATATTCCCACCTAGCCAAAAAATGCAGCTATATTTGACATAAACAAACAGGTAAATTTGCTGTACTGTCTTTATCTTAACATGACACACAATACATTGGTATCCTATTGGGTCACTTTTTGAATTCCTACTTACTTATGTTAAAAGGTTGTTCTCAGTCCTAGGCCCAATACCTGGGCTACCAAATCTAGACTGCAGGCCTCAGAGAACTAGAGTATTAAACATTAAAAAAAAGACTTGCATTTCTATAGCGCCTTTCATGACCAGCGGACGTCACAAAGTGCTTTACAACCAATGAAATACTTTTGAAGTGTAGTCACTGTTGTAATGTAGGAAACGCGGCAGCCAATTTGCGCACAGCAAGCTCCCACAAACAGCAATGAATTAAATGACCAGATAATTTCTTTTAGCTAATGGCAGTCTTGTCAAGCTTTACTGGCCAAGTAAAAAATAGAAGATGTATTACTTTGTGGAGCAGTAAACAAGCATAACTATTTGGCAACCTGCTAGAGTGACACTGGCAGTTAAGCCTGAATTCTGCAAACATTGACATACTATTTTAAAGATCTTTCTCCTGATAGGAAAGAGAGGGAATGGGTCACGGTTCCCCTTGCAGTTGATAAGAAAGAAAGAAAGACTTGCATTTATATAGCGCCTTTCATGACCAACGGACGTCTCAAAGCGCTTTACAGCCAATGAAGTATTTTTGAAGTGGAGTCACTGTTGTAATGTGGGAAACGCGGCAGCCAATCTGCGCACAGCAAGCTCACACAAACAGCAATGTGATAATGACCAGATATTCTGTTTTTGTTATGTTGGTTGAGGGATAAATATTGGCCAGGACACCGGGGATAACTCCCCTGCTCTTCTTCGAAATAGTGTCATGGGATCTTTTACGTCCACCTGAGAGAGCAGACAGGGCCTCGGTTTAACGTCTCATCCGAAAGACGGCACCTCCAACAGTGCAGCCCTGGAGTGTCAGCCTAGATTTTTGTGCTCAAGTCTCTGGAGTGGGACTTGAACCCCAACTTTCTGCCTCAGTGGCGAGAGTGCTACCACAGCTGACACATTAGACCCAAACCCATAGCTGAAGGAAGAGAGCGATTTTCAAATAGCTGCCAAATAATTACATATTTCCCAAAAGCTTTTCTCTGAAGATGCAGGCCACCACCGTCTGTTTAATCCACCAATAAAATTTTGCAAGAGCAACCATACCTGGCATGTCCACTCTTCCTCCAACCCGCTACCTTTGGTGATGATATCCAAAACCATCAGAGCAGCAAGGGCTCACACATTTCAGTGCAGCTACATGCAGAATTCGTCAATGGCCATTCAGCTGTTTTGCTTTGTTTCCATCCAACCAAACAATTAGCAACCCCTTCAGTCTCTTCCCGGGGAGTAAATTGGTCGGCTTGACAACCTTAGTTTTTTGAAATATTTCTAAATATCTAAATATTCAAGTACTGTTATTTGTGAAGATGAACATTTTAAAAGGAATAGTATCCAAATCTAAATTAAGCTGAATTGGATTCTTCAAGAATAATCTAAATCATTTCAGTTCACTCCACTTTGAATTAGCACCTTGCCTTTGCCACCTATCAGTAGCCTGTACAAAGTGACCCGCACAAGTTTTTGAAATGGCTGGCTGATGTTTTGTAAGTTATCCTTTGTATCTCAGGAAAATAAATTCTAAATTCAATAAAACTCAGATTGTGAATGACTAAACTGGAGAATAATCTTAGTAGATAAGGAAATAAAGATATAATTTTTCCAACAAAATTTATTATATTCAGTACAATAAGTCCAGTCAAAAACTTGAGTCATGATATTCTCCAGGTTTCCTGTTAACTTCGAACCTCTCACAATCTTACTTCATATGTAACCTTCAAAGATTCCTCCTGCTGCCTCTTGTCTTAGCGTTGGTCTGCCACAATTAAAAAATAGATCAAGGAAAAGTTCAACTCTCCTTTGGTTGAAGACTGAGTTGATAAGGAGCCACCAGGGGTGATTTTATATGCCTGGTAAATCTGTGCTGTGGTTTCCTGTATCTGAAACGTAAAGCTGAAAGAAACCATTGCAGCCAAGTGGGGGAGGAAAGGATAAGGGGCCACTTCAGGATAGCAGTGTAAACAATACTCAACTGAAAAGGCTCCATCACAGCCAAATTCAGATAAAACACTTATCACTGAAGAAGAGACTTGCATTGAGTAATAAAAGTCCACTTTACGAGCGGACTTGGAACAAAATAAAAATCCATGAAAGTGGAGCACATTCCTTTTTTATAAATAAGAATTGAAATTAACCCTTGCCTCTCAGCAACCTGCTATAGAACAGTAATAGATTGTTGCATGGTGTTGACCGGAGGCTTGATTGTGTGCCTGGGACTCAGCTTAGCCAAGTCTCACTGTGATTGCCTGAGGTCCTAAAACATTGTACAGTGCATTAATATCTTTTATGTTCTGAAATTAAATCATTCTTCGTTTTTATTTCCTCCCTGTCATTCATGAAGTATATCTTTCCTCGTAGATCTTTGCCAATGATGGTGTGGAACTCTCTAAATGTGGTGCATGAGATGGCCTGGCCCAAGTCTCGCTGACATTTTTTTCACCCTCCCTGTGGGGAAATATGCTGCCTCCACTAAGCTTCTCCTTTAGGATGAGTTTGGCTCAGTTAGTACCAGTGAGGTCAGAAGATTGTCATTTGGAATCCAACACCAGGACCTGAATCCACAATTTATACAACAACAACCACGACAACTTGTGTTTATATAGCGCCTTTAACGTAGTAAAATGCCCCAAGGCGCTTCACAGGAGTATTATAAGACAAAAAATTTGACACTGAGCCACATAAAGATAAATTAGGGCAGGTGACCAAAAGCTTGGTCAAAGAGGTAGGTTTTAAGGAGTGTCTTAAAGGAGGAAAGAGAGGTAGAGAGGTGGAAAGGTTTAGGCAGGGAATTCCAGAGCTTCGGGCCTAGGCAACAGACGGCACGGCCACCAATGGTTGAGCGATTATAATCAGGGATGCTCAAGGGGGCAGAATTAGAGGAGTGCACATATCTCGGGGGGTTGTGGGGTTGGAGGAGATTACAGAGATAGGGAGGGGTGAGGCCATGGAGGGATTTGAAAACAAGGATGAGAATTTTGAAATCGGGGCGTTGCTTAACCGGGAGCCAATGTAGGTCAGAGAGCACAGGGGTGATGGGCGAACGGGACTTGGTGCGAGTGTGGACACGAGCAGCCGAGTTTTGGATGACCTCAAGTTTAAGTAGGGTAGAATGTGAGAGGCCAGCCAGGAGTGCGTTGGAATAGTCAAGTCTAGAGGTAACAAAGGCATGGATGAGGGTTTCAGCAGCGGATGAGCTGAGGCAGGGGTGGAGACAGGCGATGTTACAGAGGTTACTACACTCCACTGTAATACTAAGAGAGTGCTGCACAGTAATAAAAACTGCCATCCAACAGAAAATGTTAAACCAAGGACCTGCCTGCTTGTTCAGGTGGATATTAAAGTTCAAATGGGAAGATGATAGTGGATGGTGATATCAAATGTGCCAAAGGTCTTCATCATCTGAAACTGCCTAATTATCCTCCTGATGGAAAATCTGAGATTGGAAACTATGAGTATGAACCCAAACGTTACTCCTTCTGGTGCTGTAGTTCTACCTGGGATTGAGCCACCAGGAATGTTTTTTGTAAGGAAACAGCATCTTCTATCTAATTGGCAAAATAATTCTCTTGTCAGGTATGTTAAACAGCAAGAACTGTTGAGATTACAGTACTTGTGTAAAGCCTAGAGTTACCATAGTGGAGCTCTCTCAAAGAGCTGTGTCCAGCAAAGCTCTGGTGCACTTGCATTGCTACTGAGATAGCTCCAACCAAAGATTGTGATCTGGGTGTGGATGTTTCCCTTTAAAATTGGCAAGTGCCTGAAGTA
Organism: Squalus acanthias; assembly: GCA_030390025.1. Classification (NCBI taxonomy): domain Eukaryota; kingdom Metazoa; phylum Chordata; class Chondrichthyes; order Squaliformes; family Squalidae; genus Squalus; species Squalus acanthias. The sequence goes on from CM059430.1 coordinate 10,455,119, forward strand.
ACATCTGATGCCATTGGATGTGGATAAGCAAGAACTTTCTCCATCTTGTTCTGCTCTCACAAAAAACTCTGTACTGTATCCTTCCGATTACACCCCCATCCTCAGCAGCTTGCTCAGACTGAAACCGGCAATGCTTATCCTCAGTGTCATGTTTGATCCTGAACAAAATTTCAAATCGCAGATCCATCACCAAGTCTGCCTATTTTCACCTCTGCAATATCACCTACCTTTGCCTTTACCTTACTCTCATCACCGTTGAAGCACTCGGCAACTATCGACCAGTTAGCCTAACATCTGTCATTGGGAAAATGCTGGAGTCCATCATTAAGGAAGTGGTAGCAGGACATTTAGAAAATCATAATATAGTCAAGCAGAGTTAGCATGGTTTTATGAAAGGGAAATCATGTTTGACAAATTTGCTGGAATTCTTTGAGGATGTAACGAGCAGGGTGGATAAAGGGGAACCAGTAGATGTCGTGTATTTGGATTTCCAGAAGGCATTCGATAAGGTGCCACATAAAAGGCTACTACACAAGATAAGAGCTCACGGGGTTGGGGGTAATATATTAGCATGGATAGAGGATTGGCTAACTAACAGAAAACAGAGAGTCGGGATAAATGGGTCATTTTCAGGTTGGCAAAGTGTAACTGGTGGGGTGTCGCAGGGATCAGTGCTGGGGCCTCAACTATTTACAATCTACATTAATGATTTGGATGAAGGGACTGAGTGTAATGTCGCCCAGTTTGCTGATGATACAAAGATAGGTGGGAAAGCAAATTGTGTGGAGGATGCAAAGAATCTCCAAAGGGATATAGATAGGTTAAGTGAGTAGGCAAAAATCTGGCAGATGGAGTTTAATGTGGGGAAAATGTGAGGTTATCCACTTTGGTAGGAAAAATAAAAAAGTAAATTATCATTTAAATGGGGAGCGATTACAAAATGCTGAGGTACAGAGGGATCTGGGGGTTCTTGTACATGAATCACAAAAAGTTAGCATGCAGGTACAGCAAGTAATTAGGAAGGCAAATGGAATATTGGCCTTTATTGCAAAGGGAATGGAATATAAAAGTAAGGAAGTCCTGTTACAACTGTACAGGGCGTTGGTGAGACCACACCTGGAGTACTGCGTACAGTTTTGGTCTCCTTATTTAAGGAAGGATATACGTGCATTGGAGGCAGTTCAGAGAAGGTTTACGAGGTTGATTCCGGAGATGAAGGGGTTGTCTTATGAAGAAAGGTTGAGCAGGTTGGGCCTATACTCACTGAAGTTTAGAAGAATGAGAGGGGATCTTATTGAAACATATAAGATTCTGAAGGGGCTTGACAGGGTAGATGCAGAGAGGATGTTTCCCCTCGTGGAGGAATCTAGAACTAGGGGGCATAATTTCAGAATAAGGGGGCACCCTTTTAAATCAGAAATGAGGAGGAATTTCTTCTCTCAGAGGGTCGTGAATCTTTGGAATTCTCTTCCCCAGAGAGCTGCGGAGGCTGGGTCATTGAATATATTTAAGGTGGAGATAGACAGATTTTTGAAAGGTAAGGGAGTCAAGGGTTATGGGGAGCGGGCAGGGAAGTGGAGTTGAGGCCAAGATCAGATCAGCCATGATCTTATTGAATGGCGGAGCAGGCTCGAAGGGCCAAATGACCTACTCCTGCTCCTATGTCTTGAGTTCTTATGTTCATGCTCTCATCACCTCCAGGATCAACTTCTCACTGGCATTCCAAATTTGATCAACTCCAACTATTTAAAAAATCAGCTGCCTGCACCTTATCCTACACTAGGTCCCACTCCACTATCACATTGTGGTTGCCAACCTCCATTGAAAGAAATACTTGCATTTATATAGAACCTTTCATGACCTCAGGACGTCCCAAACGCTTTACAGCCAATGAAGTACTTTTGAAGTGTAGTCACTGTTGTAATGTGGGAAACGCAGCAGCCAATTTGCGCACAGCAAGGTTCCACAAACAGCAATGTAATAATGACCAGATAATCTGTTTTAGTCATGTTGATTGAAGGATAAAAATTGGCCAGGACACCAGGAATAACTCCCCTACTCTTCATCGAAATATTGCCAGGGGATCTTTTACATCCACCTGAGAGAGCAGACAGGGCCTCGGTTTAACATCGCATCCGAAAGACAGCACTTCCAACAGTGTAACACTCCCTCGGTACTGCACTGGAGTGTCAGCCTAGATATTTGTGCTCAAGTCTCTGGAGTGGGACTTGAACCAACAACCTACTGACTTAGAGGCAAGCATGCTACCCACTGAGCCACGGCTGACACATTGGCCCCCAGCCCCCACTGCATTGAATTCAAAATCCTTGTCCTCATTTGCAAATGCCTCCACAGTCTTGTCCTCTTATATCTACATCCTTCCCCTTTCCTATATGCCAGCTTGTACCTTCTGATCTTTTGATTCTGCTATCCTTTGCAACCACCCACCCCACCCCTGACTTCCAGAGAAAATTTTAATTAAAAAAATTCTGCCCCCAGCTGTATACTTAAAGCAAAAGTAGATATCCATGCTGATATGCTGTTTTAGTGATTAAAGATTTTTATTTTGGGTGCCAACAGCCATCTTCCATAATTGAGTAAACAGTGAGGTAATTTGAATATTTCTACGTACCTTCAGCCATCTTAGCCCCACATTGTGGAATACTCTCCCTAAATCTTTCCACCTCGCCTTCAAAAGTTTCCAAAAACCGACCTACTTGACCATGTCCTTGGTCACCTATACCAGGGATTCTCAACCTTTTTGCTCCGAGGCCCCCCTCCCGTGTTATAAAAATTCTGCGGACCCCCTGTAATATAACAAACATATTTTTTATGTATAAAAATCAGTTATTAGTTGTTAATCGCTCTGTTGCACCTTAAGTTAAAAAGAACTGAAGAAGCTCATCACCATCCAGGACAAAGCAGCCCACTTGATTGGCATCCCATCCACCACCTTAAACATTCACTCCCTCCACCACTGGTGTACCGTAGCTGCAGTGTGTACCATCTACAAGTTGCACTGCAGCAACTCGCCAAGGCTTCTTCAGCAGCACCTCCCAAACCCATGACCTCTACCACCTAGAAGGACAAGGGCAGCAGGCGCATCTGGAACTCACTGCCTGAAAGAGTGGTAGAGGCAGGAACCCTCACAACATTCAAGAAGCATTTAGATGAGCACTTGAAACGCCATAGCATACAAGGCTACGGACCAAGTGCTGGAAAATGGGATTAGAATAGACAGGGCTTGATGGCCGGCGCGGACACGATGGGCCGAAGGGCCTCTTTCTGTGCTGTATAACTCTATGACTCTATGACTCTATGACCACCGCCTCCAAGTTCCCCCCCAAGTCACACACCATCCTGACTTGGAAGTATATCGTCGATCCTTCATTGTCGCTGGGTTAAAATCCTGGAACTCCCTCCCTAACAGCACTGTGGGAGTACCTTCACCACACGGACTGCAGCTGTTCAAGAAGGCGACTCACCACCACCATCTCAAGGGCAATTAGGGATGGGCAATAAATGCTGGCCTTGCCAGCGATGCCCACACCCCATGAACGAATAAAAAAAAGTTCTAAATTTACATAAGCAAAATACTGCGGACGCTGCAGTGAGCACGGCGCTTGTTGCTCCTGGTTCAATTCCTGTTAAGCAATGGTTGATGGGGTGAAGCAGACATTGGGCAGCAAATGAGCACATAATGTAAATTTAGGATAAAAACAGAAAAATGCTGGAAATACTCAGCAGGTCAGGCAGCATCTGTGGAGCGAGAAACAGTTAACATTTCAGGTCTGACTGAGGGTCATCGACCCTGAAACGTTAACTCTGTTTCTCTCTCCACAGATGCTGCCTGACCTGCTGAGTATTTCCAGCATTCTCTGTTTTTATTCCAAGCTAAATTATTTGATTGGAAGAGAGTGACAGTAGGCTATGGGAGTTGACACAGCACGGTGACAAGATCTCACACATTTATGAACAGTTTGGAAATGATGAAAAACTGACTGATGACACATACAATTAATTACCTGTGAATGCAGCCAAGTTTGGTTGAGTAGAATGGATTGTTGCTTAAGGCAGCAGTTAGATTACACTGACAGTTTCTGAGCCTAATAACTACCGAGTGCAGAGTATTTCCAGCATTTTCTGATTTTATCCTACATTTACATTATGTGCTCATTTGCTGCCCAATGTTTGCTCCACCCCATCAACCATTGCTTAACAGGAAATGAACCAGGAGCAACAAGCGCAGTGCTCATTACAGGCTTGTTTTGTGCACACTTGGCTGGACTGGACTAAAATTCCAGGTCCACTTCCTCCATTTCGGAAACAGAACTTCCCTCTTTTCTCAATACCAAACCCCAACACAGCGATGAAAGCCAGCAACTTGAATTAACAGCACCAGTATTGGAGGAGGCGGATGGCACATGAGAGAAATGGAGAAATAAACAGGTCCCTGAGTGACTTTACCTACCCGACCTCAACGCCATAAATCCTTTAGTGACAAAGGCAGCCCCCAACTTTCCTCCTCCCCAACCCTTTCACAAATAGCCGGTGGTATCTCTCAAAGCACTTGAGCGCCCACACTAGGTCTATCCGTCCTTCAGAGAAGCACATAGCCATGAATATAAAGCTCTGAGTCTGAGGTACGAGGGAAATCGTGATAACGCCTTCAGCTATTTTATTAACTCAGAGTGAAGACATTGAAGGAGAGAGTCACACTGGATCCCAATTATTATGGCCCAGTATTGCTGTAGGCCCAGAGACTGGAAAGTCTCTTTCTTTCCCCCTCCACTCCCCTCCCCTCCTCTCTAAGGCTACGTGGTGTAAACATCAGTAGTCTCCCCAGTATATTGATGAGACAAACCAACTGGTGGACCCCCTGAAATCATCTCACTGACCCTCAGGGGGCTGCGGACCCCTGGTTGAGAACCCCTCCCCTATATTAACTCTTCTGCTACTGCTCAGCATGTTTTCACCTCTGTAAAGTGCCTTGAGACGTTTTGTTAAATGTGCTGTAAAAGTGCAAATTGTTGTTGTTGCTGTTGTATTGGTGCTGCTAGGACAATGTCACAGGATCTAACCAGCGTTGCTTAGGTTAGCAAATTACTGTGACTTTTTGTTTAATAGTGGCAAAGAACTTGTCTCTGAATTAGAGAAGTATTTAAAATGACATGACCTTGGATTGAAATGGTTACTCTCCAAGTTAAGTATGAAAAGTACAAGACTGCTTAACGCAATCACAGATCAGAATCAGATTTCCAACCTCAAAATTACAGTTAAATACCCACTGCAAAGCAAAGGGATTTGATTCTGGCTAGTGTAGAAACTGGCACACTCAATCTGCAGTGCATGTGTTGGATAGAAATTCAACACCGTCCATAAACTGGAGCAGAGGTGTATTCTAAATGTTGAGGAAATGGAATTTAGTTTGAGTCAGTAGAATTAGTAGATGCAAACTGAATTTGATCTCTCAACAGAAATGGGGTAAAAGTCAAACATTTTGTCACATGGATAGAATCGGGAATCAAAAATCACAATGATTAACCCAAAGACCGTGGATTTGGATGCACATCGTTCATGCTTTTGTCTTAAACTGCAAATTATACTGCAACTTTCTCATTACTGCAACAACGATCTTGGCTGTGCAACAACATGTAAGTGACAGGTCCTGATCTGACACCAGAGCCCACTGAAGCCAACTAGGGTTAGAACTACCTTGGGGATGCTACTGCTTGGGCTCGGCCCCACATGGAACAGTGTGAAAGCAGGTGTAAAAAGTGTTCAGGTGGTTTGTTGGACCTCCTCGGAATTTTATAAACTTAATACGGGGTCCCTGGTGTTTTGAGAAAGTAGACGCACCCTGATCATATTCTCATAACTTAAAAATTATACTATATGGGACGTGGGGCTCTGTGCATGTGTGTAAGCACAAAGCCCAGAGCTCACTTCTGGTCGACCTAGTTTAGTTTACAGCCAGCAATAAACTGAGGTGTTGTCAGTTGTGCTTTGCACTCAGCATCAATCAGTCTCAGAAACTGTCAGTGCAATCTAACTGCAGCCTTAAGCAACAATCAATTCTACTCAACCAAATTTAGCTGCATTCACAGGTAATTAATTGCATGTGTCATCAGTCAGTCTTTTGTCATATCCAAACTTTTCATAAATGCCTTGAGATCTTGTCATCGTGCTCTGTCAACACTTATAGCCTACTATCACCCTCTTCCAATCAAGTAATTTAACTTGGAATAAAAATAGAAAATGCTGGAAATACTCAGCAGGTCAGGCAGCATCTGTGGAGAGAGAAACAGAGTTAACGTTTCAGGTCGATGACCTTTCATCAGAACTGGAAGAAGTTAGAGATGTAACGAGTACAGGGAAAGAAAGGGGGGAGGGGGAGGGGGAGGAAAGAACAAAAGGGAAGGTCCGCGATAGGGTGGAAGCCAGGAGAGATTAAATGACTAAAAGGATGATGGTGCAAGGCAAAAGGAGATGGTAATGGGACAAGTAAAGAAACACAAGATGGATCTAGAGGAGGTGTAAATTGGAAATGTAGTAAATAGTGAAAGGATAGTAGCAGACTCCAGGAAGATAAAGACAGACTGGTGAAATGGTTAGACACATGGCAGATGAAATTTAATGCAGAGAAGTATAAATTGATGCATTTTAGAAGGAATAATGAGGAGAGGCAATATGAATTAAATGGTACAATTTTAAAGGGGGTGCAGGAACAGGGAGACCTGGGGGCTCACATACACAAATCTTTTAACGTGGCAGGACAAGTTGACATGACTGTTAAAAGAGCATACGGCATCCTGGGCTTTATAAATAGAGGCACAGAGTACAAAAGCAAGGAAGTCATGCTAAACCCTTATATATCACTGGTTAGGCCTCAGCTGGAGTATTGTGTCCAATTCTGGACACCACACTTTAGGAAGGATGGCCAGGTCTTGGAGAGGGTACAGACGAGATTTACTAGAATGGTACCATGGATGAGGGACTTCAATTATGTGGAAAGACTGGAGAAGCTGAGATTATTCTCCATAGAGCAGTGAAGGCTAAGGGGAGATTTAATGGAGTTGTTCAAAATTATGAAGGGTTTTGCGAGAGTAAATAAGGAGAAACATTTTCCACTGGCAGGAGAGTTGGTAACCAAAGGATGCCGATTTAAGATCATTGGCAAAAGAACCAGAGGGGAGATGAGGAGAATTTTTTTTATGCAACGAGTTGTTGTGATCTGGAATGCACTGCCTTAAAGGGTGTTGGAAGCAGATTCAATAGTAACTTTCAAAAGGGAATTAGATAAATACTTTGAAAAGAAAAAAAAAATGAAGGTCTATAGGGAAAGGGCAGCGGAGTGGGACTAATTGGAGAGCTCTTTCAAAGAGCCGGCACAGGCACGATGGGCCGAATAGCCTCCTTCTGCGCTGTATGATTCTATGATTCTGTGAAGTCTTCAGATACACAGTCCCACCAATGCAGATTTGGCTTTCCACATGGCCTTTACATCATTACCGTAGGGTACCGATCGCCAGCCATCTGGCACACGTCTTTTGCCCTTTGCATTCTTCTTGGCGTTGCAAACTCTTTTACTGCAGAAACACATTTACAGCACCACATAGCTTGTTTTCATCTATTTCCATGGAAACTAGATTGCATCGTGAGGTGAGCACAGCATTATAAGGGGGTATATTGCGGTGCTACTGCCACAAGTGTGATATGAATGTTAGTGGAGGTATGATTCAGTACTACTTTCAGAGTGGTAGAACTGGATTAATTGCAGTTGCAATGCATCAGTCACACTGTTTTTTCTTGAAATGGTGATCGCAAAATGTAAATGGATCAGGAGTGGATTCAGTCAGCACTTAAACTGCAAGCTACAGCAGTTATAATGCCATCCATATGGAATGACTTAATTCAGCTAAGTGACAGTTAATTTAGACACATGTCAAGGGTAGCACCAAAGGGAGGCTCGTACGTCCCTCCTCCACTCTGAACCCCACATTGAAGATAGTAAATTATATTATTTTAGAAGCTGCTCGAGATTGACGACTTATCATCACCGTCCCCAAACTCCTGCCTCAGTCCCGTTTCAGCTGACCTGAAATATTTCCACTGCCACCAAGTAAACAAGGTTTTGAAAGGAAAAAAACAATGCCAGTGGTGTGATGCTTTTCAAGACGAGAGGCTGAACTCTCTCTGTATGAAAGAACTGGTTAACCTTAAGGGCTGCAGCACCACTTCTTCACAAAATTAAAAATGTACTTGAGGCTTATAGTTCATTATGTTATTCTGAAAACTTAGTTATGGCCACTATTAAGCTGTCCATTTTCAGTGAAACCATTTCCTGCTCTAAAAGTCACATGTGCACACTGGCCCATGTTTCTGACACTAAGCACAGCGTAAGTCAGCACCGTCAATAACGGCTGAGCAAAAAAAGATATATGGCCCGCATTTTGCAGTCAGCGATGAAGGAATGGCACTCGCCGTTCATTACACTTACAGCTGCCCACAGACTTTTCATGGGCTTTTGCACAGAAACTTACAATCATCCGTCTTCCGGATGAGACGTTAAACCGAGGCCCCGCCTTCCCTCTCAGATGGACGTAGAAGATCCCATGGCACTATTTCGAAGAAGAGCAGGGGAGTTATCCCCGCTGTCCCGGCCAATATTTATCCCTCAATCAACATAACAAAAACAGATTATCTGGTCATTATCACATTGCTGTTTGTGGGAGCTTGCTGTGCGCAAATTGGCTGCTGCGTTTCCTACATTACAACACTGACTACACTCCAAAATGTATCTCATTGGCTGTAAAGCGCTTTGGGACGTCCAGGTCATGAAAGGTACTATAGAAATGCAACTCTTTCTTTTCTTTCTTTTGCAGTCTAATACAGTGTGGCGCCCTCTATAGGATCTGGGACAAGTGTGAGCAGGACAAGCAACAGTGCGTCTCTTCAAACAATTAGATTGAATAATACTCACTGTGGCATACAGAGTCGAAACCAGTAAGTAAGTTAGAATATTTAATTCAATGTAAAATCATGTACAGAAAGTGAAATAAAGAGGGGGAAAGAAAGATGGGATTAAGAGAGAGTGAGAGAGATAAAAGGGATAGAAAGAAAAAGAAAAAACTTTTTTTATTTTAATTTTTAATTTTTTATAAATCTCCAACAATAATTAAAATCTGAAGGAATAAGACTCCACACTTGGAAAAGTAAATTTTCAGTGCCAGAGAGGTTATTTAGTAGTAATTAAGACTTACCACACTGTTAAAAATTCACTTACAATTGAGTGGACAAGCCCTAACTTTTTCTGGCATGTTCAGTGGGTATCTAGTGGGTGAGTACAGTAACTTCATGCCCTTACATGTATTTGAGATACTGGTGTAGCAAAGCTTGTGGAGGAGCAGGGTAAGTCCGACAGCAATTTCCTGATTTCTGCGTTTAACTGCGCATGTGCGGACGCCGGAAGTTGCTGTTCGATTTACTCCATAATAACGGTGAGCGCTGACAGCCTCACTGTCATTTCTACTACAAAATCTGGCCCAATGCTTAGCCTTGTCCCCTGGCCTGAGATACAAGCGGGAACTGCTTGTAGTAGAAGAGAGTCTGTTCATTTCTCTAATTGTAATAGTGTTTTAAAAGGAATTGGAATTCCATTTTGAAGATATGATATACAATACTTATTGAGTGGTTGTGTTTTTAATTATGATATAGTGATGATATGTAATGATATAATGTTTGGTACACTACTTACTGCTAACAATATGGTAGATATTAAAAGTACATTGAATTACGGAGTGGTGGTACAATGTATTGGAACTGATGCTGTGGAGTGGTTGTGTCCTACTGGTACTCTAATCACTTCACAACAAGTTACAGAGAGGGATCTCCAGGGACCTGAAATGGTGGTTGGCAAAAGTGGAGCAATGAGAGAAGAGAAGTAAATAATTAAAACCATTTCTAAAAATGACAATTTTCCACAGGTTTTTAAGCTATTAATTTCTACAACATGCCTATTAGTTAAGGATATGATAGATATAAAATGAAAACAGCTGACTGTTCATTCTTTTCTTTCTGGTTGGGTGATGGGACATGTGGTAACACGATACAGCTTCCTGAGACTCGAACTTTATTGCATCACTTCCTGTGATTAGTCCAGGATAAATACTGGACTGATCAGTTGGATCCTGGAGAGGCATAGAGTAAGACCTCTTTTGTATGTAGCACCTTTTTAGTTGATTAAAGCTTACTTTAAGTTCACCACGCGTAAGGCTCATTCTTACGACAGGACATTCTTCACAAAATCAATATGAAGGCACATTGTACAGTTTCATATTAGTTGCTATTTCTTAGGTTAGAAATTGATTGGTGGAGTTAACATCTTCTCTAACCACTGATAGCTGCTGGCCTGTTATGGCCATTGAGTTTCCCATGTGGTTCTGCATCAAATGACAGGAAAAAGAGGTGTTTTACAAGATTATGATGCTAGGATGGGAGACAGTTGGTAGGTTGAGAGGATTTCAATAAGAAATAATTTCCCTGAATTTGCGGTCAGCAGTGAAGCGACGGCGCTCGCCGTTGACCTCAAAGAAAGCTGCCCACAAAGATCTTGCGATCTGTGTGGCTTGAATTTCAGCTCTCCCGACCTTTGTTTGAATCTGCCGCCAAATCAAGCAAATCTCCAGCGTCCAGCAACAGTGATGACATAAAGCTGGCTAAGCAGCCAATCGCATTGAAGAAGTCTCACGAGCAGCAAACCAGGAAGTAAAATGCACAGATTATAATTTATTTTAATAAATTTTACAGAGAGTGAAATGAAGATTGGGGCATAAACACAGGATTAAGGTAGAAGCTGAAAAATCATAAACAAACTTTTAAAAATTATTATATTAAAAACTTGTAATTCTTAATCATATTAATGGAAAAATGTGATATTCCATTCCACAAATAATAAAATTAGTTTTTCAGGGCCGGAACGGTTGTTCAGCAGTCAGTATGCCGTTAAAAACCCAGTTACACCTCTTTCAACAAGGCTTAACCTTTTAGGGTTTTCGAACAGCGATATTCCATCGTAAAAGTGGAAGTTTACATCAGTTCAAGTGATTTCAATTGATTGCCAGCTCTTGGGAGTTCCACAGCACAACCTGTGGCGGAGCAGTGAATGACTGACCACAACTTCGGGATCTCTGCGCTTATCTGCGCGTGCGCTAAATCCTGAAGTTGCTGGCAGGTTCAGAGTGGTAATGACGGCAAACGCTGACAGTTTTGCCGTCATTGCCACTGCAAAATCCAGGTCAATATGTTCACATGGATGTGGCACTTCTGAGTATGTTATATATCAAAAAATATTAGCAGTATTTGATAGCATTTCCAACAGAATATACATTTTAAATAAGTTTTATGTGTAGCTTAACAGCACACCAGTTTGGAAGCTCAGTGGCACTGCAATGTTTGCTAGGTTTGAGCTCCAATGTTGGCTGGCGTTTGAGTCTGCCAAGCATACAAATGGGACATGTCTGCCAAGGATATAAATGATAGTTCTGCCAATTCTTAACCACACTGGAAGCCGGAACATCTTACTGGCATGTTGTTCATTATCCATCATGATATACAAAGTTTTATTGATTGAGCAAGGTAGTATCATTGTTGTTAGCAGTGTCAGTTGTGGCTCAGTGGGTAGCACACTCACCTCTGAGTCAGAAGGTTGTAGGTTCCAGTCCCATTCCATGGGTCTTAAGCACATAAAGCTAGGCTGACACACCAGTGCAGTGCTGAGGGAGTGCTGCACTGTCGGAGGTGCCGTCTTTCGGATGAGACGTTAAACCGAGGCCTCGTCTGCTTTCTCAGATGGACATAAAAGATCCCACGGCACTATTTCGAAGAAGAGCTGGGGAATTCTCCCTGGTGTCCTGGCCAATATTTATCCCTCAACCAACATAACAAAAACAAAATATCTGGTCATTATCACATTGCTGTTTGTGGGAGCTTGCTGTGCGCAAATTGGCTGCTGTGTTTCCCACATTACAACAGTGACTACACTTCAAAAATACTTCATTGGCTGTAAAGCGCTTTGAGACATCCGGTGGTCGTGAAAGGCGCTATATTAATGCAAGTCTTTCTTTCTTCTTTCTTATCAACTGCAAGGGGAACCGTGACCCATTCGCCCTCTTTCCTATCAGGAGAAAGATCTTTAAAATAGTATGTCAATGTTTGCAGAACTTCAGGCTTAACTGCCAGTGTCACTCTAGCAGGTTGCCAAATAGTTATGCTTGTTTACTGCTACACAAAGTAATACATCTCCTATTTTCTACTTGGCCAGTAAAGCTTGACAAGACTGCCATTAGCGAATGAGTTGATGCCAGATCAGCTGATAATGGGAATTATTAGCTGTTATGTGTTCACACAAACTGTGGTACATTTGCTTCTATATTGTGCTGCTAGCAGCTGGAAGGTTTATTGAGTTCTGCAAAGTCCTGTAACTTATAGTCTTGCATTTCAGCTTACTGCTGTATATTTTCACCTGCTCAATGTGTGCAACCTCACATAGTGTGGTAAATTCTGTTTTAATGACTGCATCAATGTACATTGCTTTAAATATTAAATTATCTGTCCAGCCATTTGGACCAGGCTGCAAACAAAGGTGTGGAACTTTGAATTCTGGGGGCGATTTTAACCGTACTCGCTCAGCAGAAATCTGGCGGGTGGGCAGCAATGTTCCCTCTAATGTTGTTTGGCCCTGCACGCCCCTTTAAGGGGCTGCGTGAGCCATTCAAAATACCGCCCATGCGCGGTTTTTGTGTTGAAAAGCCGGCAAGGAACATTGGTGGGCAGTTAAATTCGCCCTGGCTCTTACCTGTCCGAAGGCTGCCATGATTGCGACATCTGCAATTTTAACCTGCTCTCATGAGCAGGCAGCAAGGACACACACCCGGAGCCAACAGGGTCCTTCCTTACATATGTATGTTGCGGCCCGATGACATCGTTGAGACCCGACTATAATTTTAACTCAGGCCTGAGCGGGGAATCCACCTGGAGTTAAAATCGGGGCCGCATCCACCTGAACCACTGGAATGGGCCTACAGGGCCTTGATTTACTATCTCATCTGAAAGATGGCACTTCTGAAAATGCAGTACTGCCTGGAGCGCTGAAATCCTGAAGCGTGGCTTGAATCTGCAACCTTCTGACTCAGAGGCGAGAGTGCTATTAACTGAGTCAAGCTGAATTTATTATAATAAATTCCATGTGCAAATATTTTTTTAAAAGAGCTTTATCCTGAGAAGTATTTGGCTTACAAACCAAGAACTGCATTGTACACCTACTCTTAACAGAATGAGGTCACCAATATCAGGTCACCTTTCACACTCTGATGTTCCTGCTCAGGGAGCAGGAAGTCAGCACCTGCCACGACGTTTTTGCTTTATGACTGTCAGAAGGGCAATATTCATAGCTTTCATTTATTGCAAAAATCTTGTTGGTCTCTCCTCCACCACCTTTAGAGTTTTACTGAATAGTCTGAGGCTGACACGGTGGATGACGTGATGCAGATGCTGTTGCTATCATGCTGCCTCCCTACTTCTGTGAGATGACATACTTCCCTGAAAGCTTATTTGAGCAAACTGGAGCTTTATTGTATGTCAGGATGATTGTCCTGGGAATTCAGACTAAAAAGGTCAACTGTAAAAACTTCTATCTTGGTAACACAATCTAAAAAGAAAATTCTGTTTCATTGTCCCTTTCTGTCACCTAATGTCAAGAACATAAGAACCTCTGATTCTTCTAAACTCTAGAGAATACAAACCTCTTCTACTCAATTTCTCCTCATAGGACAATCCCTTCATAAGAATATAAAAAATAGGAGCAGGAGTAGGCCATACAGCCCTTCGAGCCTGCTCTGCCATTCAATAAGGTCATGGCTGATCTTCAACCTCAACTCTACTTTCCTGCCCGATCCCCATATCCCTTGATTCCCTGAGAGTCCAAAAATCTACCTATCTCAGCCTTGAATATACTCAACGACTGAGCATCCACAGCCCTTTCAGGTAGTGGATGAGTGAAGAAACTCCTCCTCATCTCAGTCTTAAATGGCCGATCCCTTATCCTGAGACTATGTCCACTCGTACTAGACTCTCCAGCCAGGGGAAACAACCTCTCAGCATCTACCCTGTCAATCCCCCTCAGAATCTTATATATTTCAATGACATCACCTCTCATTCTTCTAAACTCCAGAGATTATAGGCCCAATCTACTCAATCTCTCCTCATAAAACAAGCCTCTCATCCCAGGGATTAATCATGTTATAAAGAACTTGTTTTTTTAAATTGTGATATGATGCTGCATTTATTGCCCACCACTATTTGCCCTAAAAACGTTGTAGTAGGTCTTCTCCTTGTGTTGCTGGTGTTCCCATGATAATGTTAAGAAGGGAATTCCAGCATTTTGGCCCAGCAATGATAAAGGAATGGCGACATATGTTCAAATCAGGATGTTGTGTGACTCGGAGGGGAACTTGCAGATGATTGTGTTGCCAAGACATTGCTGCTCTTGTTCTTCTTGGTGATAGAAGTCACAAGCTTGAAAGGTGCTGCTGAAGTAAGCTTGGCAAGTGATGGAGGAGATAGATCTTGACCACAGTGATAGAGGTGTCAATCAAGTGGACTGCTTTGTCCTGGACGGTGTTGCGTTTCTTGAGTGTTGTTGTTGCTGCACCCATTCAGGCAAGTGGTGAGTATCACTCCTGATTTCAGCCTTTATATAGCACCTGAGGACATTCCAAACACTTCACATCAAATGGATTACTTTTTGAAGTGCAGTCACTGTTGTTATGTAGGGAAACATCTGACGTCTCACTGTAAGTGGTAAAATACGATCATGTTGGCAGTTGAGAGCAATCTGCAAAACTTGGGGGTAGTAGCAGAAGAACAAGTCCTGAAATGGAAGGTCATATATCTAATTTATTGTAAAGCCCTGACACAATCTCAAAGTTCAACCAACTTTATAATCGTTTTGAGGTTCATGGCGTGTTCCGAACCCTTAATTGAACTACATTATAGATACTGGCTATAATTAATCCTGGTAATCTGAAGTAGAATAAAATGATTAATATCCTTTTGTCAATGTCAAGAGGTGTCAGTACTCTGCAGTGAAACTCATTGCCCATCAAGCACAGTCAGTCATCATGGGAAAAGCATCCCTCAGGAACAGAATAAGCAGGTCTTTAACAAACAAAAGACTATCTTATTTAATAAAGGACATCAGGGAGTGACAATCTGTAACTAAGACTGAGGGCCAAATGACAGTTACAAACCTCAACATTTACTCTTAAAGCTTATGATATCAACTCAGTTTAATTACAGCCATATAAAATTTACTTTTAGCATTCTCCACATAACACAGTCCAAGTCAACTCTTCTGTTTATAATAGAGCTTTCAGCATTTCTGTTAAAGGACAGGGTAATGATTTGAAGACACATTTTTAATGTTATTTTTTGCCAAGTTTCAAAATTCCTAATGTGAAACGTAAAAAAAAATGTATAATCAATGTATGTCAGGAAGAAAGCAAGGATGGGACACCACCGGCCTCTCCAGATATCATCGATGCCAGTCCATAATTGGCCACCAGGAGGCATGGTCCAAGCACTATGAACATGACCATGCCAGGTTCTCCTCACTTAAACTCAGCTCAGCAACGTGCTTCGAAAGTGGCAGAACTCATCCAATTGAGGCAAGTGTAGATGACAGCAGGCACCAGAGACCTGAACTTATGACCTTCTGGCTAGTAGTCAAATGCTCATCAGTTTGAGCTACAGCTACTGGGTCAAAGAAAGTTTTTAATAGATGAAGACTTATGTGGAATTTTTCTGTGGCTGTTTTGAAGTATTGTTTTTTTCAAAGAGGCTAAAAACAAACTCTATATTCTAAATGCGCCTGACAAATCTGTGCCTTCAAGTTATTTCACTTGGAGCAGGCCACTATCATTTATAGATTTTGTAATTTATTGTCTTAATTTATGTACAGGCATTCTTAAGCAGTCTTTCTGGTGGAGATGAGGGAGCTGCGATAAATCACAGCCTTTGCTGTACTTGCCTGGCCTAGTCTGTCACCAGGCCTGGTCGGGGTGTAATCAGAGCCTTCCCCGCTTGGCTGTCAATGCCCAGCAATCACTAAGGATTAATTAAAGGCTGATATGAAACCCAGATGTGAACAGTAAAATAGAAAACCATAGAAAGCATCTTTTGGGGGAATACGAAGGGGAGCTTAATTTGCCCACCCAGGAGAAAGAAGCAAATTGGAAGAGAAAAGATTTACAGCACATAGGGAGTGAAATCTGGAAAGCTAATTTCCTTACTCAGTAGATAATTAGGGATGATGACAAGTTGGCTTTGTGGATTTTTGACACTGCTCGAATACTTCAAGAGCTGGAAAACAAATTGATTCAGTGTTAACTGCAGAGTTAAACCAATGTCTTTCTACTCTGCACATTACGGTGAAGATGATGAATTGTAGATTGCAACCTTTGTCTTTTGAGCCTGGCCTGCAGTAAATTTTACCTCCGTACATACTATGTGAAGAAAGTTTATTCAAAAGGGGGAAAATGTAACAGGTTCGATTGATTTAGATACCAAAACTGAAAAAGGTGAAGTTCAGACAATATGGCCTAGGGATTGGATGATGCTGCAAGCGCTTAATGAGGCCGGTGGCAGAAACATGGCAAATTGGTCCCCCGATCTCATTTGCTCAGAACCAGACAGCTGTGGGCGCCAGTCGCGGCCTCAGAGGCAGCTCGCTGGTCCCGGAGATGGCAAGATTGGATGGCTCAGACACTGCCGAGATCCTTAGGAGAGTCCGGGGGGGTGGGGCGGGGGGGGTGGGGCGGCGGTGGCGGGGGGATGGGGAGAGCAAGCGGTGCCCGGCAGTGGCCCACGGATTTAATGTTGATCCGGGAAGAGCCTGATCCTCCACAATAAACTTGGTGGCTGTAGTCATGCATAGTCAAATTTTGCATAGCGGGCCTCAAACCAGAGTTAGGCCCCCTATTTGCATTTGCAAAGGACCCAACGCCTGTTTCAGGCACACACCCTGGATGCCTATGGCGGAGCCTTTACCAATCTGGCAGGCGGTGCACTTCAGGCACGGAATGAGCATGTGCACGCTGTCCGCTATACTGAACTCATAGGCGCATAATTTACGCCTGTAAAACGGGCGCAGTGCAATCCAATTTCTAGGCCGAAATGTTTTATTATCAAATTGTGTACCAGATAATGTTCCTGAATAAATTCATCCCACTGCAAACAGGATAGCACATCCCACCAAACCTCTTAACATCCTGGAATCCAGGTCCAATCTCTCTCCCTCCCTCCCTCCCTCCCCCCTCCCATATTTCCTGATCATCTTCTAGCCAGCTAACTCTCCCTGTTCCAAGGCCCAATGAAGGCCATAAAATTATGCTATGGGATGTAAACCATTCATTTTAAATGATAAATACAACAAAAACAATGTGCACTTATATAGTACCTTTAACACAGGAAAACATCACAAAGTCCTTTGTGTTGATGTCATCAACAAAGAGCAGGTGCTGTGCCAAAGAAGGGGATATTAGGAGGAATGACCAAAAGCTTGGTCAAAGAGGTGGGTTTTAAGGACAGCCGTCAAGGAAGAGAGGGAGTTGGAGGGCTTTAGGCAGGGCTTTCAGAGCACGGGGCCCAGATGGCTGATGATCTGGCTGCCAATGGTGGAATAGGGATGCACAAGAGGCGAGAATCAGAGAAACAGGGGTGGGGGGTTAGGGCTGGTGGAGATTGCAGAAATAAGGAGGAGCAAGGCCCTGAAGAGATCTCAATACAAGGGAGAGAATTGTTCTTTTAAGGTGTTGGGGGACAGGAGCCAATGCTGGTCAGTGAATACGTTAAGCATTCACCTGCTGTAATCCCGATGTAATTTCAGTAAGAAAATTAAGTACCGTGAAAGAGGGACAACTATAAATACCAAGAAAGAGAGAGTTAGAAATAGATATTTAGAAAAAATGTCAAAGAGAACTAAATACTAAGACACAGAAACAGAAATTAAATGTACATTCAGAAAAATAAAGGCAGGAGTGAGAGATTTTTGATTTTGCAGGCTAATCAGTACCAATATAAGGGATGCAGAGGCCCTAAGAATCTCTTGTGAAGACTGACCTGAGAAAGTTAGAGAATCTGTAATATAACCAACAATAGATCTGATATATGCAGGAGTTGGGCTCCAATTAATGAACTCCCATCTTTATTTCAGCAGGACTGTAGCTGCTGAACAGGAAGGAAAGAGAATAATGTTGTTTAGGTTGGGAGGAGGGTGGAGGGAGATGAGAGAGACCTTATGGGGAGGGGGAAAGGGAGAGGGAGAAACGCTATTTTCAAGGAGAAGAAGGGACAAGAGGAGAAACCTTCTTGGGGACTTTGTTGGGGGCACAAAGAAAGATGGATTAAAGGGGAGAGATTGAGAAAGATCCTGCCGTTGGAAGTGGCAACGAAGAATCGGCTGAGCAGGGAAACTCCTGGGAAAAGAGGAGAAATCCTGTTGAGTGGGAGGGAATGGGATTGGGAAGAGAGAGGGAGAGAAGCCTTATTGCCAGGGAATCTTTGGCTCTCGTGGGAGCAGAAGGGATGGGTTACTGTTAGTGGGCTCATATAACAATATATCCTCTGACTCACTATGCGCAACAGCACAAGCGGTCCACTGCTGAGATTCAATGAGATTTCAGAATAAGAACCACCGAAGTAATGTTGTTTCCAGATAATAATTAATTCTAGCACAAAAACAAAATTTAAGCTAATTCTATCAGGTACAAGGATATGCACTCTTTTGAATATATGAAAATTAGTTTAGCTTAATTTTCAGATATTTTTAAAATAAGATATACATTTTGAGAAGGCGAATAAATGTGCTCTGAAGACAGCTGACAATTATGGAATGCTTTGTCTGCATTTGCATAAAAAAGTAAAAATATAAGATTTTCACCCTACCAACTCTCACTGCTGCTTTTTTGAATCGATTTGAATGAAACCATGACATAAAACAGGACACTTTCTCCTCCTCTGTGGCTGTTTTGGAGCTGTTGCAGGTGGAAAGTAAAATTCTGGCTGCAGAGCAAAACATAAACACCCAAACATCTGTTAACACCATATTTTACAGTGCCAATATCAATATTTAAATAAAACTACAACCTGATCTCCTTTCATGTCAGGGACAGGAGGCCATTAATACTTTTAAAATTTAGTTTGTACCCCATTGCAGTGCAGGAACACCAACTCTCAGTCAGTATTACCTAATACAAGCCACTAGCTTTAGTTCGTAAGGTAAAAAGCGGGGAGTCGAGTGCAACAACAAGGATTGGTCCACTCTCTTGACTTTTCTCCAATGATCCTTTTCACAAAAAATAAAGTTATTTCCCAATTCTGGAATTATATCATTAAGCTGAGTTTGGATCAGGGCAAGACAAACATTTCTTGCCCAGACTTGTAAAAGCTGATTGTTATCAAGAGTGAAGTCCATTTTTCTCTTGTCTTTAAGGTTCTCCCATGTTATGAATATAAGGCAAGAGAACAGTAGCATAGTGGTTATGTTACTGGACTAGTAATTCCAGAGACCAGGACTAATTAGTTCAGAATACCCACCACGGCAGCTGGGGAATTTAAATTCAGTTAATTGCATAAATCTGGAATAAAAAGCTAGTATCAGTAATGGTTACTATGAAACTATCAGATTGTCATAAAAACCCATTTGGTTCACTAATGTCCTTTAAGGCAGGCCTTACCTGGTCTGGCCTATATGTGACTCCAGATCCACTGCCCTCTGAAATGGCTAAGCAAGCCACTCAGTTGTACAAAACTGCTGCAAGGAAAATAAGAATAAAACTGGACAGACCACCTGGCATTGAACTAGGCACCGGCTTTGGACGTGGCAATGGCAAACCCTGCAAAGTCTTCCTCACTAACATCTGGGGACTTGTGCCAAAATTGGGAGAATTGTCCCACAGACTAGTCTGACAGAGGCATGCTCACAGAATCATAACTTTTTCAGCCAACAGCTCAGACTTGTCCATCACCATCCCTGGGTGGTATGTCCTGTCCCACTGGCAGGACAGACCCACAAGAGATGGCGGCACAGTAGTATACAGGCGGGCCCTGGGAGTCCTCAACATTGACTCGGACCCCATGAAGTCTCATGGCTTCAGGTCAAGCATGGGCAAGGAAACCTCCTGCTGATTACCACCTACCCCCCTCCCTCAACTGATGAATAAGTACTCCTCCATGTTGAAGCAGCACTGAGGGTAGCAAGGGCACTGAGAGTACCTTCACCACAAGGACTGCAGCGATTCAAGAAGGTGACTCACCACCACCTTCTCAAGGGCAATTAGGGATGGGCAATAAATGCTGGCCTTGCCAGCAATGCCCAAATCCCATGAACGAATAAAAAAAAAGATCTATTCCTAGGCCTCTGCCAATGCCACTCTGTTAACCAGCTGCTAGGTGTGGGCGAAGCATCTGCCATCCACTGGGTACTTCCCCAAAAGTGCCTCTTTATTATTCAGTCAAGGTGATGAAGTCAACTTTTAAGCCATTGTGGGAACAAACTTATTTTCCTCTTAGTAGCTCCTAGCTCTCCATCAAGCCCAAGTCCATCCTAGAGTTGAATACTGTTCCCATATCCAGGAAGGCTTTTCTAACACCTCTCTCACACTCTTGGACAGGATACAAGAAAAGTATTATCATCTGATAGGTAATCCCTCTCTCACCTTTAGTCTTCAACCTCTCTCTGTCCTTTAGAACCTTTTTTCTCTATGCTATCACATAGCTCTTCCTCCTCCTTACAGCCTCACTTCATTCAACTTAATACTCGTCACTTTCTTTTAATTGTTTTTGATTATCAAGGTATAATGCAGAATTGATGGTGAGTAAAGCTCCTTCTGCCTGTTCCAATTTGTGTCTTAACCCCAATCTGAAATGAACAACTCTTCCCTGTGCTCCTGAAGACAGGATAGAAATCCCCACATCAACTATTCTTATAGCCTCTCTGAGTACGCTTACCAGCTCAGTGCCTGCAAAACAACAATTACGCACTGTTCATGATCATTCAGAACTGGAGTGGGACAAGAATTTAATTCTGTAATTCTGGGATTTATAACGTTTTAAACATTGCCAAGAAAAAAAAGAAATCACACTCCTGACATGAACCAACAAAGCCTCCTTGTAAAGAAGAATGTTTATTAAGAAAGGCAGAATCCTCACAGGTACATTTGTGAACAACTTAATGGGTGGGGGAGGGGCATGCTCAGGCTCAATGCAATCACTTCTTCTCATAAACCCTGATTTTAACTTAAAACTGAACTTCCTGGCAGGAACAGGGAGGGTTCAGGTTGGATTGAGACGTCAATGAAGCATAAAATCGGGCGGCGTATAAAACAGGCGCTCGACCCGAACCCACCCTGTTCCTGCCGGATGGGGTCTGAATAACATCAGCAGTAGATAGTGGTGTACGGCACATGTGAATATGATTTTCATGTGAAGTACAGGGGACGTTAGCATGGTGGATATCAAGCATTACTGTATCCAGTATTATGAGAAATTGTGAGCACGCAAAAGATTTTAATGTTAAAACCTTCCTATTGTTTCCATATCCTTTAGTACTCTACTGTGAATGAACAAGTCTCTCTTCCCTTTCCTGCTGCATCAGCTGTGGCTCAACTCTTACCTCTGAGTCAGAAGGTTGCAGGTTCAAGTCCCACTCCAGAGACTTGAGCGCAAAAATCTCGGCTGACACTCCCAGTGCAGTGCTGAGGGAGCGCTGCACTGTCAGCGGTGCCGTCTTTCAGATGAGACGTTAAACCAAGGCCCTGTCTGCTCTCTCAGGTGGATGTAAAAGATCCCATGGCATTATTTCAAAGAAGAGCAGGGGAGTTCTCCCTGGTGTCCACGCCAATATTTATCCCTCAATCAACATCACTAAAACAGATTATCTGGTCATTATCACATTGCTGTTTGTGGGAGCTTGCTGTGCGCAAATTGGCTGCCGTGTTTCCTTCATTACAACAGTGACTACACTCCAAAAGTACTTCATTGGCTGTAAAGCTCTTTGAGACATCCGGTGGTCGTGAAAGGCGCAATAGAAATGTAAGTCTTTCTTTCCTTCCTCAAAATTCCACACCAGTGCCATCGCAATGAAACAATGACATCACTGGATTGTTTTCTCAGACCTCAACTTAAAAAGAAATGAAATAAACTAAAACTATATAATTTTTCACACCAGCGTATGAGCAGAACTTACTGTTCTGTATTTTTTAAGAGTTACCCCCAGTCATTCCTCTCACCTCAACATTCATGAGTTATCTAGTCAGCCTCTCTCATGGAGATTAAAAATAACAGTACTTTCTGATTTATTGTGGAATTGACAGTTGCAGCAGCACAGTCTTAATTTGGTATTCCCCTCCCTCAGACACAACATTTTCCTAATCTTCCCTTGGTGCTGAGGGAAGTTCTCCAGGTGAGCTCCCTTTCTCTAGCAGCAAGTGCTGGCTGTGCCATTCTGCCAACTTACAGGCCAAGTGCTGTTCACTGATGAAGGAATGGTGATATATGTCCAAGTCAGCATGGTGTGCGATATGGAGGGGAACTTGAAGGTAATGGTGTTCCCACAACAGTGCTGCTGTTAAATTCAGCTGCTCGAAGAGATGAGAATGAAGATGAAGGAACAAACTTAATAAGGTGTTTCTGTCGACCTCCGAAGAGCTGTTGTGACCTTTTAATCACTAGGTCTTGGCGAATATGAACTATGCAACACACGCCATCTATTCTGTATTCACTATAGGAACATGAAAGAAGTTCCTTCCATGGCTCCTTCGGTAGAGGATCTGGACTGCAACTGAACTATATTTTTATTATTTATTCTCAGGTTACGGGTGACGCTGCATTTATTGCCCATCGCTTGTTGTCCTGAGAAGGTAGTAGTGGGCCTTCCTCTTGAAGTGCTTCAGTCCTTGTGGTGATGGTGCCTCAATGATGGTGCTAGGTAAGGAATTTCAGGATTTCGACTCAGCAATGATGAAGAAATGGTGATATATGTCCAAGTTGGCATGGTGTGTGATATGGAGGGGAACTTGGAGGTGAGGGTGTTCCCACAAGATTGCTGCTTTTTGTCCGTCCTACTGGTACTTGCTGGTAGAGGTCATGGGGGAGGTCATGGGGGAAGGAAGTGCTGTTGAAGTAACAAGTTGCTGCAGTGCATCCTGTAAATAGTACATGCTGCAGCCACAATTTACTGGTGGTGGAGGGGGTGGAAATGAGTCCAATGACAGGGCCGCTGATTAAGCAAACTCTCCATCCTGGTTGGTGTCTAACCTCTTGAGTGTTATTGCAGCCTGACCAAGCCAAATGAGCGGTGAGTATTCCATCACATTCCTGACTTGAGCCTTATGGTGGGGAGGCCTTGAGTGATCAGGAAGTGAGCCATTCATATCAGAGTACGCAGCCTCTGCCCTGTCTTGCAGCCATGGTATTGATATGGCTGGTCCCATTCAGCTTCTGGTTAATGGTGGCTCTCAAGATGTTGATTGAACATCAGGAGGAGGTGGCTGGAGTTTGTCTTGTTGGAGATAGTCATTGCCTGACACTTAGGTAACATGAATGTTAGCTGCAACTTTTTCTGCTGGAGGCTGGCATGGGCTGTGTCGTTATCAGAGGAGTTGTGAATGGAAGTGAACAGTATGGAATCACCAGCAAACAGCCTCACTCCTGACCTTATAATGGAGGGAAGGTCCCCGATGAAGCAGCTGAAGATGGTTGGGCCAAGCGGACTTCCCTGAGATTGATAGATTTTTGTTAACCAAAGGTATCAAGGGATATGGGGCAAAGGTGGGTATATGGAGTTAGGTCGCAGATCAGCTATGATCTCATTGAATGGCGGAACAGGCTCGAGGGGCTAAATGGCCTCCTCCTGTTCCTATGTTCCTAACTCCTGCAGCGATATCCCAGGGATTCGCTAATTGGCCTCTGACAACCATGACAATCTTCCTATCTGTCAGATATAACTTGAGCCACTGGAGGGCTTGCCCTTTGACCCTCACTGATCTCAGTTTTGCTCGGGCTCTTTGGTGCCATACTCAGTTGAATTCTGTCTTGATGTTGAGGGCAGCTACTCTCATCTCTCCTCTGGCACTTAGCTCTTGTGTCTTTTTCTGGATCAAGGTATTTACAGGGTCTGGAGCTGAGTGATTCTGGTGGAATATGAATTGAGTGTCATTGAGCAGGTTATTGGTGGGTAGGTACTGTTGATGACGCCTTCCATTGCACTACAGATGATTAAGAGGAGGCTGATTGGGCAGTAATTGACTGGAATAGATTTACCCTGTTTTTTGTGGATAGGACATATCTGGGCAGACTTCGAGATTCAGACCAGGAAAGTCCCAGGGTCAATTGCTAGTTGAGCTGAGTTTGCCGATTTCAGCCGAGGAGATGGAATATCAGTACTGACAATTAACCTTGGCAACAAACAAGCTCCTTTGTAGATTTTGTTTTCACACCACTCTAACTTTTGTGCTAGTTGCTTTTGAAAACTGAAGAATGTATTTTTCTATTCTCCATCTGGGTTGGAGACTACATTCCCCTTAATAATCTTGTAGTGAGTCAATTCCTGGAATTATAAATGTTAATGTTGTGGTTATTTAATGCTATCTTACAATATTGGCACTGGTGTTCAGTAATGTACTTTGGTGCTTGCACAAACACTGCTCTCCCATTTCCCTCCAAGGTTTATTGGCAAAACTGACAGAGCGCAGAACTGACTTGTCATTATTTTTTAGACACGCATGCTATTTTAATCATTTGTAATTAAGATGTAGTATTGAAGAACTCACATTATGCAAGCATATATTTTGTGCAAACTCGTTGAACAGTTGAGTGCATAGGCCTGTTCCATACAGTTACCATAAAGTGGCATCAGTAATGTGTTTATAAAACAGACCAAAGAATAAAGAAGAGAAAATAGAAAGAGTAGAAGGAAAAGCGGCAGCCAATTTCCGCACAGCAAGGCCGCGATTTCGCCAACCGAGGCGGGTCCGGGGCGGCCAGGGTCGGTAGCGCGGTCCCAGCCTGCTCCTGGCTCCAGCCCGCTCTCTCCAAGTGATTTTACGTTGATTGGGCTTGTTAAGCCCGCCCAGTGAGGTTCCCGTCCAATTAAAAGGAAGTGGGTCTGATGATGTCATTTGATGATGCGTCATCAGCCGGTTTCCTTAAAGGGACGACGGCCACATTCATTTTGACAGTTGTGCTGTCAGTGTTCTGCAGCATTGAGGTGCTGCAAACACTGACAAGCGCTGCACAGAGGTGCACGGCTGCACCCAGGCTCTCCCATGACTCCTTCCATATGCTTTTGGAGGGAGTCACAGCATGCAGCGAGGTTCTCTTCCCTTCCATTGGGCAGAAGACTCCTCCCCAGGACATCAACGCAGCCTGATTGCACATTGCACAGGAGGGCACACGCAGGTATATCGTCAGGAGGACCAGGCTGCAGTGGTGCAAACCTTTCAATGATCTCAGTAGATCACGAAACATTACTGCCAAGCCACACTCAACCCCATCCTGCTGTGCCTCTCATCACATCCCTATCACTCTGCCTTCCCTACCCTA
The DNA here is from genome assembly GCA_030390025.1 of Squalus acanthias. NCBI lineage: Eukaryota > Metazoa > Chordata > Chondrichthyes > Squaliformes > Squalidae > Squalus > Squalus acanthias. Next base: position 10,480,778 of record CM059430.1, read on the forward strand.
CTACTGCACATCTTTACTCACACCAACTTACCTTGCACCTCCACCCATCCCTCTCTATCGACATTATCACTTCCCCATCTCACTAGCCACCCCTCACACTCCCCCTCATCCTACTGCAAGCATACAAAGTAAAAACACACAAGGGTAGGCACTTGGGTGGTTTAGGTAATGTTCATGTGAAATTTCTGGTAATGTGCTGTCAAACATTGAAATCTTTATTTTCAACACTTTGCGTTCTTGGACAGATTTGTGTGCACCTTTGGAAGTGTCTTAGTGAGTTGCAGTGAATGGTGAGACATAACGGTACCCCTTCCCCGCAATGGTGATGAGTGTGAAAGGAATGGCTTGGTCATTGTAGGGATGCTTTTTGGTGCTGGTGTGGGGTGGTGCCAACCTGGCGCATAATGTGGTAGCCAGGGTGTACAGCGTCAAGTGAAGTAAATCTGGCCATGGTGATGCCATCCCTGGCCTCCCAGGCAGCAATGTGGTCAGGTGCTGATGGCCTGTGTCCTGTGCAGCATCAGGTGATTGTGGAGAAGGTTGGTTTTGTTGTTGGTGATGTTGGTGTGCCTGGTGATGTTGGTGTTGGGGCTGATCGTGGAGGGATTCAGAGGACCAAGGTGAGATTTTTTCAAGGGCACCGATGTTGCTGGAATAGATGGCAGCTGAAGTTGAGATGACAGAAGCGATCTGTCAATGGTGAGAGAGCTTGCTCCAAGGAGGTGACAGTGGATAGAGAGTTTACTCCAAACACTTCCAAACTGCATACAGCTCAAAAGTGTCTTCCAAGTCCTGAAGGCTCAAGTTTCTGACATTGGAAAGTGAACAGCTGTGAAATGGTAGCTTTTATACCACTTTTGCAGCTGTCACCTATTCACAGCAATGGGGAGTCATAGAGAACCCGACCACCTCACCTGACGTGATTTCCGAACGATGTGAACCTTGTGGAAAAGTTGGAAAAATGACTAGAAGGTGGTAAAATGCTGTTCAACTACCTTTAAAGACCCTCTTAACTATCTCAATTGGCTGACCTGCCGCTTGGTGTCGGGTCTGCAAACCGCAGGTAGACCCCGCACTTGGGAAACTGACACAGAGGCGGGTTCAGAGCGGGATCCTGTCCCACTGTCAATCTTTTAGATTTTGACAGCGGACCCGCCTCCGAACCCGCCCTCTGCGCGCTGGCAAAATTCCGGCTCAAGGTCCCACAAACAGCAGCGTGATAATGACCAGATAATCTGTTTCAGTGATGCTGTTTCAGGGATAAATATTGGCCCCAGGACATTGAGGAAAACTCCGCTGCTCTTCTTCGCCAAGTTTCATGGGATCTTTGACGTCCACCTGAGAGAGCAGATGAGGCCTCGGTTTAACGTCTCATCTGAAAGCCGGCATCTCCGACAGTGCAGCGCTCCCTCAGCACTGCACTGGGAGTGACAACTTACATTTTTGTCCTCAAGTCTCTGGAATGGGACTGAAACCCAGAACCTTCTGAGGTGAGAATGCTACATCTAAGCTACGGCTAACATGCGAACAAAAATGTTCCACTTCAGCAATTTTATCGATAGTGTAAAAATATAAAAGATCTTTTTAGAAGAATTTTGCTTTCAATTTCATTTAAGAGAATATAACATTCAAATAGGGCAATAACACTGTTACATTAGTACAACAACAGCAACATGCATTTATATCGTACCTTTAATATAGAAACATTCCCAAGGCTCTTCACAGATGTGTAATCAGACAAAAATTGGTGCTGAGCCAAAGAAGGAGGGGGTGACTGAAAGGTTGGCCAAAAGAATGGGTTTTAAGTAGGGGCTTAAAGGAGGAGTGGGAGGTGGAGAGGGAGAGGGGTTTAGAGAGGGAATTCCAGAGTGTAGGGCCTAAACGGCTGAAAGCATGGCCAGCAATAGTGATCTAAAAGAAATGGGGATTGTAGAAGAATCCAGAGTTGGAGTGTTTTAATTCGAGGTGTATTTTTATTTATGTCAGTGAGCTGGTAGATCTAGGAATGAGATGATACATTGCAGTGTATTTCAGCAGCTGTAGTAAGATTTCCTCATGGCCCTGTAATAGATGCATGAAAGAAGATTAGCTGTGTCAATAGCAAAATACTGCGGAGGCTGGAAATCTGAAATAACAACAGAAAATGCTGGAAACACTCAGCAGGTCAGGCAGCATCCGTGGAGAGAGAAGAGAGTTTCCAGCATTTTCTGTTGTTATTTCAGATTAGCTGTGTGTTGGGTTACTTTTTTCGAGAATATTAAAATCATGGCCATGGACACAAGTCAAGAGATAAATGTGTGTGGATGATGATACTGGATTTGGCCTGGAAAAATGAATGGGAAATGGAGGGGAAAATGAGCACGTTTCCTCATTCCTGCTGCTAGAAAATGTTTGTGTGGACATCGGATGAGGACAGTATCAGGAACCATGCCCTTGACTGTTGAACAGCTTATCAATAGTCACTGTTCAATCTCATACATGTAGAATGATCACTTGGGGGAGGTATTAGCAAAGGGCCGGCTTCCTGGGAACTGTGTCATAGCCTAAACCTTCAACAACACCTCCCAGCTCTGCAACCTCTACTACCAAGTGGAGCAGCAACATCATAGGAACACCATCACCTCCAAATTTCCCTTCAAATAACGGACCATCATGACTTGAGCATATTCCTTCATTGTCGCTGGGTCCAAATCCTGGTGTTCTCTCCCGAACACCATTTTGGGAGTGCCGCTAGCACAAGGGTTGTAGCAGTTCAAAGGGAAAGGCCCATCATCAGCTTTCTTGGTAACACGGGTTGGGCAATAAATGTGGCCTTGCCAATAAATGAGAACACATTTTAAAAAGTCAGTGCCTTCAGAAGAGGAGGCGAGAAAAATAAAAAAAAAACATGAGAAGGTAGAAATAAGCAAAAAGCTATTCAGTTCATACAGTGCAGCCTGCCGTTCAGATCCATGTGCAAGATCGGGTTAATCGGCTTTCCGTTTCCTCAGGCCTCAGTCCAAGCCCAAATCCCTCCACTTCCTATGTATCCATATCTCTCAGTTGTACAATATTGGGAATACGTGAAGCTTTGCAGAGTAATAAATATTAATATTGTCAGAGATCAGCGGTTTTGTGCACAATCAGTTCTGGAACTGAATTTTCACAGATTCTTAAGCAGTATTCAGCCATTCAGAGTAACAGTAATACTAAAAAAAAAGTGCAAAGTGTTCTGGGAGGGCATTGGACGCCAATTGTGATCGAGTGCTGCTTTTTTTTCTTCCTTCTTTATTACTAGGCCAAGACCTTTTTGTAAAGAACACTACCAATCATTTTTGTGGTAGCAGTTGTGATGTAAGTCTCATGTTAAGAAAACATGCCCTAAGTCAAGGATTTTGTTGGAGCAATTTGTCTGGTTTCAATCAGCAATAGTAGCCCATTTTGTAAATGGTTTAGATTTCTGAGATATAATCAAGGAATTAACCAGATTGTCTAATTAAGTCTCCTCATTGCGTCCCTTTCTGTGCAGACTCCTGGTCCCACACCAGATCGATTGATACTGTGCTTTTTGCCCCCAAAATACACAGTGACTCATGTGGAAAAGATAAGGATAGTGAAAGAAAACTGCCTGACAGAAAGGCATTACAGAAAGATGGAAAGCTCTGACTCAGGGCTGCCCCTGACCTAGCCTCATTAACTAGTTAAAGTCAAGCAAATAAATTGTCCTCGGTGAAATCTAACCTGTAATTGCAGTCAAGTGGGCTGTAAACAGTTTCTAAATAGTGATTAGGCAGCCAGCGGCTTTAAGTCTGTCAGCAGATTTTTTTTTTTGCGGCCTTATCATTTTCGAAAAAGATCAGAGGTCCGCGCGCGCGGGACGACCCAAATTGTCCTCCGTGTGGATCGCGGGCCCCTTACACGAGCCCGCAACCGCCGCCCGGGCTAAACTTGGCTTTTCCCAGGAGCAGCATAATGATGTTAATGGAAGAGAGAGAGAGAGGGAGAGAGGAAATGTTCCGCTAACGTGGAGAATTTCTGGACTGCTTTCTTTCTGAAGGCTGTTTGTCAGGGAAAGGAAATTGGTGGCTCGATGAAATATGAGCATCTGCAGCTGTGGTACTTTAAATACAGAGCTTCTAAGCACAGTGGAACTTCAGTTTGAGTAGCCAGATGCAGAAAACCTTCCCCACTTCACACAGGTTGCGTGCTGTGGTTTCAGGCCTGGCTTTCAGGTGATTATAAAAATCTATGAAATGCCATTTTTAAGGAGCAAAATTCATGCTCTTGGCATGTAAATAATAAAAGCCTTTTTGTCTAGATGCTGCTGTTGCAGTGTCAGACTGAATTACTTTCAAAAAGAGCACTGTAACACTATCTGACCAAGTTTCGTGCTGCACTAAACGGTTTGCAAGCGAATCTTGCGCCACAGTCCTGAGGAAACGCAACTGGAAAAAAAAAACCTAAAATCTATCGTGTTACTGTGCCTCCTGCTCTGGAAACACACAGACACAGACCAAAGAGGGTCTCAACTTTTCCAGCGCATGCCTAATTTCATTTATAATTTCTGAGATCAAACACCTCAATGATCAAAAGTCTTTTTTTTTTATTGCATGTTTCCATTCAACTGCAAACAGCGCGCTTTAAGATTGATCCAAAATGATGAAGGCCATATGCGACAATTATTCCATGTTTGACCAGTTACGCAATGTTATGAAATAATAATTTTTCTCGAAAGAAATGTGGGGAGTTATGAAGAGTTATACTTTTTTCATTTTGTTTTTAAAACCCGATTTCATGCTGTTAACGGTTGAACCCTGGGATTCCTGATGAATACCACTTTTCTTCTTTTTTTTTAGCTCCGTGTGCATTTGCAGTTGATCCCACTTAAATACCTGATGAATACATAAACACTTCAAGGCCCGAGGGCAGTGTCACCCTACTAGGGAGAGCGAGAAGCTGCGAAATGATGGCAGCAGTCGAACCTGCTACCTGTAGTAACTGCTGTGTTCAACATGGCTGCGGACTGTTCATCAGCCACAGACATTTTTTTTAATAATGATGGTATTTTTGAAGAAGTTAAACAGTGTAAGCTTCATGCAGAAAATTACCCCAGGGCTTAGACAGCAAATGGACTACATGCTGTGATACCAAGCTATTCAGATCAGGATAGTTCAGTCCTTGATCCGTGCTGAGTTGCCTTACCTTAACTGGTGCACTGGTAAGAGAACGAGATTTAGCCTCATTGCCCTTGAGTTAGGGAAAGAGGGAAAAAAGTAGCCAGGCAAAAGAAGCACAGGGGAGATGAGGAGAATTTTTTTTTAACGCAGCGAGTTGTTACGATCTGGAATACGCTGCCTGAAAGGGCGGCGGAAGTGGATTCAATAGTAACTTTCAAAAAGGAATTGGATATATATTAGAAAAGGAACAAAATTTGCAGGGCTATGGGGAAAGAGCGGGGGAGTGGGACTAAGGGGATAGTTCTGTCAAAGAGGCGGCACAGGCATGATGGGCCAAATGGCTTCCTTCTGCGCTGTATGATTCTATGATTCCTGCCCTGGTGATTTCCTGTTGAAAAATGCGTAGGTGTGGACTTTGGGTGAGGTTGGCCTTGTTTGCCATTCCCTCACAACAAGGCTGCACCTTGGATACAAATAGGAAAAGCACGCCACAGCTATCGCAGCTAAATCGGAGTCTTTATTACAGCCCCTCAAAATGACCAGTACTTTACAATCACTGAACAGGGGATTGCTGATTCTGCTACAATTAAAACCATTGTATTCAAGTCTCTGTTATATTGTTTGTGTTATGCTTAAAGCAGTCAAGGAATGCCTGATTGTGAAATTAAATGAATGGAGAAATTTACAAGTTTTCACTACAGGTGCAGTTTATAATGTGTGAGGGGGAAAAAAAGCCACCTATAATTCGTTAACAAGAGGCTGTGTTGGCCCTGGAGAGGGAGTGACGTTTAATTAAAGTCTAAGTTCGCTGTGTATTGATTATTCAAACAACAATCATAGGGGCTTGGGCATTCCTGTCCATGCCAAATATGGTACCCAATTAAAAAAAAATGCTTTAACATGCCAGGAATCACAAAAGACACCAAGAAATGTCACTCTTAATCATAGAATGATTGAAATCACATTAAAGAAATTCAACCCGTCGTGCCTGTGCCCATCCTAGATCTTCAGCTGTGTCTATCAACTCTAATCTTAACTGCCATTAGCATTATTTTGTGCCCAGGGCCTGCATATTTTGCGTAGGCCTGCATAAAAGTATTTTGCAATTTTTCAGCAGCAGTTGATTACAGAATGAGTAAATTAAGAAAAGGCAGTATTTTTCTTGCAAGACCAATGGCGAGAAATTGAGGTGATGGGAGGGAAAAAAAATTAGCTTCAGAGAGGCTAATAAAATAGAATGATTCCAAGGTCAGGTATCATCTTAGAAGAAAGTCTGAAAGTCTGAAATTTCAGCTAGCCGATCTGTAGCTTTCTGACACAGGCACAGCCAAGACGTCCACAACAGTTTTGTAATGGCTAAGAGCACCAGAAGTACAAAAAAAACGATGGTGCAAGCCTGGCGTAGCTCCACATTGGCTATCCCTAAAATGTTCACCTGACTTTTGCTTTTTGCTCACCAGAATTTTTTTAAAGCCTTCTTTAATCGTAGAATGTACCAGCCAGACACAGGCCGTTCAGCCCATCGAGGCTGTGTTGAGCCACCCAGCCTAACTGCACAATGCGTGGAGAAAATGACTGACATAGACTTGATGGGCCAAACGGCCTGTCTCTGTGCAGTACCATTCTATGATTAAAGACACCTTGGAAAAATCTTGCAAGCAAATAAAAAAACATTGCAATCATTTTGGGGATATATGTGCAGTTCTGGCCCAGTCCCCCAAAATAGCCTCGCAATATATATTTTTTAACTGCCTCTTTAACACCATTGGTGTTTGTGATTTTGCTTGATTGAGGGCATTAGCTGTAGGAGAGGTGTCTGGTATAAGTGGCATTTTCCATCTCTCTGCCTCGCACCAGTGCAGGGAACACTTAAACTGAGGAAGGGGAGTTGAAACCACACAGCACATTCAGCACGGACAAACTGACTAGCACCTCTTGAAATAAAATATTTAATTACTCAAATTGCACAAATTAATGTGGAGACTAAAATCAGGCTTTCTGACAGTTACACTGTGTACACCTTCTGCTGCTCCAAGTTATCTTATCAGCTTGTAGCGCTACATTCATTACCATTATAAATGCATCCCTGTTAAATATATATCTCTGTTTGACTTGGCAGATGGGTGATATGAGTTATAGGAACACACAGTCCAATAAGGATGTTTTGAAAAGTAATAAACCACTTGATTTTTCTTCTTAAAAAAAAGAATAGCTCTTTTTCTCCAACCTAACTTTTGAACAGATTTTTCCATCTGCGGGTTTAATAAATGTTAAAATTGTAACGTGTAAAAAAAGACTATCAGAATTTGCTATAAAATGTCTTGAGTCATTCTTTTTACTATTCTCCGCTCAATTAGATAACCACATGGAGTAGACACTACACTTTTTTTTCGGCAGTTGCTCCTGGGAGGGACAGCAGCCGCCTAGAGGCCCAAGGCACTGGGATGTTCTCAAGTGTCTGGTTCGAGCAGCAGAAATTTGGTTCATCCCTTCAGTTGCACTTTTGCCTCCCTCTCTGGGACTGCTCTGCAAGGCCAAGGGTTAGATTTCCTCTATAGAGTGAGAGCTAGACTGATGTCAACAAGGTGGCCAAGAAGATAGACTGATGAGGGAAGCTTCAAGGACCCAGCGGACAATAGTCACTAAATCTAAGCATCAGATGATTCCTGTTAGCGGTGCAATAAAAAAAATTCTCGTCAAAAAAAAGGTTTATTGTTTTACATTTAACCCTTTGCCTTCATTTGGCTAATTTTAACGCATTTATTTGACGGGTAGGTTATGATCCTGTCAATGTTTCAACAGATCAGAATTAATAATACTCTTTTACGAAAGAACAGATTTTACAGATGGCAAATATATTTGGAGCAGTTTCATAAAATCTCAGATCCACTTGAAAAGAATGAGGACAGACTTTTCCTTCAGCGTGCTGGTAGTATAGTATGCAAGCAAAATGCAAGTTCATTGCCATTGCACTAAGAGCAAACACTCTGTTCTCTTTTCCTTGTGTTAGCCAACATATTAACTTTATAATATACGGACATGCTGTGCTTTGGGAGCCATTTCGGAGTCAGCACAGGTAGAAAATTGAAGGTCTGACTGTCTACGTTTTTCTTTATTTGAAAAAAGTTGATACAGATCATCGTGTCAGCCATGGCTCAATGATAGCACTCTTGCCTCTGAGTCAGAAGGTTGTCGGACCCACTCCAGAGACTTGAGCATGTAATCTGGGCTGATACTTCAGTGCAGTACTGAGGGAGTGCTGCACTGTCTTTTGGATGAGATGTTAAACTGAGGTCCCGTCTGCCCTCTCAGGCCAACGTAAAAGATCTCATGTCACTATTCGAAGAAGAGCAGAAGAGGTCTCCTGGTGTCCTGGTCAACATTTATCCCTCAACCAACGCCTAAAGACAGGTTATCTAGTCATTTATTTCATTGCTGTTTGTGGGAGCTTGCTGTGTGCAAATTGACTGCCACATTTCCTACATTACAACAGTGACTACACTTCAAAAGTAATTCATTGGCTGTAAAGCACTTTGGGACGTCCTGAGGTTGTGAAATACGCTATATAAATCCAAGTTCTTTCTTTTACATATCCTTTGTGATTGCTATGTGATTACCAGCTTTCAGGGATGTTAGAAAAAGCCTTTGGTTCTCACTTTAGGGATGAATTGAAAAGCCAAACACAAAGGACGAACCAATTGACGTCCTCAGGATTGGATATTCCCCTGTATACCGTTTTCAACACTGAGATAAGGTGATATTTTGCAAAAATCTAACTAATAATGATGTTTATCACACTAATACAAACATCTAACTTTTTTTTCCTACTCATTAATAGATAACCTATCATTATACAATCATTAAATATACTACAGATGCTTCAATATACAAAACAGCCCTTTGAGGTCTGCATATTTATTATACCTTTAATATTTTAAACAAAAGTATACTTACTATGTTAATCTTTTTTCCTAAAGAAGAGGGAAATTGCGAGTAAATGGAGAGAATATTAAATAAGACCTTTATTTTTCTTGAGCAGTGAGCTTTTTGGGGTTCTATTAGCCTCGTTGGAGTGGCTGCATTTGGTTTCCATATGGCTCCCGAGCACTTTTTTCAAGTTGTTCCATATGTAACCCATTGGTTCTCATTCCTGGTCACTGGCCTATTAATAGTTGCCCATTTTGCCCCATGACCAAAGTCAGGTCAGACTCTTGAAAAAGCATTTGTTACTTTCCAAGATTACGGGAGAGAGAGAGGGGGTGGGGGGTGGGGGGGAAAGAAAAAAAGCCTCTGGAAACTGGCAAAGTTCAAGACCCAGGCATATGCTGTGCCGCGGTCAGGCTGGAACCTGATCTGACTGTTCTTGGCAATTTTTTTGTAAGCGTGAAATGTCATAAAGCTATACAGTGATGCCTGCATGAATAGTCCATTTGTTTTTTACCCTGACAGCCTTTTCAACCCTTGACTTGCACAGGAGCCTGAAGCAGTTTACCAGACACTGCAGTGCGCTGTTTCTGCACACGTTAACTATAAAAGTTTGTGTGTAAGCTGGCCCCACAGCTAAGGTTTTGTCCGCATTTATGAATGTGGCTAAGGTTAAAGCTTGCTTTATTGACAGCACCTGCTTAGGTTTTACATTTAGGAACTCATAAAGTACAGCTGAAAAACTCTAATAACTTACAAGGAAAAATGAAAACTTTTAAAGATTCAAAATTATATCACTTTACAAGCAACCTTTTGTCGATGTGAAACTTGAATCATGAAGCCTATATAAAAATCAACTTATTAGTAAAAGGTTAGTGGATGTCATGTTAGCTTTTACATCTTTTCAGTTGTTTAGCAGTGACGTTTGGCAGATTTATTGGAGCACAGGCATCTGACTGGAGATAATGAAAAGGTAAGCAGCTACACCAGCAGTTTTGAACAGCCCATAATGTCACCAGCAATTGTAGCAAGACTTGAGAATGTTAAGAGATTCAAAGATGTTGACAGATCGCAGTGTTTTGAACTCTTCGGTGAAGAGATTGCGGCTCATTGTTACGCTGGGTGCTGACAATTGGGTGCTTCATTTATGTCGGGAAAAGTAATAATGATCAGTGTTTATAATAATGCCGCCTTTCGGTCAGCAGTGGTCTTTCTCAGGATCCTGTATCAGCCTGTACTAGGCGCCAATTAAAGTGTAATATCCCTTGTTTGAACTTTTGTAATTAACAGCGCTGAGTTGAGCAATCTCTGGAAACCGAACAAACTGCTATTTTCTTTCCTTTTCCAGCTCTCTCTCCCCTCCTCTCCTGAAGGCAGTGACTCGTGCTGCAGTATGGTTCACTAGGCATTGGCAGTCCTCCAGTACCTCCCACAAGTGGCCATTCTTCATGTGTAAGCCTAGACAGTGAGTGTTGGCAGGCTATTCAACCACAAGGAGGAGGAGGGTATCACGGCCGAGCTCAGTTCTGGCTCTTCCGACATCCACACATGTAGCCTACAGGGACAGTCGCCGGGTAAAGATTAAGGGTGAAAACTCTGGCTGATCTATCCCCATCCTTAGCCGAAGTAGCAAACCAAATCTGTTACCCCAACCTTAAACGTCGACGTTCGAGGCCGGCAACCGGGGCCTCTGGGGAAAAATGAGGAGATGCGCTCAAATAAATCAGAGCGATGATTTGGTTCTCAGTCACCTTCATGAAGAAAACTGACTATTTGAGAAACGAATTGCAACAATATTTCTGAAATTGTGTTTTAAAAATAAAAGAAAGTAACAGTGTGGGTGGAAGTGAAACATGTCTATTTTTGATAACTGCAGTTTGCCATGGTAACCGTTAACACACACACTCACACGCACAACCTCAGGCCAAGGGTGGTGCTAATCTCGATTGCCGGAGAAATCTCATGTTCAGCGACTAGAACGGGACGCACTGTTAAGATTTCGACTCTCATACTGTAATGCCGACGTCTTATAAAAGCAGTATTGATTTCCAGTCGGTTTTTAGAGAGGTGGCACTCTAGATGTGAAACATGGGATAGAATAAATATTATTTAAACTACCTCTGGTAAGCTTCAAATTCTATGTCCTCGAATGGTTGAGTGGGTAAAAGCACCATATAACGTGGTACTAAGTAAAAACAGACTAGGTCTGATCACAGCCAGGGCAGGAATTGGGCTCCTACAAATGGCTCTGTTTGAAGGTGGCACTTGAAGCCCATATTCGAACATATGTTCCACTTCTGTCAATATAGGCCTGGAAAAGCTGCTTGCTAGTACTGCCTGACATGAATCTGTCATTCATGAAAGAAAGACTTATGAAATAATACTGAGTGGCCTGCGGGTGGCGCTGTCCAGGGAGAGTATAAATACTCGGGCACGGGCCCAGCTTGCGCAGGACATTCTTAACAGGAACTAGACTAGACCTCCATGTTGTAAAACAGTTGATTAAAGCTTTGTTTAACGCTTAGACCAAGTGCCTAGTAGTTTTCTTACGTCACTGCCCGTGACCCAGAAGACCACCACACCTTGCACCACTCTTACCAGCATTCGCAAGCACCAATATAGCTCTATTGCCCCTGAAGAAAGCAGTGAGTGAGCTTGAGATGGTAGCAGAGTGAGTCGCAGTGCTCAGGTGATGAGGAACAAGTGTTGGTGGCAGTTACACTGCAGGAACTTGCTGCCTGGATAGTTGCATGGATGGCACACACGTGCTTTATAAAATCGTTCAGTGTGGTGAAATTGCTTATCCATGCCATACTCCTATTGCTATTCAGCGGGGAAAAAGATGACAGTGCAGGCCATACTGACCACTACATCAATCTCCTGCTTGAAGTATCTGTGGGGAGCACCATGGAATAATACTGTTGATGATCCCTCTGCCTGGAAGGGGCAGAGACAAAAAAGTTGAGAGTAAGTGACCTCAACTGACACTGGCATAACCACCGCTATGGCAAAAGTTGGTTGCAGGTCTCCTTGTAGGAGACATCACAGCTGTGTGACTGTTTTCATGCCAATGCGGAATTTGCTGAGGATTGTGCCCTTGGTCTTTGCCAGGTAATTGTACCAGGACCTGCAGATATGGTTAATGGCATAATAGCGGTTATGGACAATTGGCTCAGGTGCCAGTTGATCTTCCTGGCATACTTTCATAAGAACATAAGAAATAGGAGCAGGAGTTGGCCATTCGGCCCCTCGAGCCTGCTCCGCCATTCAAGAAGATCATGGCTGATCTTCAACCTCAACTCCACTTTCCTGCACTATCCCCATATCCCTTGATTCCCTTAGTATCCAAAAATCTATCGATCTCTGTCTTGAATATACTCAATGACTGAGCATCCACAGCTCTCTGGGGTAGAGAATTCCAAAGATTCACCACCCTGTGTGTGAAGAAACTTCTCCTCATCTCAGTCCTAAATAGCCGACCCCTTATTCTGAGACTTTCTTTCATTGTGTATTACATTAACTGTTTAATACTGTGACTGTGAAACTTTAAAAGTCGTATTGACTTTCTAACTGGCATTGAACTCTGTATCTTGCAGGTAGACATTCTGTTGCTCCATGAACTAGAGTGAAGGTTTGCATTAAAGATTTGGGCCTGGAGTATCCGCTCATTCACGTTGGTTTTTTCGGTGCAATTCACCCGAAATCGGCGAAACCAGCGCAAAAGCTTGCAGAATTTTAAGTGCCAATTATGTTCAGCGCAAAGCGAGTTTCCGCTATCTTTTGCGCTAGATTAAAAAAGCGGAAATTCTACTCCCTGCTTTTTAAAGATCTTCCTTTTCTACTGAACAGTTATAAATGCTTTATTTCAATTATCTTTCCAGTGAGTTTACAATGATTTGGTGGATTTCTATTAAAAGACACATTTTAAATATGTTCTGATTACAAAAATTATTACAACATTCTTCTAACAAAAAATAAGAAAAAACAATAAATCCTCTGTTCATTTAAGAGCGTCTCGCTACATATAACTTATCTTCAACATCCTTTGTAAATTGGCAGTAGTAAGCTGGGCGTAACCCGTAAAGACCAACAAATCCTTCGATTCAGCTCCAGGTTCTCAGTTGCCTGCAGGACACACATGCTTCATTGAATTCTCCCATATTGTGTGCAAGACACAGGCGTTAAGCCTGATCAGAAAATCATGTCTGGGCAGCTGGGACTGGGTGGGAATGCTGGGCATCCAATATCCTGGTTCCCGCAGGACTGGATCATGCCAGTAGGAACAATTCCAATGAGCAGAAATTATAGCCCTTACTATCTTGCTCTTCGCTATATATTGTAGCTGTGAAAATCTGCGTCTGTTCCAGCGCATTCACGGCATATCTTCATTGGGAACCTAGATAGGCCCCAGGTGCCCGCCTAGCGCTGATGTTTCCAAGATGGCCTTGTGGGTCGCAGCCCTTGCATGGCCGTGGACGTAAGGGGGTAAGGGGGCGGGATCGGCACATGGATTCTGAGGTCAAAGTTCCCACGCCCCAAGCCCTCTTTGTGACCTGGCGTATGGTCCATGCAGGTATGGCTGGTGACACCAGGGGAGCTATGGTGAGGTCAGTGACAGAACTCAGGGGCGGGCACATGGTATACTGACATGCACTGCCCTGGTGGATTTTCAGGGCCGATGGACCCGATTTAAAGCCAGGGCACTCGGTGTAAACTGGGTGGTCGGGTTGTTAAAATGGTGGTTGGGTTCCCGCCATGTTCCCGCCCCCACGCCATTTTAATTCGGCAAAAACATTGTTCGGGAGAGTAGGCCGCCCCAGGCAGATGGGGGCCTTCTTAGCATTAGAAAGTCATGGGCCAATTACGTCATTGGCTCCGCCATGCAATTTTAACTAGAAAATCAAGAGATCCGCAGTGCGCCAAGGCTGTCACCAAAACCTCGCGGAAGGCAGCAGTGCGGCCATTTTATAGCGCCTTTCACGATCACCAGATGTCTCAAAGTGCTTTGCAGCTAATGAAGTACAGACACTGTTGTAATGCGACAGCCAACTCCCACAAACAGCAATGTGATAATGACCAGATAATCTGTTTTTGTGATGTTGATTGAGGGATAAATATTGGCCCAGGACACCAGGGAGAATTCCCCTGCTTTTCTTCGAAATAGTGCCATGGGATCTTTTACGTCCACCTGAGAGGGCAAACAGGGCCTCGGTTTAACGTCTCATCCGATAGACGGCCCCTCTGACAGTGCAGCACTCCCTCAGCACTGCACTGGGAGTGTCAGCCTAGATTTTTGTGCTCAAGTCCCTGGAATGAGGACTTGAACCCACAACCTTCATGACTCCAGAGGCGAGGGGTGCTACCCACAGAGCCACAGCTAACCATAGGCCAAAGTAAGTTTTTTTTCGAATTTGTGTGAGGATTCCTTGTGGGTTAGGAGGAGCAGGATTTAGGCCTCCCCAAACACGGCCTTCCCTCTCCCTCCCAGCACCAGCATCTGTATGGAAAATCCACCGGTGCAAGCCAGCGTTGATGCCATCACCCAAAGGCTTCGGATAGGAGACCATTTAAAACAGTTCAAATTTCACCCGGGTGTCAAATGGCCTGAACCTCATGCTCAGCTCTCCGTGGGGTTTCCCACGCACCCCTCACCTCCGCCCCAAACCCGAGTTAAAATCGGGGCTAAAATTATTTTTTCTTCATATGGTTTTTTCTTTAGAGTTCTCCAATAATTTATTTTCGAAATGGTCCCTCTTCTTTTCAAGCCATTATATCCAGAGTTTCCCCAATGCAGTCACCTCAAGTAGAATGTAGCCATCCAGCCTCGTTCATCTGGTGCCCTGGTCTGGGGAGAGGTCAAAGCTTGTACTGTTAAGTCAGCCCAAGCAAATGGAAATCATTGATATTGCTACTTTCAAATGTGTGAAATGTGTTTGAAATGAATCTCAAAAGAGGTCTTGCTACTTTACAACATGTTGAAAATGGAGCTTTGACATCAGCTCTGTTTTAAAAATATTATACAGATTTTAGTTTAATAGGTTGTCATATTCTTCTGTCTATTTATGTTCATTACTCCTGTTATATTTATGTTTAAATATTTCACTTCAACACTGAGTGCTGATGACATCAACTGGGAGAGTGGTTTAGATGAATTCTGGGCCTGCCAATGCGTGGGAGCTTAGTTCACCTGTATATTTGAGCTGATAAACTCTGGGTTAAGGGTTTTATCTCTGGATTACTGATTGTAGGGGAATTATTCTATCTTGGGTGATAAATCAATGCTGTAATGGAGAGACAAGCTTGGCACTCACTATGAATTCACTGGACTGACCTCGTGGGATTTACTGAGGCCAAATTATCTATGCACAGTGAACTCCCAGCCCAGATTGGGCCTACCTGCAGAGGCTCACTGTGATGAGAAAATTAGGCCTCAGAAGATCTCATGGCTGCAACTACTACTTAAGGGGGCACATAAATTGTTACTGGGCAGAGAAAGAGAAATGGCTGCAAGAAGGAGCAAATCTGCTCCAGTTTTGGAGGTGTTAGAAAAATTACAGGAAAGGAGGGTTGCCATCTTTGACATGCCAGGGCACTCTCCTCTCAGAAGAAATGTGCCGGTTTCCTGCAGGAGGTAGCTGTCAGGGTAAATGCAGTCTCCAATATCCAGGGGACTTGCAGACAAAAGAGAAAAAGATTAGTGGCCTCAGGAAGTTTGCCAAGGTAAACCTAGCCAGCACTGCAGTAGACGAAATAGATGGGCGAGGTATGCAGGCCACCAACAGTTTCCTGGCACCCTGTTGCAGCCTGAGTGAGGCTGTATGTTCGGCCTTCAGAAAACTGCTCTTTTTAAGCTTTACATGCATTGCCATACTGTCGCAGGCATATGCCTGATTTATTTTTTGGATTTTACCGTAGATATTTACATTGGGTTCAACATCACTGACCACAACTCACTAGATATAGCATTTGTGAACAGTTTTGGTCTCCATATTATAAAAAGGACATAGAGGCACTGGAGAAGGTGCAAAAAAGAGTTACAGTAAACTCTTTCGTATCCGGCACCTACGGGATCAGGATGGTGCCGGTTGATGAAAAATTCTGGATAACAGAGAGGTATACCTACCACGGCAATTTTTAGCACAAAAAAAATAAAAACCACTGACTAACTCGGCCACCGCGGGGGACTCGGACTCAGCAAAACGAGTGCTGGATGGATTCGGCAAGATTACCGGTTATCTATTTTGCCGGTTATTAAAGAATTCCGGATGATTAAGTGCCATTTAAACAAGAGTTTACTGTACTAGAATGATACTAGAACTGAGAGGTTATATCTATCAGGAAAGATTGAACAGGCTGGGGCTCTTTTCTCCAGAAAAGAGAAGACTGAGGGATGACCTGATAGAGGTCTTCAAGATTATGAGAAGATGTTTCCACTTGCGGTCGATACTAACAATAGTGGCTATAAATATAAGATAGTCACCAATCAATCCAATAGGGAATTCAGGAGAAACTTCTTTACCCAGAGAGTGGTTAGAATGTGGAACTCGCTACCACAGGGAAAAGTTGAGGCGAATATCATAGATGCATTTAAGGGGAAGCTAGAAAATCACATGAGGGAGAAAGGAATCGAAGGAGATGTTGATGGGGTTAGATGAGGAAGGGTGGGAGGTTCATGTGGAGCAGAAACACCAGCGTGGACCTGTTGGGCCAAATGGCATGTTTCTGCAATGTAAATACTTTGTAACTTTGTAATCTGCTGCCATGTGATCTCTTTAACTTAGGTAGACAGATGAATAAACATTCTGTCGACTCTAGGATAGGGTATGAACTGCAAGACAGATTTATAGAATATACGAACAATAACAGACATGAGAAGACCCTTTGGTCCATCCAACCTGTCTCACACAACTGCGATGCCTTCCACATTAAACAGGTAAATGAAAATTATTAGCACAAACAGTACTTTTGCAGCAATTACGAGCTTTTCTATTCTCCTCCAAGTGTTCAATGCAATAAACACACTTGTCCAGCGCTAACCCTCAACACAATGCACTGCCTGAAAGGGTGATGGAAGCAGATTCAATAGTAACTTTCAAAAAGGAATAGGATATACACATGAACAGGAAAAAGCATGCAGGTCTATGGGGAAAGAGTAGAAGAGTGGCACTAATTGGACAGCTCTTTCAAAGTGCCGGCACAGCTAGAATGGCCGGAATTTTGCAGGTCCAGTGTGGGCGGTGTCCATGGGGGGTCACGACCCCGCTGCTGGCTTCATACCGCTGTTGAAAATGAACTTACCTTAATAGAGTCTATTAAACCTGCCCAGCGCGTTACCTGGCCCAATTAGATGGAGTGGGTCTGGTGATGTCATTTATGACGTGTTTTCAGCTGAGATCTATAAAGGGACCATGGCCACATTAGATTTGGGGGGAAAAATTCAGTTGGTTGTGCCTCCCGTTAGCGCCTTAAGAGGGCGCTAATGGGGCACAAAGCAACTAGTGTCCGGGCGCAGCGATGTTTGCGCCGCTCACAAAATTAACTAGACATTTTGCGGCGGCGTTAAATTTTACCGCCGCGATCTCCTGCACCGGCAGATCTTGACGTCATACGAGGGTGCAACGCCCTTGTGGCGCCCCGGAACGGAAATTGAGTGGCACCCCCATCCTTTCCGCCTGGCGCAACCAACGACCGGAAAACTGGAACGCTCCCCAGTCGCTGTGGGGCTGGGGGGGCGCTATTTAAAGGGGGCCTCTTCCTGTCTTTCTCTGTGGTTGACATTTTTGCACCACTCGTTCTGAGAGAGAGAGAGAGAGATTCGGAGAGAGAGAAAGAGAAACTTCTGCATTGAGTCAACGCTGTGTGAGGTAGTTTTGGCTACTGATCATAACTTTGCAGGTACTTTGGTTTTTGACCTTCATAACTTTGATTGCCAAGAGACTATGGGGGCTGCACTGAATGGGGGCGTCGTCCTGCGCCACCAGAATCGGAGGACACAGAGACGCAGAGAGAGAGTGGCAATCATGGCCAGACGGAGGAGGGCCAACAGGCCTCTGTACAGGAGACCTTACCCTCCCAGGGTATATCGCCAACAATTCACATATATTAATATGTCTGAGGAGCAGTGTTTGCGAAGGCTGCGCTTCAGCAAGGAGGTAGTCACTGAGCTCTGCCACCTGCTGCAGCCAGATCTGCAGCCTCAACTGAGGTCCAGGACGTCTCTGTCGGTGGCAGTGAAGATCACAGTGGCTCTGAACTTTTATGCCACTGGCTCATTTCAATCAGCTACTGGGGACATCGCCAATATCTCCCAGTTCGCGGTGCATTGCTGCATCCGTCAGGTCACAAATGCCCTCTTTAAAAGGAGACGAGAGTACATCTCTTTCCCCATGACCCCAGACAAGCAGCAAGAATGCGCAATGGCTTTGCTAGGATAGCGGGCTTCCCCATGGTGCAGGGCGCCATTGACTGCACGCATGTGGCTTTGCGTGCTCCGCATGAGAATGCCGAGGATTTCCGCAACAGAAAGGGGTTCCATTCCTTAAACGTTCAGTTGGTCTGTGACCACAGATAGCTGATACTCACTGTCAATGCCCACTATCCTGGCAGCTGCCACGATGCATTCATCCTGCGCCAGACTACTGTGGCAGAACTTTTCCAGGCACCGCATCAGCCAGTTGGTTGGCTTCTCGGGGACAAGGGATATCCACTGAGCACCTGGCTGATGACACCGGTCCGTACGCCCAACACCCCTGCTGAGCTGTGGTACAACGAGAGCCATCAAGCTACCAGGAACATCGTTGAGCATACAATCGGTGTGCTCAAGCAACGGTTCCGCTGTCTGGACCATTCTGGAGGAGCCCTGCAGTTCTCGCCTGAGCGAGTCTCCCACTTCGTTGTTGTGTGCTGCATGCTGCATAACCTGGCAATCCTCAGGACCCAGCCAATGCCGCCAGGCCTTGGAGCACCACCAGAGGAGGAGGAGGAAGAGGAGGAGGAAGAGGAGGAGGATGATCATCAGCAGCACCAAGGCGGGAGGGAGGCCCACAATGTTGAAACTGGAAGGGCCGTCCGTCAACGGCTGATAGCAAGCCGCTTCTCGGCCCCTGCTGAGGAAATGGCTTCTGCCATTGAGAACAACATGAATGAAACCAACCCGCAACCCCTAAGCCGGCCAAGGCAGCAATGATTCCAAAGACCAAACATGTACATTTTGAATACAAAAACTTATTTATTTCACAAACTCTGTGTGTGTCATTTCCTCATGACAAACTAATAGAAAGAAACACAAAAACACAGTCATTAACATAACTGGTTCTCATAACCTGGAGATAATGTTCAAAAGTTTGACCACGAACCTCAGCCTTTAATAAAAAAATGACCAACATTTTGTCACACCTCCTACTTTTTGCGCTTCGAGGGTGATCTCCTTCCCTTGCGCACTTCCCCCCTTCCCACCCTACTGCTCCTCTGTAATGGGACCTCAGTGGCTGCAGCAAGGCTGATGGAAGGCTGCTGATTGTCAGAACCTGAGACTGCAGATGCCCTTGAAGGACGGCCTCGACCAGCTCTGGGCCTGGAGGGCCCGGCTGCAGACTGCACCAACTCTGCATGGGCGGCAGCAGTCTGTCCTACAGGTGGTGGCAAGTGCAGTGGAGAAGTGACAGTGGTGGCAGCAGGAATGCTGTCATCTTGGGAGAGGTCAGCAACTCCCTGCTCGACCGACACACTGGCACTCCCACGGGGCAGCACTTCAGCATCCAGAGCAATCTGCTGGAGCACAGATTGCTGGCCTGCTGCGGCACCATGAGAGCCCCGGGGAAATGTGTACGAACCATCGAGGATGGCAGCAGTCAGTGCTCGCGTGGCCTCAATATGAGTCTGCAGGAGAGCAGTCAGAAATGGGTTCATGGCAGCCATTGACTGAATTGCAGCACTAAACATTTGCGTGGCATCCGCCTGTGCTACAGCGAAGTGCTCCACACTCCTTGCCAGTGCTTCAATGCATTCGGGCACCCTTCCCACTGCACCCATGAGCTCAGTGTGCATGTCCACCGCCTGGGTGTTCATTTCAGCGATGAGCCACTCCTCCTCTGCGTCCAGTGCAGTAGGACTCGCTGGCATACTCTCCCTCCGGGGAGAAGGCCCCCGAGCTTCCCTACCCCCATGGCGTTGCTGCAGCCCGCTGGCTCCTGGAGCTTCACCCTCACCAGACCCTTCCCCCCTGCTCCCCTCCAGGGAAGGCGTGTTCCCAGTGTGGGCATGGGCTTCCTCGGGAGAGGGTGGCGCTGATGCTCCGCCTTCATCTTCCTCCTCGGCTGCAGCTTCACTCCCACTGGCAGCTTGAGGGCCCATCTCCTCAGCTGGTGAATCACCATCTGAAAGCAGGGAGGTACAAGAGTGGCTTTAGCGTGAGGACAGGGGGGCAGTAAGGGAGGAATGAGTGCAGCGATTTAGTAAGTTGGATTGAAAGTGTCAAAGGCTGGTGTTGTGAGGGACAAGTGGAAGGACAGAGGACAAAAAGGTGATGACCTTACCATTGCTGTCCAGAACGGGGTCGGCGTCTCCAGTGGCGACGGGACCGATCACCCGGCTTGCCACAATCCTGTGGACGCTCGCCTCAAGATCGCTGAGGGGTTGCAGCTGAGGCCGCCCTCCACCCGTCCGTTGCTGCTGTCTCCTATTATGAGATAGCTTGGCCTGCAAGAAAAAGGACGGCGTCTGAGTAAATATACAGCCATGGTCTTGCCTGATGTGCCTCCCATAGGTGAATTGCCCTTACTGTATGCAGCCATGGTCTTGCCTGATGTGCCTCCCATAGGTGAATAGCCCTTACTGTATGCAGCCATGGTCTTGCCTGATGTGCCTCCCACAGGTGAATAGCCCTTACTGTATGCAGCCATGGTCTTGCCTGATGTGCCTCCCATAGGTGAATAGCCCTTACTGTATGCAAAGTGTGGAATGTGCGTGTGTGTTTCATGAGAGGGCCATAGGTGTTGGATGAGTGTTGTGCATTGTGGTTTTAAGACCCTCTGGCCATAGAGTGAGGTTGAGATGGAGGGATGGAGAGGTAATAAAAAAAAGCCACTCACACTGACGATCCGAGTGAGGTCTTTGAACTTTTTTCGACATTGAGTATGGGTCCTGAGCACCATGCTCCTGGAGGAGATGCTCTGAGCCACCTCCCTCCACACTCTTCTGTACTCGCGCGGCAAAGGCCTCCTGCCACTCTCAGGGAAGAGTATAGATCTTCTGCGCTCCACCGCGCCAACCAGAGCATCCAAGGCCCGCTCGCTGAAGCGCTGAGCTCGTTCTCTCACCCTCTCCATAGTCCTTGGCTGGAAGATTTAGGCACAGGTCTCTCCAGGCCGAGATTCAAGGCTCCAATGAGCAGGGTGTGGCTGGAGTGCAAGATCGACCCTCCCCTTTAAGAACTGTCCGGTGCCAGTGTGTCTGTGTTCCATCGCTAACTGACAGCACCTGCGCTGCGCCCGCGCTCTGAGTTAGCGCCTCGCTCCTCGGCCTTTGCGCCTTAAGACAGGTGTGTAGCGCTTGATTTAGCGCTCCAATCACCTCCAGGGGCGATAAAAGTCAAGTTTGCAGTCAGAGGCGATAATTAGCGCCAGGCTAATTGGGGCGATACTGAATTTCTCCCGCTTGATGTTTAATCTAACATGGTGCTGTCAGTGCACTACAGCATTGGAGTGCTGCAAACACTGACAATGACTGCACAGAGGCAGAGGGCTGCACCCAGGTTCTCCGATGACTCCCTCCATATACTTATATGGGAGTTCATCTTCCCTTCCGATGGGCGGAAGAGACCTCCCCAGGAGACCAAGACAGCCTGGTTGCAGATTGCAGAGGAGGTCACAAGCAGGGATGTGGTCAGAAGGACCTGGGTGTAGTGCTGCAAAGCTTTCAATGATCTCATTAGATCAGGAAACATTAGTACAAAGCCACACTCAACCTCATCCTGCTGTGCCTCTCATCACATCCCCATCACTCTGCCTTCCCTACCCTACTCCTACACATCCTTACTCACACCAACTTACCTTGCACCTCCACCCATCCCTCTCTCTCTATCTACATTATCACATCCCCGTCTCACTAGCTGCCCCTCACACTCACCCTCATCCTAGTGCAATCATACCAACTAACAACACACAAGGGTAGCCACTTGTGTGTTTTATCCAATGTTTATGTAAAGTTTCCGTTAATGTGGTGTCAAACATAAAAATCTTTATTTTCAACACGTTCCGGTCTTGGACAGATTTGTGTGCACCTTTGGAAGTGGCTTAGTGAGTTGCAGTGAATGGTGAGACATAACGTTACCCACCGCAATGGTGATGAGTGTGAAAGGAATGGCTTGGGCATTGTAGGGATGCTTTATGGTGTTGGTGTGGGCTGGTGCCAACCTGGCGCATCATGTGGCAGCCATATTGGTGTACAGCATAAAGTTAACTAAATCTGGCCATGATGAGGCCAGCCCTGGCCTCCCGGGCAGCAATGTGCTTGGGTGCTGATGCCCTGTGTCCTGTGCAGCATCAGGTGATTGCGGAGAAGGTTGGTGGTGTTGTTGTTGGTGCTGCTGGTGTGCCTGGTGCTGCTGGTGTTGGGGCTGATCATGATGGGATTCTGAGAACCAAGGTGAGACTGTATAAACGGCACCCATGTTGATGGAATAGATGGCAGGTGAAGTACAGATGACAGAAGCATTCTGTCAATAGTGAGAGAGTTCTTCCAATGAGGTGACACCGGATGAAGACTTTGCTGGAAACACTTGCAGCCTGCAGAATCTGTGCTGGAAATGGACTGAGCAACAGCTTCTGCCTGAGGAAAGTGATCATCTGTCAGGTGGGAGCTTTTACTGTACATTTGATACTATCAAGTAATCAGCTGGAGCAATGGCCACGGAGTTCCCGCCTCAGGTTGACAGATGTCGTTCCCGAGCTGCGTGAATCCCGTGGCCATGCAGGGAAATTTAAAAAGTAAGTGAAAAAAGGCTCTGAAGTGCCTTTAATCTACCTGATAATGATTTCAATTAGGTCACCCGCCATTGCCGTTCAGGTCGGCTCCGCGACAACAGATGTGCCTGGGGGAAAGGCGCGTGGGGGCGGGATTACAGTGGGTTCCCGTCCCGCTGTCAAAAATAACAACTTTCCCACCCGACCCACCACTGATCGTGCTCGCTACCACCCCGGAAAATTCCAGCCAATGGGTCAAACGGCCTCCTTTTGTGCTGTATGATTCTGCGGTTCTATAAAACTGACTGTTGAAACACAGCACGTCGTTTTTACGGCGCTATCCATTATCACAGGGCCTCTGATTAGCCTCATATCCCTGACAGCCTTAGATTCATTTCATTCTTGGTGCAATACAGTGCAAGATGTAGCTTCAAAATTCCGTTGATGGTAGACCAAAAATAAATCTTAAAAATTATATTTTTCAGAACTACATTTAGGTAGGTTTCCAAATACCAAGGATGTTTGCAAGTTGAGATAACCCTTGAAGCACCAGAATTTTAGGACATCCATATTTATTCAGAAAGCTGTCAGGGACATTGTTAGACAGGGTGACACTAAGGCTGCTGCACTGAACAGAAGTTAGCATATTAACTGCCCTTTTGTTCCACGAGAAAATTTACAGACGCATATTAGTGCCTTCAGCAAACCAGATTGTAATGTATATTCTCTGAAATTTAATGAATCAGCTAACAAAACTTAATTTTAAGCCTAGATTTTTGTAACCAGCAAGAAAGAATCCAGTAAATAAGCCATCATAATCAAACTTGCTTCATTTTTGTCACAATGCTACTGAAAACTGCTACTGTTGGCAGATGACCATTTGGAAAGGAAGCTTACTGCACTCCCAGCCGGTATGATGCATGTTCTTTTATTCTTCCTCCTATGATATACAGGCTTGTAAAATCCAAGTTTAGCATCAGCTAACCATACCACGGTTTCTCTCCTGTCCTTTTCAACCGTGGTGGTCTCCTACACTATGTGCATTGGTCCTTCACCTGGATTTTTCAACAAAAATAAAAGATCCTTGATTTCATTGCATCAAATCACATTGTTTCAAGATTATCGTGTTTAAGCTTATCACATTTAAGATGATCACGTTTATGTAATTTGCTTCAAAACAAGAAATCAAAATCAATAAACAGTTACTTTTTATTAATAATTATTTGTTAACACATTGCAAAGTATACACTTAAGGGGAGTATAATATAAGTCTTGAAATTGCAAGACTCTGCTCCCATTTCGGTGTCTTGCTCAATGGGATCGCAGATGTGAGAGTCGGTTGTGAGTGCCCACATGTCCAATTCGCAAATCTTGAATTTCACCCCATTAAAATCAATGGCTAGAAAACTGGACACACCACAAATTGGGTGCACTGACCTGCCCGCCCAAATCTCCAATCTCTGCTCCCCTTGAGTCAGACCCCGCACTGGAGAGGGGTGAGATGAAAAGTGGCATGGCTGGGTGACAGGAAGAGGAGGAGATAAGAAAGAAGGACCTGAGAGAGACCAAAAGGAAAGAAGAAAGGCATGTCGAAGTATTGGGCTTGGTTCGGGGTATTTATTATCATTTAATGAGCAAAGCAGACTTTAATTGAAATGAATGACACGGCTGTTACTTAAACCAGTGTTGTATAAAGCAGTACAAATAAAATAGAAATAACTGAAAATGCTGGAAGTACTCAGCAAGCCAGTCAACCTCTGTGAAGAGAAAAAATAACATTTTGGGTGTATATTTATCATCAGAACTGCAAACTAAAAGATAAACAAGCATTTTAGGAAGGCTGGAAAAACAGAGAGTAAAAAAGGAGAAGGGAAGCAACAGCTACATCAATCATAGGTCTGTTTATATTTTATCTAAAGTACTGTATTCTACAGAAGCTTAAATTATTTTAATCTTGCAGTGACACGGATCCAAATGTAATCCTTAAATGATGATTTTGTAAACAGCATAAATATTATTAATAACTCATATGTTTTATGCAGGACAAGGTAGGTGTAAATGATTACAAGAAAACCATGTCTCGGAACATCTCAAAGCACTACACAATGAATTACTTTAAAGTGCAGCTACTGTTGCCTGTAGGCAAATATGGAAGTCATTTTACACCCACTAATTTCCCACAAACAGCAATGAAATGAATGACAAGTCAATTTGTTTTTTGCTGGTGATGGTTGAGAGAGGAAAGTTGTCCTAGAAATAGTGAGAGTTCCTTGCTCTTCTTTGGATAGTACCAAGGGATCTTTTACATCTATTTGAACCACTACAACTGGCAGACAGGGCCTTGGTTTATACATCTCACCTGGAAGGCATCTCCAACAATGCCGCACTCCCTCAGTACTGCATTGGAGTGTCAGTGTAGATTTATGTGTTCATGTTCTGGTGTAGGGCTGGAACCCTTAATCTTGATCCAGAAATAGAGGCAAAAGTAATGGGAAAAGGAATTGCCATGCGTAGGCACGAGTCTGCAGGTGATGGAGCACCCCAGCACCAACTTTTTCCCCCTCCTTGGAGGCAGTGCCGTATTAAGTGGTTGCCAAGAAACCATAAAAACCCAGGGCCAATAAGGGGGGGCGGGGGGGAAATAAAATCTGGAAAATTCCTCTCTGACCTCCTCAGTTGATCAAAACCAGCCCAGGCCACTGACCACATTGACCATGCATAAATTAACTGTAAATCCACTTCCCTTTTTATTTTGCATATTCTTGGCTGCCAGAAATGATGGCAGAAAGTTGAGCAGGTGCTAAAGTGGGCAGAGCTCCAGCATTAGAGAGTCCATCCTTCTTTTCCACTGCGGCCTGCCTAATTAGCACCACGGTGTAGGGAATGCGCCCGCAGATAATTTAGGTTAGGACCTTGATTCTCTGGCCTAGGCTCCGATCAATTGCAGCTCCTCACCGGGAGCACCAGATTGTGGAATCACTCCTCTGATAACATCTTTAGGCTAAAAGAATCTGTCTACAACCACTGAAGGCAGCCATTTTCCCACCAAATTCCATAACTGATGGGATATGCATGATGGGGGGTCTGTCGTTGTACAGAAGCCCCTTTGAACAAATGCACCATCACTTCTTTAAAGGGACAGGCCAGACTAAATTTCAAATCACCTGAAATGAGCAAATTTCCAGGTGAAACAAATTAACCAGAAATGCCCCAGCTTGGTTCAGCTTACCTCATTTTATTCTTACAACGTAATTGTTGAAACAAAGAAATAGAATGAAAAGATTGGCCAAAGGTTTGCCATTTAAATCTTACTCGATTTTATTTTGCCACTTGCAAATAAAAAAAATAGAGAAGAGCAATCCGGTATGATGATGTCATGGTACTGGCTTCCTCTTACACCCAGCAGTGTGTGATAGTGATATTATTTTGATGCTATGGGCTGTCCCAGACTCTTCCAGACATTGGTTATCTGCCCAAAATGGCTGGTGGGATGATTCTGGGTCAACGCTGGAAAAATATTTTTGAAATGAATAGTCACATGGAAAGCTGATCATTTTCTGAGCATGACAAAGTTAACTCTTCCCTCTCCACAAGAAATGTTACCGATAGCTGAACTAACCAGAGGAAATGAGTCCTAAGTTAGAAATCGATGCACCTTTGGTAGAAATAATAAACTATGTTTTACAAACCTATTCGAAATCTTTCAGGAGGTAATGAAGTTAGTGAGTGAGAGTATTCCAGTCGATATAGTTCACTCGGATTTTCAAAAAGCATTCAACTAAATTCCTCTTGTGAGATCAGGAGTTAACAAATTGTCTGGATGGATTGAGAATTGGCTCAGCAACACAAGTCAGAAGCTGGTGATAAATGAAAAACTGCTCTGACTAGGAAAAAGTAAGTTGTGATGTGCCATGAGGATCTGTACTGGGGCCCCTGCTGTTCACAATGGAACAAGGTATCTGTAGTCGTCTAATTAAGTTCACTGGTGAAAGCAAATAACTGTACATTTAATGGATGTAGTGGGTGATTTGGCCTTTTCTTGCTCCAGACTTTCATAGTTTCTTATGGTATACATGAGGAGCTGGCTGGTGGGAAAGGAAAGAGCTACAGAGTGCTCCCAAATTATTAAATGCAGCAAAATAATGGTTGGGGTGGGTAATGACAATGAACTGTTAGCGTTCACCATCATTAGCCCTCTGAAACTGACCGTAACTTCAGGATTTAGCGCATGTACAGCCAAACGCGGAAATCCTGAAGTTGCGGTCAGTCATTCACTGCTCCGACACTGGCTGCTCTGCGGAACCCCCCACAGCTGGCAATCAGTGACATCAGTGGAACTGATGAAAACGTAAGCTTTTCTGCGCTAATATCGCTGTTAAATATCTCATTAAATGTTAAGCCTTGTTGAAATAGGTGTAACAGGGGTTTTAACAGCGTATTGACTGCTAAACAACCATTTTGGCCCTGAAAAACTAATTTTATATTTGTGGAATGTCAAATTTCTCCATTATGATAAAAAATACTAGATTTTTAAAAAAAATTTAAATTAAAGTTTGTTCATGATATTTCAGCTTCTACCATAACCCCATGTGAATGTCTCTATCTTTATTTTGCTCTCTGTCACATTTTTAAAAAGTGCAGATAATCAGTGCTTTTCATTTCCTGGTTTGCTGTCTGTGAGAATTCTTCAATGTGATTGGCTGCTTAGAAAGCTTGATGACATCACTGCTGCTCTATGCTAGGAATCCCCTATTGACAGCGCTACCATCAATTACACATCGAGGAAGCTAAAGTTCTCATCACAGAAATAGAAGAGTGGACAGCGTCACATCGCCACTGACCACAAATTACAGGCCAATAACTACAAAAAGGGAGTCATTAAAAAATGAAAGACGAAGGATTAACTTAGTTACGTTTCTTCATTTCTCAGTCACCAAATCTGGAAAAAATTTTGCATCTTAGCTAGTTAGTGATTTAATTTTAAAATGTAGCGTGAATCTGATCAGCGGGAAGTGGTGCAATAATACAGTGCTCCACCACTGTGTGCCACATGGTGGAACATGGTTGACTTACCCCATTTCTCTTCTTACAACAAGATTCTAATCTCTGCTGTGTCTCAAGGCACCTTCACCATCCACTTCGGAAAAAAACGACAATAGTCGTGTCGGCCCATAGTCACGTTTGTGTTCTCTGACTGTCTGTGTACACGCAGATGGCTAGCAAGGCTGATATGTGTGCGGGAAACCTGTATGTATCTGATTCGTTGGTATTTATCACTAGCAGGTTGAGCTTTCAGAAGAGCCATCCTCTCCTTTCTTTTCTCCTGTGGAGTTGTCAGTCAATGACTTTTGAAGTGCGATACTCCTTTGCAAATAGCTGCGCACAAGCCCAACTGGCCCACGGCAGTGCATTCCCAATCTTCCAATGATCATAGTATGCTTGAGCGCATCTTTGAATCATTTGTGCTGGCCACCTCTCTTATGTTTTCCCTCCTTGCGCTCTCCATGAAACACTTGTTTTTGGAAAGCCGATTCTCGTCCATTCGCCCCACGAGACCAATCCAGTACAGCTGTGCATGTAACAGCATTGCCTCAACGGCCTTCGGGATAGGCTCAGAATCGAAGGTCACGTGAGCTCTGGCAGGGGAGGAGGAAGGGTCGATCGGAAAAGGAGCTAACTTGGTCTGCACCCTTGCACATATTTGCGGCGGGATCAAAAACTGAATTGCAGATGCCAGGGAAGAAGTCAGCCACTCGCTCCCTAAGCCACAGGATGGTGTGTTGCACAGGGGAGCTGGGGAAGGGAGGAGATTTCATTTTAAAGATGAACAAAGTGATTAAAAAAAAGCTTGCTCGTTTAAAAAAAAATTCCTACCATATTGTACGTGGCTCAGGATTATTTGCCGCGCTACAGACAACTATATTATTTTAAAAAATACAGTGACCAGTATTCTATCAGATAAGGTGATGACATTCCAGATCACCCTGCCAAAGGAATGAGGGATGACTACATGTGGAATGCTGGTATAAGGTTTCCCTCAGGGACTAGACACAGTTGTTATATTTCACTGAATGAATAGGGAGTATTGTGGCCACACAGATAAATTTATTGTCCTTAGGGTGGATTAGATGGGCCTCTGATGTGAGGTGTTATGGAGGAGTACCTGTCTGAGCCTAAGCTGATGGACAGGGAGAGAAAAAAATCAGTTTTCACATTCAAAATTCGCAATACTGTGTGGCTATAATCATTTCTCCATTTATTCCCATTTCCAAGAAGCAAAACGGAGCGGACTTCCTAATTTTCTTTCATGTTGTTCAAGTCTGAATTCGATCCTGCAAGCAGTGGTTTTTGGAGCCAAACAACTTGTTTCACCAGAGCCACACAGCAAGGACTCGACTCTGAGGATGTTGGGTCAACATACTGGCATTCGCCATTGCTTGCTATGTTTGGACTCAACCAAAGATGGATTCTATAGTGATTCTGGGTAAGTCTTTATCCAGTCGCAACTCCACGTTAACTTTGGATTTGAGAGGACAGCACAGATGTCTTAATGGGTAAATGCACTGCACAGTGTGTTGGTCAGCCGTACAGACTTGGGCTGTCCCAAGTTCGAACCCTGTGTGCGCTGATGTTAACCAGGGCAGCAGTGGGACCACTGCAAGTGGCCTTGGTGCCACTGGGCTAGGGAGGGGGAAAATCAGCCAGGGTTTCTGCTGTTAATTCCTGTTGTCAGCTGTGGCTCAGTGGGTAGCATTCTTCTGAGTCAGAAGGTTGTGAGTCCCACTCCAGAGACTTGAGCACAAAAATCTAGGCTGACACTCCAGCACAGTGCTGAGGGAGTGCTGCACTGTCGGAGGTGCTGTCTTTTGGATGAGACGTTAAACTGAGGCCCCGTCTGCTCTCAGATGGACGTAAAAGATCCCATGGCACTATTTCAAAGAAGAGCAGTGGAGTTCTCCCTGGTGTCTTGGCCGATATTTATCCTTCAATCAACATCACTAAACCAGATTATCTGGTCATTATCACATTGCTGTTTGTGGGAGCTTGCTGTGCACAGATTGGCTGCTGCGTCTCCTACATTACGACACTTCAAAAGTACTTCATTGGCTAAAGCACTTTGGGACGTCCGGTGGTCGTGAAAGGCGCTATATAAATGCAAGTCTTTCTTTTCTTTTCCTATCCGGCGCCCTCTGCTGGAAAGTGCAAGTGTGTGGACATTGGGTGAGGGGACAATAGGTTAGCAGAGGGCAGCCAGCATCTGTGGAGTCATGCTCACGACGTCAGTCAGTGATTTAAGGAAAGGAGGAGAGACACCTCGAAAAAAAAAATCTCCAATTGCGTTTCAGCAATTTCAGTGTGTTTACACAACACGTTTCATAATTTGGTGTTGAGTTCAAACTGGATCATTTGAAGAATAAATAGTGCCTTGCAGACTGGCCTGATGTAACAAGTGAAATGTGGAATGCTTTTATCCTGACCAGCAGACCATGCATTTAAGTCCCAGGCCTGCATGTAACTTCAATCTACTTGCCATGGTGTATGGTCTGCTGCATTTTGTAAGTTCTCAGTGAGGCCACTAGATTGAATTCCACACAGAGGCAAAGTATTCTCATTTGAAGGAAGGAACTGACATTATCCTTTTTGCATATCACATCTCCTGTGAACTAACCCTGAAGCTCTTTGAACCGCCCTCTTGGAATATGTCCATGGACTAGACTGTCCTGCAGCTTGGCTGGAAGAGGGAGCACCAGAGTAAGAAGCCTGAGAAATAGGAGCCATTGGGGAAGAACATTGTAATTTAGTTGTAATCTATTGCTTTCCCTTAATTCAAAAGATCCCACATTATATGAGTTACCAACTGTACATGTTTGTTCCAAAAAGAAATCCTATTGTGAAGGAACTTTAGCTTAGGGATAACTTTAATAAATACGTTTATTTACTAACCTAGTAAACTTCTTATGATTTGGAAAACAGATGTAGACCAAAAGGGTTAAGCTGGTATGTAACCAGTTACTAAGAAACAGAGAACTGCTGCCAAGTGGGCCCCAACTGGTAACTCAGTAGGAGGTCATAAACTTCATTATTACCTAGATCCCTACGTCTGTCTCTATGAAAAATCCACCTTATTTTTGCTTACTGATTTATTTTATTACGCTGGCTAGGGAACTGGTGTCAAAATACATTAACTGCGTTTTGCTATTATTAATGTTGTGTAACATGTTTGTGCAAATGTGGGCATTATTATAAGCATATAAATGAACTGCATGTGCTTTGGTGCTGAGAAAAGTGGGAGTCACATAGACACTTGACAATTTCTGCATTCCTCCAGTCTAGTAGAAAGCTTTGTAGGAGTCTAGATGAGGAACAGCCTTTTATTTTGTAACTGAAGCAATGAGAGGGAGGAGAGAGAAAGTAAAAGGAAAAAAAAGGCATTGCATTGTTTAGTGTGATCAGCCAGTTTCATACTTCCATGATATGGCAATCTGGTAGGATCCTGGATTCCTTCTCGCAAATTGTGAGGGTGCTGGGTTTTAACCGTGGCTTCAATAAATGGACAGAGTGATAAAGACACACAGCAGGGATCAATCTGCCTCCAAATATAGTACAGCAACAGATGGCAACGTTAACTCCTAGTTAACTACCTTTCCCATTTTTTTCAATCACTCTGTGGTCTTTGTAGATACAACAGGGCCGATTGGAGTAATAGGGATGCTAATATTTTTTGAACTCGGTTGAGTGATAAACTATCAGTAAAACAAAGGTTGACTCAGAAAAAGTTTACCTTGGTGTTTATGTTTTCCTTTTCCTGCAATATGGTCACAGACCATTAAGAAACAGTTCAGTTTTGCAAATTTCCTTTCTATCCTAAGTTGTTACAAATAGCAAAGGCAGTTGGAGAACACAAATAACTAACTTTATGCAACTCAATCATCTTAATTGGTGTTATTACTGTTTGACTATTTAAGTTCTACCAGATGATAGAATGCGCACTAAGACAGTCATTAAGCTGCTTTGTTGTCAGTGTGTTATCATGTGTACAGTAGGTGTGCGCTGTCTCTCCGACCTCTTGAGAGTCACTGGCAAAGGTCAATTTGATTTAAAGATGACACTGACTGCACCAACCCAGCTCGATTCCGCGCAGTAATGCAGTGTCATTAACTTCATGCACAATGGCTTGAGGTCACGACTGCAGAGCAAAAAGAAAACTTTATTCTGATTTGCTACATCGTCCTCCAGTGTCATTTTTCAGCGTGGTTCTCTTTGCAGTGAGCTGTCAGCGTTCCCTCCAACTGCTATTAATCTTTTCTCTTACCATTTTGGAGCCTGTATATCTCTGAAGGGCCCTTAAATGGTGAACTTTGATTTTCCTCAGGTTCCAGTGCTGTTTCCCATCTTTATGCCAGAAAAGAACTTTTATTTTTTTCCATAAAACAGATGGAGATTTAGATAGTGACAATTCATCTGTTAGACACAAGATAGCTAGCGTTAGTTTTCCATATTGAGTCATGATGTGTTTTGCATACGTTTGTTGCTCTCCAAAGACAACCTTTCTCCCTGAGCACTAAATATGAGCAGCATTTTTCAGATTCTTCACACAATGCATTTAACATAGCAATAGTGCTTGGAAAGATTTATTTCTAGCTTTTATTTTCATTCATACAAGTGTCGCCGTTGCTTTTTTTTTTCCATTCCTGATATTTTTCCCAAGTATAGTCTGAATGTCTCCCGTATCGTGAGAAAAATTCAACAAAAAAATGTAACCTTCGCTGTGAACTAAATTTCCTTTGCAACTTGCGTCAAAGAGGTATTTTTTCCCAGAATTTAATTTTGGCAAAAGTAAACCTCTGGATTAAAAAAAAAAAATAGGCTGAATTATTGCCAGCCTCAAATAAGACCCGGGTGTAAGGTGGTCCTTCAAGTTGGCCCATCAAAATTTGAGTAACCCTGGTTGAATATAACATGGAGCTAGTTTACGCTTAGAAAAATATTACAGCAATAATACCTATTTGCCCTTTTCCTCTGAAATTGTTGTGTTAACAATCGGTGGACATGAGTAAAAACAAGTGGTTTTTTTTTTCCTTTTGTTATTCCCCCCAAATTTTCTCCACTATTCTCTTCTCTCCTGAAGGAATTGGGGTCAATTTTCAACTTGCCGCCCGGGCAAAAAAACTGGCATTTGCCTCCCATTATAGAACCCACCAGATTTTCATTTCCAGTTGAGCTATGGGAGGCTTCACAGCCGAGCTCTACCTTGTCCCTACTCAGCAGCTACATACGTGTTTCTGCAGCATGGGTGACTGGATTGCAATGAGTAGCAGGAACCTTGATCAGATCAAGCTACCCGCAAGGGTCGGGTTGAGTCAGGAGTGCCAGCGGGAGCTGGATTAATAAGGGGGATTTGACCTACATTCCCCCCGGACCCCCTAATCAAACATTGATTATTCCCAAACAAGTACTAACTTTTTTTTTAGTTCTCAGTGTGTGGGCATTGTTGCAAGGCTGAATTTACTGCCCATCATTACAACAGTGAGTACATTTCAAAAGTACCTAATCGGCTGTAAAACAATTTGGGACATCCTGAGGTTTGAAAGGCGCTATATAAATGCAAGTCTTTCTTTATTTTTATCCCTAATTGCCCTAAGGAGGTGGTGTTGGGCCTTCTCCTTGAACCACTTCAGTCGATGTGGTGCTCCCACAAAGGTGTTAGGTAGAGATTTCAGGATATTCACCCAGTGCCGATGAAAGAACGGTGATATATCTCCAAGTCGGGCTGGTGTGTGACTTGGAGGAGTACTTCTTTTGTATGGCTAGCACCATTCTGGAGTTCAGGTCTTGCTTTTCAGTTCTGTTCTCCCCACGCAAAAGTGCATGATTTTATCCTGCCTGGCCATTTAACAAGGTCTTTCACAGCCATTAACAAGCCCTTAGCAAGCACATTTTTCCCTTTTCCTGCTATCCTCTTTCGACTCATTTTAGGCTGTTAGCAAAACTAAGATTATTGAAAGAAAAGGGTGTTACTGTTTTTCTTCATCAGTCTGCTTTTTAGTTACTTGTGAACAGTACATCTGAAGGTATAATACCCTTACTAAGCCAACACTCTGAAAAAGAGAACAACTTATGCAGGAAAGGCTGGACACAATTTAAAAACAGTCCTGCTTAGCTGAGACAGGAATCATTAATCTCGGATGAGACGTTAAACTGAGGCCCTGTCTGCTCTCTCAGGTGGACAGAAAAGATCCCATGGTCATTATTTGAAGAAGAGCAGGGGAGTTATCCCCGGTGTCCTGCCTCAACCAACATCACTAGAAAGCAGATTGTCTGGTAGTTATCACAGTGCTGTTTGTGGGAGTTTACTGTGTGCAAAATAGCTGCCGCGTTTCCTACAACAGTGACTACACTTCAAATGTACTTAATTGCCTGTAAAGCACTTTGGGACATCCTGAAGATGTGAAAGGCGCTATATAAATGCAAATTCTTTCTATTTTTTCTCTCTATCAGTTACAGGTGTTTAATTTCCTATTCAAATTAATAAGTTTCACACAGTAAAAATCACAAGTAGAATTTTAGTGTGTACTCGTGATACTGAATAGAGCCATTCAGAATTTAAAAGGGGCAAGCAATTTTATGGACAAGCACCACCTCTGAAGGGAACATGCCCTGAAGACCATTTCCTTATAGTATCATGATACTTAAGCAGAATTTCTCCCTGTGCCAGCACATGGACAATTAAGAAAGAAAGACTTGCATTTATGTAGCGCCTTTCACGACCACAGGACGTCTCAAAGCACTTTACAGCCAATGAAGTACATTTTTGAAGTGTTGTCAATGTTGTAATGTGGGAAATGCAGCAGCCAATTTGCGCACAGCAAGCTCCACAAGCAGCAATGTGATAATGACCAGATAATCTGTTTTAGGGATGTTGATTGAGGGATAAATATTGGTCTGGACACCAGGGAGAACGCCCCTGTTCTTCTTCGAAATAGTGCCATCTTCTACATCCACCTGAGAGGGCAGACAGGGCCTCAGTTTAATGTCTTATCCAAAAGACGGCATCTCCAACAGTGCAGCACTCCCTCAGTACTGCACTGGAGTGTCAGCCTAGATTTTTGTGCTCAAGTCTCCGTTGTGGGACTAGAACCCACAACCTTCTGACTCAGAGGCAAGAGTGCTACCAACTGAGCCACGGCCGACACTATTATGTGTAGATTTTAGCTTTTTTAAGTTGCTTTTGTCCATCGAGTCCTGTGAATACCGATTGCAGGCAACAGTTTGTGGAGATGTGCTGGGGGCAGGAGATTGAATGCTTTCAGATGTTCCACACAACCGGGGTCCATTTGCCAGTCTTAGACACCAACTGGGCCAAGTTCCCTCTTGCCTAATTGTTTTTGACACTCTCCCCTGAATGTTATTTAACACTCGGTGGAGGTTTTCTCTAGAAGACTCTGTGGCAGAGGGGCTGAAATGAAGATTTCCATTCCTGGAGAAAGCTTGGCTCTTTGGAACAGCTGAAGGGATTTTTCTCCCCCGTCTCATCCTCAGCAAATATTATCCCAGTGCATCATCTCCACAAACTGCTGTCTGAAATAGGATGTTTACAGGGTTCTATGAAAGAAGGTCATTAAAACTGACAAACACGTAAAAAAAAAAGCAACCGCTCTGTCCTAGGAACAAGGAACATAGGAATATAGGAATAGGTCAATCAGCCCCTCGAGCCTGTTCCGCCATTCAATTAGATCATGGTTGATCTGTATCTTAACTCCATCTTTCCGCCTTGGATCCATAAACCTTAACACCCTTGCTTAACAAAAATCTATCAATCTCAGGTTTGAAATCTTCAATTGACCTAGCTTCAATAGCTTTTTGGAGGAGAGCGTTCCAGATTTCCAGTACCCTTTTTGTGAAGAAGTGCTTCCTGACATCACCCCTGAGTGCTGCACTGTCGGAGGTGCCGTCTTTCGGATGAGAGGTTAAACCGAGGCCCTGTCTGCACTCTCAGGAGGACGTAAAAGATCCCATGGCACTATTTCGAAGAAGAGCAGGGGAGTTATCCCCCGTGTCCCGGACAATATTTATCCCTCAACCAACATAACAAAAACAGATTATCTGGTCATTATCACATTGCTGTTTGTGGGACCTTGCCGCGTGCAAATTGGCTGCCGCGTTTCCCACATTACAACAGTGACTACACTTCAAATAGTACTTCATTGGCTGTAAAGCGCTTTGAGGCATCCGGTGGTCGTGAAAGGCGCTATAGAAGTACAAGTCGTTCTTTATTTTGAACGGCTTAGCTCTAATTCTAATGATGCGGAGATGCCGGTGTTGGACTGGGGTGGACAAAAATGAGAAGTCGCACAACACCAGGTTATAGTCCAACAGTTTTATTTGAAATCACAAGCTTTCGGAGCTGTTGCTCCTTCGTCGGGTGAAGTAAAGAGATACAGAATCGCCAAAGCATATATAGATAGAGAACAATGCATGTGTACCTTACCGTCTACCATTGTAAGGTACACATGCATTGTTCTCTATCTATATATGCTTTGGCGATTCTGTATCTCTTTACTTCACCCGACGAAGGAGCAACAGCTCCGAAAGCTTGTGATTTCAAATAAAACTGTTGAACTATAACCTGGTGTTGTGCGACTTCTCTAATTCTAAGGTTATGACCCCTTGTTCTGGACTCCCCCACCAGAGGAGACAGTTTCTCTCTATCCACCCCATCAACTTTTTTAATCATCTTAAGCACCTCAATTAGATCACCCCTTAATCTTCTGTACTCAAGGGAATATATTCCTGTTTATGGCAGTGCTGACGTGCATGTTGCAATTCAACCAAGAGTGGTATTCAAAAGTGTAACAAATGGGGAACAATGCACATTTGAACAAAAACATTCAGAAGCATTTTGTTCTCAAATACCAAACTGGAAACTGGACAATGCCAAGAGGATGCCCCTTTTAAACAGGCGCAGCCTTTGCCTAACAAATGACAAATGAGATGGATATTTTCATTTTACATTTGCCAGCTTTCGCTTGACATTCTGGCTCACATCTGAATTGGAAGTGAATAAAATTTAAAGTAAGCCTAATATTTTTTTGGTGGGTCTTATTGCAAGATAGACGCAATAATGTAATTATAATATGCTGCATAAATGCAACTCCTTTCTTCCTTCGCCCTGCTCATCAGCATTTTCCAACATTTTCTGTTTTTATTTCAGATTTTCAAAATGTGTGGGAGTTTTTTCTTTTTCTTTCTATCTCTCCACACAGAGGACGTCCAAACCATAAAGGGAACCTTCTGCACAACTAACAATTGTGACAGGTGAAACACAACCTTAGAGAGTTAACATAAGTCTATGCAGGTGTTTAGGTCTAAGTTGAATCCCACCAATGGGCCCATATACAGTGAAGTGCAACTCTGTACAGAGAGGTGAAAAGAACAAGATCCTACACATGTTGAAAATCCGAAATAAAAACAGAAAATGTTGGTAAGTGCTGATGAGGAGGGCGAAGGAAGCAAAGAGTTGAATTTGTGCAGCATATTATAATTAAACACCATTTTAAGTGTAGTCACGGTTACAATGTAGACAAATGCAACAGCCAATTTGGACACAGCAGAGTCTCACAAACAGCAGTTGAGTTGGATGAGCAGTTAAATTGTTTTTAGTGATGCTGGTTGTGAGTGGTTTTATTGGCCAGGATATCAGTACGACTCCTTCTTCTTCTGGACGAGGGAGTACTCCAAATCTCTCCAGCGTCCAGGCCTGGGAGTCGGGGGACAAAAAAAAAAATTGGTGGCAGTTGCCAGTCCTGATCAGCACCCAGAAAGGTGTGGCTGCTCACTTGGTGAAGGCAAGACCTCACTGACACTGACCGTCCAGACTCGCACATGAAGAATGACTGGGTGAGGTACCAGATGACTGCCATTTCCCATGGAACCTTGGCTCAATGTGAGTCAATTCAGCATAAGAGAGAGGGAAATGGCAAAAATTAAAGGAGGCTAAAAAAAAAGCCTGAGTTCCTTCAAGCCTGTAGAACAACAACAACTTGTATTTATATAGCGCCTTTAACGTAGTAAAAAGTCCCAAGGCGCTTCACAGGAGCGCTATAAAACAAAATTTGACACCGAGCCACACAAGGAGATATTAGGGCAGATGAGCAAAAGCTTGGTCAAAGAGGTAGGTTTTAAGGAGCATCTTAAAGGAGGAAAGAGAGGTAGAGAGGCAGCGAGGTTTAGGGAGGGAATTCCAGAGCTTAGGGCCTAGGCAACAGAAGGCACGGCCACCAATGGCAGAGCGATTAAAATCGGGGATGCTCAAGAGGGCAGAATTAGAGGAGCGCAGATATCTCAGGGGGTGGGGTGGGGGCTGGAGGAGATCACAGAGATAGGGAGGGGCGAGGCCATGGAGGGATTTGAAAACAAAGATGAGAATTTTAAAATCGAGGCGTACACCTGCTTAGATTCTCCCTGACCTGTTCGTTGCTCTGTAAAACTACAGACAATTCCTCTCTGTACAACAGTCAACAAAGATGAAATGAAGTAGATGTCGTTCGACAAAGTTATTCACAAAAGACTCTCTATATCAGGAAGGAAAGTAACTTGCGAGCAGTGCTGAAAACAGTGAACAGACCAGACCTAGGAAGGGGTTAAAAAAAAGCTGCATTAATAATTCACAGTTACATTACTATTTATGAGAATATACAGATTGTGCTTTGCAAAAATTAAATCTATACATCATTCTACATCACGCTTGAGCACACAGTATCTTTTTTTAGGTTTGAAATATTTCCCATCAACTAATATCTGTAACATGCGTGCTTGGCCTGCTGCCTGTCAGATAGGGATCATCTGCAGCGTGGAGGCATGCATAGTTCGAACTGCTTGCAGTGAGATGGTGCACGCTTGAACTATGCACAACCCAGCTCCTCCACTATTACACATGGGGGCAAAACCCCTGTGGAGCACATACAAGTCTACGCTACTAATACAAAAGTTGGTCAAACACTGTTGGAGTCGCCTTCCAGGAGATCCACTCCATCAGTTCAGGAAAGAAGAGATAAAGGCAGAAGGGCCCACCACTGCCCTTCAGACCTAAGAAGTTTGTGTCTGGCAATGGATTTGGAAGGCTCAAACTCTCAATAGCTGCCCAAACATCACTAAAGAGCTCAAACTCTTTCACTCACACTCATTGCCTTATATGAATTGCATTAAATTTTGACCCACTGGACCTGGAGTTCCCTGTCAAAAAAAGCAATAAGAACCTTGATCGCATGCAATGCTACCCCGACTGTATGGATCTGGCTATATACCTGTTTGGATCTATGAATGAATGACGTGAATCATCCAGATAGATAAAAGTTTGAAAATGAAAATAACACAAATATTTTGAGAGAAAATTGTTGCTGAAATGTCACTTCCTGTAGGATTTTTTCATTTTAATTTCTCCCGATTTAATCTCAGTTCAGAGGGCATGCTGACCTCCACAATTCCCCTCGCTGACAAGCCAGGGAGGCACCATACATTCCAGCAGCAATGAAAAGTGAGCTCTGCTCCACCCAGACGGAGCTGAGGCCAATGAAATGCACTCTCTGGAGTAGCGAAGTGGTTATGTTACTGGAATTAGTAATCTCAGAGCATGAGTTCGAAATCCCATCACGAGCAGTTTGAAAAAAAAATCTAGAAATAAAAAGCTGTCAGATTGCTGTTAAAAACCCAACTGGCTCACCAATGTCCTTTAGAAGGAAGGAAACCTGCTGTCCTAACCTGGTCTGGCCTATACGTGACTCTGATCCCACACCAATGTGGTTCATCCTTAGTTGTCCTCTGAAGTGGCCTAGCAAGCTATTCAGTTGTATTAAAGTGGCTCAAGAAGGTGGCCCATCAACACTTATGTGAGGGCGTGGGCAATAAATGCTGGCTTTGCACTAAAATGAATTAAGTCTGTGTGAATATTGCAAAGCCACCCCTTTCTTTTAATTTCTAACTCAATTAGAAAAACGTATCAAATCACAGAATTTTCTTTATTCATTCTGAATCATTTTTTTAAAACAAAAATTTCTGATGTTTCTTTCATTTCATGGGGGGGGCGAGGTACCGCTTCTTTCATCATACAAGCGCATCTGCGGACTGACTTTTTCTTTTCTTCCATACCTTCTCCCCTATCCTTCCAAAGGCACTAATTCGTGCCTTCTTCTGGTGCCTCACCCGGATGGCTCTTCTTCCCGTGGGGGTTTCAGCAGCTATTCAACCAAGGAGGTTATCACAGCTGAGCCGAATCCTTCATTCCCACTCACTTCTCAGCAAGGACCACTGGATATTTTGCCTTCCCTAGCCAGCGTCAATGAGACCGTTTGCAGAGGCCCTACAATCCGTCTTTCGGATGAGGTGTTAAACCGAGGCCTCGTCTGCCCTCTCAGGTTGACGTAAAAGATCCCACAACACTATTCAAAGAAGAGCAGAGTAGTTATCCCTGCTGTCCTGGGCCAATATTTATCCCTCATCCAACGTCACTTAAAAAAACCAGATTAACTGGTCATTATTACATTGCTGTTTGTGGGAGCTTGCTGTGTGCAAATTGGCTGCCGTGTTTCCTACATTACAACAGTCACTGCAATTCAAAAAGTACTTCATTGGCTGTGAAGCGCTTTGGGATGACCTGGGGTCATGAAAGGTGCTATATAAATGCAAGTTATTTCTTATCTTTACAATTGAGATGCCTGTGGATTGTGTCTCTGTCCTGATCAATAAGTATTTGTCCTTATCTGGGCTGGGATTTGGAAAGGGAACTAACTTAGGACGAGAAAAGAAAATAGGATAGGGAAATTAGAAAATAAAATTTAAAAAATAGTATTTTTAGTTTATTCATTTTTACCAACAAGATTTGTCAAAGCAGATGTTAAACATTAATGGAAATACTTTTAGGTTGAAATTGGCAGGAGGTACTAACCACAAAAAGAGAACCCTTCACTCCCACATCAAATTATAATCAACTCGGAGGCATTCATAAGCCCTGAATATTTCAGCATATGTGCGCTGTACTTTTGTGCAGCGTAAACCCTCCTATTTTGTCTGAAGACATTTCTTTTTTCTCAATGGACTCTTTTACTCTTAATTGTAGCATGGAAAAAAAGAACCCGTCCAAAGTGCTCTTATTTATAAGTCACCGGTATATTTTCATTTATAAAAATAAAATGCATTTCATTGGGACTAAATAGACTGACAGTTTAAGAAGCAAGATGAACAATTTGCAAAATTTTAATTCATTCATGTGTCAGTTGACTGCATCATGTATATTGAAGCAACAGAAAAACAGACTTACGAGGGAAATAAAAATGACTTTTTTGTGGAGTGTTTTAGCTCTATTTTTTAGCAATTTACAGGGCACTTTTTGTAAAGGTTGGAATGTGTATTGTAAATTTGATGGCTGATAAGGTTTCAGTAATATAGTTGAGGTAGACCAGTCATAACACCTCTTTTAGTGGCGTACCACATAGTTTTCATACCAGCTATCAAGCCACATTATTCAGTTATGTATTTTATACTGAGCATGTGAATTTGATGACAACGAGGGCTTTTCATAATGGCTGGGATTTTGCGGTCAGCGGTGAAGTGACGGCGCTCACCACTGCCCTCGAAGAAAGCTGCCCACAAAGATCCAGCAATCTCTGTGGCGTCGATTTCACCTCTCCCCGACAATAATTTCATTCTGGCGCCAAGTCTAGGGGTTCTCCAGCAGCCAGCGACATCAAGTTGGCTGAACAGCCAATCACATTGAAGAATTCTCACAGACAGCAAACCAGGAAGTAAAATGCACTGATTATCCTTCACTTTTTAATCATTTTACAGAGAGCAAAATAAAGATTGGGAAATGCACATGGGATTAAGGTAAAAGCTGAAATATCATACACAAACTTTAAAAAAGAATTATTATTAAAAAATCATAGAATTTTTATCAAAAATTTGACTTTCCACAAATATAAAATTAGTTTTTCAAGGCCAGTTTTTCAGCAGCAATTATGACTCAGTACGCCATTAAAAACCCAGTTACACCTCATTCAACAAGGCTTAACTTTTTCGAGCATTTTTAAGAGCGATATTCCAGCGTAAAAGCTTAAGTTCTCGTCAGTTCAGTGATTTCAATTGATTGCTGACTGTGGGGAATTAACTGTGCACCCTGTGGATGAGCTGGGAATGACTGACAGTAACTTCTGGATTTCTGCGTTAACTGCGCATGCACGTACTCCAGAAGTTGCTGTCAGATTCATAGTTATCATGACGGTGAACGCTGACAGTTTCGCTGTTATTACAACCGCAAATTCCGGGCCAAAATAAAATAATTGCAGTGATGCCACAATCATGCCTCAATCAAGCTTTTAACTTTTTCCTGCCTAAAGGTGGTACAAGTAAAACACGCTAGATACTGACAGAGTGGGTGAGTGCAGCATTATACATTAGCACAACTGGCATTGCTTGGAGTCTGTATACAGGGTGTCCATAACTGCAGCCACTCAGTAAATCTCAGCACTACAATCTGCTATATATATTATACCTTGTGCACTCTATACGCTGAGCTCCCAATGTTCCCTGTCTACCAATGCATTGAATCGAAAATGCAGATTATCATTTACAAATCTCTCAGTGAACTTGTCCACCTTACCTCTGTAATCTCTCTCAGCTCGACATCCCAGCCTTCAGTCTCTGTATCCCACCCCTTCCCACTCCAACATTGGCGGCAGAGCCTTTAGCCATCTCAGTTGCACTCTTTGGAACCTCCTCACTAAATATTTATGCCTTCCTACTTTCTCCCTGCCTTTAAAAGTTTTTGTGACCGTGGTTTGGGCCATCTCGCCTAACAGTTCCACTGCAACTTGGTGTCTATTTTCACTTATGAGATGATTTCTATGTTAAAGGTACTGTACGAACACCAATTGTAGTCGTTATCATGTTGTTGGAATGCAGTGGTTCTCAAACTCTCTAGGTTGAAGGACCCCTTTTCAAATCGATTAGTAATCACGGACCCCCCCATCTGAATTATAATACTGTAAAATACTCATAATATGAAAGTGCTGCATGGAAATGCGTTTCAGAAAACAGGTATTTACTTACGGATCTCAGTGAGATGAGTGTGCCTGCCTCTCACACCAGTTCTGGCCACTCCGCAGCATCAGATGGCCACTATTAGCCACTTAGTGCTGGACAATTTCTAAAGCCGTCAGCAGGCTGGCCAAGGTGAGTGAGGACACGAGCACCCTGTGCACATGCTGGGATGATGCTGGAAGCGCGACTCACCGCCATACTGTCCCACTGGCAGGTTCTGTAACAGCTGCGCTGCGGGATTGTAGGTGTTTGCGTGAACACGTTCAGTCGCGTGTTTGAAGGGCCCCCGCAGGCGCTCTGATCACGTGTCGGGAGGATGGCGCAGGGTCGCGGCGCCAGGGAGAGGAAGCGGCTCGACCGGCGGGGAGCGCTGGCTGCAACGTGAGCGAGAGCTGCGGGCCTCTGTGAGGAGGCGGGCCCAGCCGTTGAGAATAATCCGCAAGAACTGAATCAGTGTCGGTTTTATAAAGAGGAGCAGGCTTGAAATGACCTCCGGTCGCGGAGCCCCTGGAAAGTCTCTATGGACCCCCAGAGGCCCGCAGACCCCACTTTGAGAAACACTGTTGTAACTTGTGTCAATGTGTTGTAACCATGGGAACAATTAGAATAAAACTTTTTTTTTTAATCCATGGAAATTGCTCCTCCTATGACTCAGTGAGTTTACCCAGTGATTGTTGAACCAGCCAGACTAGATAGCTTCCAGATTCAATCCTAGTCAGTGCTGAGCTGGTTGCTATCAGCTGTGGTGGTGATAGGAATGCTCCAATAGGCCTCAACACCTATAGGTTATGGAGAGGTAAAACGCGGCTGGCCTTCTCATTCTTAATTGGCGGCCACCGACCATTGCAGGCCTTCCTCTGTTACCCTGACCAAGTGGCCCTCTTCAGGTGTGAGCTCACAAAGTATATGTCAACTGGCTATTCGACCGT
Organism: Squalus acanthias; assembly: GCA_030390025.1. Classification (NCBI taxonomy): domain Eukaryota; kingdom Metazoa; phylum Chordata; class Chondrichthyes; order Squaliformes; family Squalidae; genus Squalus; species Squalus acanthias. Next base: position 10,524,839 of record CM059430.1, read on the forward strand.
AGAGGGCGTCACAGCCTAGTACGATCCAGACCCCACACCCGTACTTCCCAGTAGTGATCACAGGGTAGCAATTAGGAGTGGGACAACTGGCTGATTTTTCTCCTGCCTTGCCGAGGGGCGCGAAGGCCAAGTGTAGAATCTCAACTGCTGGTCCCTGACTGCCACCTGCTAACCCCCAGCACATATCGGGGGACCAGCAGATCCTTCTAATTTCCCAGCTATTTTTGTTTTACTTTTCACAGAGCAAAATTCATGGTGCAGGTTAAGAAGAGAACCGTGCAACAGTTAAATCTCAGTGCGCATTTCAAGTGAGGGTTTGTCTGAACAGCAGAATGGCACTTTTTTAGGGAGGGGACATGATGACACTTTCTTGGGAGTGTAGAGCCGCATATGTGTCATGTTCGTCAAATGTCCAGCTCATGAATAATACAAAGCAATTTAAAAATTGTACAGAACTATGATTTTATTAAATTGCTGATATTGTTCCCGCAGTGTATTTTCCTCTGACCTAGATTTTTCTAAAATGATAATTTTACCTATCTTCTTTGCTTAGCATCTGGGGAACCTCATGTATATTTGCCAGTTGTCAACACCTTCTCGTAGCTCACACTGTCACTCACTCCCCCTCCCCTTCGCCATCCCCATCAAAGTCAGCTTGCGCCTGACTCCACATTCAGGCATTGTCGGAAATGTGAAAGAAGTCTGCTGGCTGGAAGAAGTTTGCTCCTAATAGGCCAATTAGACTTTGTTCAACAAATTATGTACGACCTGTTGCCAGTAAGGCGCTTTTGCACATCGCTGGTTTTTGGCTCCGCCTTGCAGAGGGTTTGTGGTGAATGTCTCCTGTCACCTCATTAATGCCCACAGTGTGAAATATTGGTGCCCGTGGGAGATTCTGTGGAATCTATGGAGACTAATCTTTCTCTGTGTGTGTTTACTGTCAGGAAGCCTATACCTCAGCAAATTCTTGTCTTGTCTCTTTTCATTAACACCATTCCTCTCAACTCAAGCTATATTGATCCCATATGGTGTTGTCAGAAGATGCTATTTATCAAAGCCTGAGAAACATCACCAGCAGGGCAGCACTTGCTGGTAAATAACTACGTACTTAACCTAAACAAACAATCTGAAGTTATAAATGTGTTGTAAGATATTTCTGTTTGATCATCTAATTAAAATGGTGTTCATTTTTCCTCAAAAGGATATTTTTAGAACATTTGCTGTCTGTCAGGGTGAATGAGGCATTTCTTTTCACATTCTGGTTTTGGATCCCAGTCTCTCGGTCCCAGTTACCTGTTTAAACTGTTAACAGAGAAAATGGGTTCAACAGAACTATGGAGTCCTCTACAACAATGGTGAGATGTCCACTTCCTGGATCCATCAACAGAAGGCATAAGCACTTGGCCAGTGTAAAATTCCCATCCCCAATCCGCATGCTCCTAAATAACACCTTCCATCGTGAGTCCCAGCTGACAGACAGGTTTGAATCAATCAGGTAGAAATTGGTTTCAGCCCACTTTCAGGCACAAACTTGAAGCAAATGTGTGGCCGAAGCCGGAGGCCCGATGCTCACCCGAAATTGGGCCTCAGGCCTCATTTTTATAATATAGGTGAGTTCTCAGCGCCTGTTGCACCTTCAGAGGCAGCTCGGCCAAAGTCGGAGATTAACTTTGGGCCTGCTGCCTCACTGGCAGCGGTCCTCGGGTGGGTTTTGGAGGTGGGGCGGGGAAGAAAAACAGGAGTGGAAGGATCTCGGGCCAGCAGTGGCCCTCGGGAGCGCTGTAGAGCTGGGAGCAGGCCCGCTGACCATTGCTGATGCATCCTTAAACAGGCGTCAGGCTTCTCATTACATGCATAGGGCCTAATGACTGTATTAAGGTGGCTGCCCGGGACCGCCTGAAAATTGTTCGAAGCCAATATGATGTCAGATGTATTTTAGGCCTCTTTTGGGCGCAGCCCAGCAAAATTGCTCATTTTTGCCCCCATTCTTTCCCTAGAAAATGAGCACAACAAAGACAGATCCCTACCCCAAAGCTTTTTTGTATGTCTCGATAACTAGAACTGGATGCAGCTGCAATATGACCAGAGCACTACGTGTTTGACCACAGTTTCCTCTGATTTGTATTCTACTGCGTTAGTTATTTTGTTCAACTTCCGATTGACTTTGTTGATTGCTGCTCTCCATTGGCTGGACATATTGAGCATTGAATCTACTACTACTCCTAGGTCTCTTTCCCACTTCATCCTTAGCTCCTTCAACACCATTCGTGGAGTGTATGTGTCGCTTATTTTTTTCTTCCCTTGTGCAGCACTTTACACTTGTCTGCATTAAATTTTATCTGCCAGTGTTCAGCCCACTCACACATTTTGCCCAAATCATTTTGGAGTTTCTGAGCTTAAACATAAGAACAGAAGAATTAGGCGCAGGAGTAGGTCATTCGGCCCCTCGAGCCTGCTCTGCCATTCAATAAGATCATGGCTGATCATCGACCTCAACTCCACTTTCCCACCCGATCCCCATATTCCTTGATTCCCCTAGAGTCCAAAAATCTATCTATCTCAGCCTTGAATATACTCAAAGACTCAGCATCCACAGCCCTCTGGGTAGAGAATTCCACAGATTCCCAACCCTCTGAGTGAAGAAATTCCACCTCATCTCGGCCTTAAATGGCCTACCCTTTATCCTGAGACTATGCCCCCTAGTTCTAGATTCTCCAGCCAGGGGAAACAACCTCTCAGCATCTACCCTGTCAATCCCTTCAGAATCTAGTATGTTTCAATGAGATTACCTCTCATTCTTCTAAACTCCAGAGAGTATAGGGCCATTCTACACAATCTCACATCATAGGACAGCCCTCTCATCCCAGGAATCAATCTAGTGAACCTTTGTTGCACCGCCTCCAAGGCAAGTATATCCTTCCTTAGATAAGGAGACCAAAACTGTGCACAGTACTCCAGGTGTGGTCTCACCAAGGCCCTGTACAATTGTAGCAAGACTTCCTCACTCTTATACTCCAACCCCCTTGCAATAAAGCTTTCTCCTTTGATTCCACTGTCTTAGTTTTGTATTATCTGCAAATTTGACCACTTTGCATTGGCCCAGATTTTCCTGTCAATATAACAGTGAGGCTAATGGTGTTTGCCTTTATTTATGCATAAATGGTACAGCAACTTCAGGTGGGGGGCAGGTGCGCGGTTAAACATAAATATCCAAATGTTGGTGTCCAAGTTGCACCGCTCCACCGTGAGCTTCGCGAAAACAGTATCTCGCCATCTGGCTCACCATTGAAATGCATTGAACAGCGTGAAGTTGCTGTATTTGGGGGGTAGATACACACTAAACTCACCACAGAAAGTTAAGTCTTGTCCATTCCAGTCTAAGTACCCTTTTAACGACATGGTAACTGCCAAACAATCTCTCTTGAACTGAAAATTAACTATTACAAGTGTGGAGTCTCATTCCTTCGGGTTTTAATTGTTGTTGGAGATTTTAAAAATGTCAAATTTAAAATTTAAATGTTTCTTTTTACTTTTTCTTTCTGTCTCTTCTTTCTCTCTCTCTTAATCCAACCTCCTTTATTTCTCTTTCTGTACCTGATTTGTCATTGAATTCACCCACTCTAATTTACACTTTCTTCTCAGTCCATGTGCTGTTAATTTCTCAATCTTTCAAGCTGATTGGTTAAGGAGATACACAGTTGCCTGTCCTTTTCACTCAGGTCCCAGATGCCCTGTTTCCCTCACTGCACCATTATCAGCTCGCACTTTCAGAAACTTGCCACGCAAAAATTTTGAATACCTAAACATGCAAGGGCAAGTCTAACTAACGGCAGACACTGTAAGGTACCCTGCCATAGCAAAATTATGGCCCATTGAGTTTCTGAATCCAGTAGTGGTCCCAACACTGAGTGAACTTCACTCAGTACTTCCCACTGCCCTAAATAATTCCCCTAAAGAATGCTTGTTGTTTTTTACTCTTTAATCAATTTCTCACCCAGTCCCAAGGTTTACGAATGCTTTGAATTGAATAATATCATTTCATGTGGAACTTAGTCAAATGCCTTTTGGAAATCTAGGTGCTCCACATCATAGAACTTCCAACAAGTTTTTTATGGGGAACAGTAGCATAGTGATTATGTTACTGAACTAGTAATCCAGAGGCCTGGACTCATGATACAGTTAGTACATGAGGTCTAAATCCCACCACGACAGGTGGGGAATTTAAATTCAGTTATTTAAATAAATCTGGAATAAAAAGCTAGAATCAGTAATGGTGACCATAAAACTATCAGATTGTCAGAAAAACCTATCTGGTTCACTAATGTCCTTTTAGGGAAGGAACTCTGCCATCTTTACCTGGTCTGGTATCTATGTGACTCTTAACTGCCCTCTGAGTTGCACCAAACTGCTACAAACATACTTTTTAAAAATTTGTTTATGGGATGTGGGCATCGCTGCAAGGCCAGCATTTATTGCCCATCCCTAGTTGCCCTTGAGAAGGTGGTGGTGAGCTGCCTTCTTGAACTGCTGCAGTCCGTGTGGTGAAGGTACTCCCACAGTGCTGTTAGGGAGGGAGTTCCAGGATTTTGACCCAGCGACGAAGAAGAAACGGCGATATACTTCTAAGTCAGGATGATGTGTGACTTGGAAGGGAACTTGGAGGCGGTGGTGTTCCCATGCGCCTGCTGCCCTTGTCCTTCTAGGTGGTAGAGGTCACGTGTTTGGGAGGAGCTGCCGAAGAAGCCTTGGCGAGTTGCTGCAGTGCATCTTGTAGATGGTACACACTGCAGCCACGGTACGGAGGGAGTGAATGGTTAAGGTGGTGGATGGGGTGCCAATCAAGTGGGCTGCTTTGTCCTGGATGGTGTCGAGCTTCTTGAGTGTTGTTGGAGCTGCACTCATCCAGGCAAGTGGAGAGTATTCCATCACACTCCTTACTTGTGCCTTATAGATGGTGGAGAGGCTTTGGGGAGTCAGGAGGTGAGACACTCGCCGCAGAATACCTAACCTCTGACCTGCTCTTGTTGCCACAGTATTTATGTGCTTGGTCCAGTTAAGTTTCTGGTTAATGATGCCTCCCAGGATGTTGATGGTGGGGGATTTGATGATGGCAATGCCGCTGAATGTCAAGGGGTGGTGGTTAGACTCTCGCTTGTTGGAGATAGTCATTGCCTGGCACTTGTGTGGCGCGAATGTTACCTGCCACTTATCAGCCCAAGTCTGAATGTCGTCCAGGTCTTGTTGCATGCGGGCATGGACTGCTTCATTATCTGAGGAGTTGCGAATGGCACTGAACACTGTGCAGTCATCAGCGAACATCCCCATTCCTGACCTTATGTTGGAGGGAAGGTCATTGATGAAGCAGCTGAAGATGGTTTGGCCTAGGACACTACTGCAGCGATGTCCTGGAGCTGTGATGATTGACCTCCAATCACCACAACCATCTTCCTTTGTGCTGGGTATAACTTCAGCCAGTGGAGAGTTTTCCCCCTGATTCCCATTGACTTCAGTTTTACTAGAGCTCCTTGATGCCACACTCAGTCAAATGCTGCCTTGATGTCAAGGGCAGTCACTCTTACCTCACCTCTGGAATTCAGCTCCTTTGTCCAAGAGATTAGAAGTGCATGTAACAAGGGCAATACGGTAATCATGGGGGACTTTAATCTACATATTGACTGGGCAAATCTAATTACCACTAATGGTGTGGAGGACGAATTCTTGGAATGCATGCAAGATGGTTTCCTGGATCAGTATGTGGAGGAACCAACCAGGGAACAGGCTATTCTGGATCTGGTACTGTGTAATGAGAAAGGGCTTATCAATAATCTTGTGGTAAAGGGGCCTTTAGGGACAAGTGACCATAATATGATTGAATTTTACATTAAGTTTGAGAGTGATGTAGTCCAATCTGAAACTAAGGTCTTCAATCTAAACAGAGGAAACTACAAGGGTATGAGGGACAAGTTGGCCATGGTAGATTGGGAGACTACACTAAAAGGTATGAAGGTGGACATACAATGGCTAACATTCAAGGAAATAATGCATAATTTGCAACAAACATATATTCCTCGAGGGCATAAAAACCCAAAAGGAAAAGTGATCCAACCATGGCTAACAAAAGAAATTAAAGCTAGTATTAAGTCAAAGGAGGAAGCTTATAAAGTTGCCAGAAAAAGCGGTCAGCCTGAGGATTGGGATCTTTTTAGAAATCAGCAAAGGGGAACCAAGAAATTGATAAAGAAAGGGAAAATGGAACATGAGCACAAACCAGCGAAAAATATAAAAATGGATTGTAAAAGCTTCGATAGGTATGTGAAAAGGAAAAGACTGGTGAAGGTAAATGTAGGTCCTTTACAGTCAGAGACAGGAGAATTTATATTGGGGAATGAGGAAATGGCTGAGAAATTAAATAAATACTTTGTTTCTGTCTTCACGGAGGAAGACACAAAAAAGCTCCCAGAAATACGAGAAAACCAAGGGTGTAATGAGAATGAGGAACTTAAAGAAATTATTATTAGTAAAAAAACAGTACTAGCAAAATTAATGGGACTAAAGGTTGATAAATCCCAAGGACCAGATGACCTATATCCGAGGGTTTTGAAAGAGGTGGCCATTGGAATAGTGGACGCTTTGGTTGTCATCTTCCAAAATTCTATAGATTCTGGAACGGTTCCTGCAGATTGGAGGATAACAAATGTAACCCCGCTATTTAAGAAAGGAGGGAGAGAGAAAACAGGGAACTACAGACCTGTTAGCCTCACATCAGTAGTTGGGATAATGCTGGAATCTATTATAAAGGATGCAATAACTGGGCACTTAGAAACTAATAGTAAGATTGGGCAGAGTCAACATGGATTTATGAAAGGGAAATCCTGTTTGACAAACATATTGGAGTTCTTTGAGGATGTAACTAGTGGAGTAGACAAAGGGGAACCGGTAGATGTGGTGTATCTGGATTTTCAGAAGGCCTTCGATAAGGTCCCACACAAGAGGTTGGTGAACAAAATTAGGGCACATGGAATTGGGGGTAATATACTAGCATGGATTGAGAATTGGTTAACAGACAGAAAACAAAGAGTAGGGATAAACGGGTCTTTTTCAGGATGGCAGGCTGTGACTAGTGGGGTACTGCAAGGATTGGTACTTGGGCCCCAGCTATTCACAATCTATATCAATGATTTGGATGAGGGGACTAAATGTAACATTTCCAAATTTGCTGATGATACAAAGCTAGGTGGCAGTGTCAGTTGCGAAGAGGATGTGAAGAGGCTTCAAGGGGATCTTGACAGGCTCAGTGAGTGGCCGAGAACAATGCAGATGGAATATAATGTGGATAAATGTGAAGTTATCCACTTTGGTAGAAAAAACAGAAAGGCAGAGTATTTCCTAAATGGTAAAAGATTGGGAAATGCAGATGCTCAAAGGGATCTGGGTGTCCTTGTACATGAGTCACTGAAAATGAATGTGCAGGTGCAGCAAGCCATTAGGAAGGCAAATGGTATGCTGTCCTTCATTACAAGAGGATTTGAGTACAGGAGTAAAGAGGTCTTACTCCAATTATATAGGGCCTTGGTGAGACCACACCTGGAGTACTGTGTACAATTTTGGTCTCCTTACCTAAGGTAGGATATACTTGCCATAGAGGGAGTGCAACGAAGGTTCACGAGATTGATTCCTGGGATGGCGGGACTGTCGTATGAGAAGAGATTGAGTAAACTAGGCCTGTATTCTCTTGAATTCAGAAGAAGCATACAAAATTATTACAGGGCTTGATAGGATGGATGCTGGGAGAATGTTTCCCTTGGCTGGGGAATCTAGAACCAGGGGCCACAGCCTCAAGATAAAGGGTAGGCCATTCAGGACTGAGATGAGAAGAAATTTCTTCACACAGAGGGTGGTGAGTCTTTGGAATTCTCTACCCCAGAGGGCTGTGGAGGCTCAGTCATTGGGTATATTCAAAACAGAAGTCGATAGATTTCTGACTAGTAAGGGCATCAAGGGATATGGCGATAGGGCTGGAGAGTGGAGTTGAGGCAGAAGATCAGCCATGATCTCATTGAATGGCGGAGCAGGCTCAAAGGGCCAAATGGCCGACTCCTGCTCCTATTTCTTATGTTCTTATGTTCTTATGTCCATGTTTGGACCAAGGCTGTAATGAGGTCGGGAGCCAAGTGCTCTTGGCGGAACCCAAACTGGGCATCAGTGAGCAGGTTATTGGTGAGTAAGTGCCACTTGATAGCACTGTCAATGACACCTTCCATCACTTTGCTGATGATTGAGAGAAGACTGATGGGGCGGTAATTGGATTGGATTTGTCCTGCTTTTTGTGGACAGGACATACCTGGGTAGTTTTCCACATTGTCAGATAGATGCCAGTGTTGTAGCTGTACTGGAACAGCTTGGCGAGAGGCACGGCTAGTTCTGGAGCACAAGTCTTCAGCAAGACAGCCGGGATGTTGTCAGGGCCCATAGCCTTTGCTGTATCCAGTGCGCTCAGCCGTTTCTTGATATTACGTGGAATGAATCGAATTGGCTGAAGACTGGCTTCTGAGATGGTGGGGTCCACAGGAGGAGGCCGATATGGATCATCCACTCAGCAGTTCTGGCTGAAGATGGTTACAAACGCTTCAGCCTTGTCTTTTGTACTCACGTGCTGGGCTTCACCATCATTGAGGATGGGGATATTCATGGAGCCTCCTCCTCCCGTTAGTTGTTTAATGGTCCACCACCATTCATGACTGGATGTGGCAGGACTGCAGAGCTTTGATCTGATCTGTTGATTGTGGGATCGCTTAGCCCTGTCTATAGCATGCTGCTTCCGCTTTTTAGCATGCATGTAGTCCTGTGTTGCAGCTTCCCCAGGTTGGCACCTCATTGTTAGGTACGCCTGGTGCTGCTCCTGGCATGCTCTTCTACACTCCTCATTGTACCAGGGTTGGTCCCCTGGCTTGATGGTAATGGTAGATTGAGGGATATGCCGGGCCAATGAGGTTACAGACTGCAGTGGTTCAAGAAGGAGGCTCATCAGCACCTTCTCAAGGGCAAGTAGGGATACGCAATAAAAGCTGCCATTGCCAACATCCTGTGAATGAATAAAAATGTTTTTTTACTTTAGTTGGCACTTCCCTGAGAAATTGAGGAAGTTTGTGAGGGAAGACCCTTTTGAATTCATGTTGCTTCTAAAGTATTATTGCACAGTTAATCCTCAAGCCTATTCATTATTTTACGCTGAATGGATCGACAATAATGCGTCTGTAATTGCTATGTATGTTTTGTCCTATAGTCAGATGACATGGCGGGGGTGGTGGGGGAGGGGTGGGGGGAGAGGGGGCGACTGTAATTTTTTTTTAACCTGTCAGTGAGCTAAGATGGGCTGAATTGTTTGCATCATCTATACTTAGCTTGTGATCTTTACTGTTAAAACTCCCAACAGGAGGTCTGATAACATAAAAGAATCTGCTCTGTTTATCTTGCAACTTAGAACTTTAAGACTATTTAATGCCCTTAAAATAATGAATTCCATGTCTTAAATTGAAATGTTCTTAGGAGAGTTTTCTCCTATTTAGCATACTAGGGCACATTGTGACCCTATAGGAGATGTTGAAATATTATATCACACATGGAAACCCCAGTAGGCTTTTATTGACTTTCATGATGCTTTCAACCTAATGCCTCATACAACCCTTATGTAGCAGTCCGATATGAGACTCCCAAAACAAGCGCTTTACTCGGAGCTCCAGCACGGCAAGAGAGCCCCAGGTGGGCAGAGGAAATGCTTCAAGGACACCCTCAAAGCCTCCTTGAAAAAGTGTAACATCCCCACCGACACCTGGGAATCACTGGCCCAAGACCGCACAAAGTGGAGGAGATGCATCCGGGAAGGCGCCGAACACCTCGAGTCTCTTCGCCGGGAGCAAGCGGAAGCCAAGCGCAAACAGCGGACGGAGTGCACATCAACCCAAGCACCCCACCCACCTGCCCCTTCAACCACCGTCTGCCCCACCTGTGACAGAGACTGTAGGTCCCGCATTGGACTCATCAGTCACCTGAGAACTCATTTTTAATGTGGAAGCAAGTCATCCTCGGTTCCGAGGGACTGCCTAAGAAGAAGACGAAGAGAAGCTGATAGATATGACCATACATGCATATATCTTTGATTTTAGCATGGATATGTACCGTAGCTCCAAAGTCTATATAAGGATACCTTTATTTCTTACTTGGAGGTTGGTTAGAGAACAAATGTTTATATATCCAGGGCTCAGTGCCTATTGTGATTGGCTTGCAGCCACTGCCACTAAAGCTCCATGTCATCAAGTGATGGAATTATCATTTAATGAAGCATGGTATGTGTCTAATCTATGACAAGTACAATGGTGGCAGCACACTCTCATAGTTTACGATGGATTGGCCTCCTTGCTGTGCCCATTGTGAGGAGTTTGTAGTACCTGCTGCTTGCCTGGCAAGTCTCAATGCCATGATTATCAGTTGTGCATTGACCAACTAGTGACAATCCTATATGGGGGGATCTAAGTAGGGTCACTGTGGGACCAAGATGGCTGCAAGATGATAAGACTGGAGAGAGAAGTTCAGGACCAAGATAGACCTCTGTGGCAGGCTTGGTAATCAGATACCTGAGTTAGGCAAGCCTACAGTACTCCAGGGCACTGTTGATGAATGACTGAGCAAACTGTCTCATTAATGGAAGCTAGAGTAATAGACCACTGTGACTACAATCTGGGATTATTACCACGCCGCTCCAGATAACCCTACAAGCCAATTCCCTTATGGGTAGGGCAGTCCTGGCTGGAAAAGCAAGAGGAAGTTTACCAGTGCTTTTTGCTGGTAGACTGAATGATTTTAGTTGGGCAAACTCCAAGAGTATCCATCTGTGCACTTGAGACGGTCATTAAGGCCTTCCTGCGCCAACCTACATTTAAGATCTGTGGACTTGGGTAAGTGGGGTGTCTCCTCATGGGGAGAGAGAGTGCACTCCATTTCAGACAAACAGAAATCCCTTGTGTGTAAATTTCTTAAAAGATTGGTTTGGAGACTTTTGGATGAGATGACGGATCTTGGCATCTGTCAGGCACCCTGGCTGACCAAATATAAAACTGGACACAAACGCAGGACACGATAGCCCAGAATTTGCTGAAAAAATAATGGCGTGCAAATCGGCCAGCAACTTATAGCGAGGAAGACATACCCCGTGAACTGTGAATCATTCGCAAGTCGCTGGCCGCTCCACCGTTAGCTTCGCGAAAATGGCATCTCGCCCTTAACCTCCCGTGATTTTCATGAAATTGCTGGATTTGCACATTAATTGCCCATAAGTCTAGTAATTAATAAAGTAAGTACCCTTTTAGCAATGTGATAACTGTTAATGACTGCCAATCAACCTCTCTGGCCCTGAAAGTGAACGATTACAATGCAGCATTTCATTCCTGCATGTAGTGGATTGCTGTTGGTGATTTTAAAATTGTCAAATTTTACATTTGTAAATGTTTTTTCTCACTTTTCCTTTCTGTCTCTCTTAATCCAATCTTTCTCTCCCTCTCTTTATTTCTCTTCCTGTACCTGGTTTACCATTGAATTCACCCACTCTAATTCACCCTCCTTCTCAGTCCTTCCTCTGATTATTTCTCAATCCTTCAATCTCATTGGTTAAGGAGATACACCGTTTGTCCCGTTGTTCACCAAGGTCCCAGGTGCCCTGTTGCTCTCGCTACAACGTTATCAGCTCTCACTTCCAGCAACTTTGTAGACAAAACATTTTTGAGCTGAAGGATGCAGGAACAAGTCTAACTAACAGGGCATGCCGTGAGATGCCCCGCTGCAGCAACTTCTGGGCTAATGTAAACCTCATAGTAATGTCGAACATGAGTGATGCATTGTAAAACATGTGTGATGTATTGTAATACATGTGTGATGTATTGTAATACATGTGTAGTGCATTGTAAAACTTGTGTGCATGTTGTAACAGTGACAAAACTTATACGTGGCTGTTGTGAATTTTTTCTCTCCTTAAGGTATTAAAAACATTTTCATAAAGACAGTTTCTTTAAAACTCTCCAAATGCTTGGAAGAGACGAAAGAGGTCGTAGTTGCCAAATATTTTTCAATACAAGTAACTTTTGACAATAAGTGAGTGCACATTTCCGATATAAATAGAATCATAGAAATTTACAGCACAGAGGGAGGCCATTCGGCCCATCGTGTCTCATACATTACATCAAGTCAGATGAAATCCCCCTTTGTCAGGTAGACAGATTGTGAAATTCATAAATAGGCATTTTCATGTCCTGAACTATTCTTTTTAATTACATCTTTGCCTCACTTTGCCCTACACAGTCATCATTCAGGAGTCCTTCTTAGCTTTACATCAAGAATTTTTTTTGCAAAACCCTTCACACTATAAAGACAAACAAAACGGAAAATAACTCACAGATCTGTCCAGATACCAAGCCATTGAACAAAGCACATAAAATAAAACACCTGAGCCCAGCAATTCCAGTTGGCAACCTTCCTACTTTAACATGGGCGTTAACCTATGCATTTTAAGTGGGTTAACAGCTGCACTAAACAAAGGAACGGCAACAAATGTGTTAAATGCTCATCCATTGATATCACCAGTAGTAACTTCTAGGCCCTGATCAGCTGCTGTTGAGCGTTCCACATTATCAGGTCCATGTCAGCTGTAAGTGGGTTGTCATTTTCTCTGGTCTCATATATTTAACATGGAGAGAATCTGCAAGTCCTGAAAAGTCTAACAGCTTTCCCAAAAAAAGAGACAAAACGTGGTGGCTGCCACTGAGTTGGCCAATAACTATTCCATTATTGACAAGCACAATCTCTCGAAAGAAAATATCTGTATAAATTTGTTCTTCTTCATCTATTGCTTGAATCTCTTTCATCACAAGCAGATTACAATACACTATTAAACTGCAAGAGATGGAAATGTTTATAACAGTTTGACGGTGCTTGTTTGTCATTTCACATTCAGAAACAGATTCAGATCATAGAAGGATACAGCACAGAAGGAGGCCATTTGGCCCATCGTGCCTGTGCCGGCTCTTTGAAAGATTAGTCCCACTCTCCTGCTCTTTCCCTATAGCCTTGCATTTTTTTTCCTTTTCAAGTATTTATCCAATTCCCTTTTGAAAGTTACTACTGAATCTGCTTTCACCGCCCTTTCAGGCAGCGCATTCCAGATCACAACAACTCGGTGCGTAAAAAAAAATCTTCTCATCTCCCCTCTGCATCTTTTGCCAATTATCTTAAATCTGTGTCCTCTAGTTAGCAACCCTCCTGCCATTGGAAACAGTTTCTCCTTATTTAATGATTATGACATTTTTATCCATATTGGACAGTTTCATTATTAGGATCAACTAAGTTCCAGATGCATGACACTGAATTCGAGCTAATATGTTTAATTATGGGATAAGGTACAAGGAGGTTTTATGAGCATGACACAGTTAAGCAGTTCTGGTGAGGAAAAAACACTGAGTATACACATTAGCAATAATCTAGGATTGTGATGCTCTCTTATGTTAAATTTACTCCAGCCAACGATTTTTTAAATTTTCTATAGATTGTTTCAAATATTAGGTTTATGTGTCAACGTCCCCTAATTTCTATATGGCATAAAAGTACATTTTTGTAGTGTTTATTCATTGGGTGTATATATTCAATTGGTATTTTTTATATTCTGATACTAGGTAATTCACTAATTCTATATTCTAATGCTTATTTTTACATTGAAATAATTGTTGGCACTTTATACTTTCATACAACTCAAGTACATTTATTTTAGCAAGGTAATAAACTGAGAGAAAATCATTAAAGACAGAAAACAAACAATCCTAATCTTTCAACTGCCAGAGACAAATTACAATAACACCATATTTTTACTAATCTTTTTATTCACTACTATCAACCTAAATGCTCTATAAGTTCAATGAAAACTATAACAGAATAAGCTTTAATTATTTTAAAATATGAACATGCCTTTTGACATGAATCTTGTCATTCATATGGAAATGACTTATGAAATAATACTGGGTGGCCTGTTGGTGGCGCTGTCCAGGGAGAGTATAAATACTCAGGCATGGGCCCAGCTTGCTCAGGACATTCTTTAACAGGAACTAGTGAGGACACAACTAGATCTCCATGTTGAAAAACAGTTGATTAAAACCTTGTTTCATACTCAGACCAAGATCCTAGTAGTTTTCTTACGTCACCTTTGATTGCATTAACTGAGTTACTGACAATGCCAGAATTTACTAGTCTTTGAATTATAAAACATTTCTAACCTAGCAAGTCTTTTTGAAATAAGCTCTCAAAATCTATTTTGTTTTACTATGAAATGATTTGTTCTAATTGAAAGTTTAAGGAAGGGGATTTTCCTTGCAATATTCCTTTTGATTTTTCATAAAAGTACTGATTATAAGGTTTTCTCTTGAACTTCTATTTTGAATTACCTTTAGTTGCCTTTCAATGAGGGGACAATGTGCTTCAGTGGGGATCTGGATCCCATTCAAAACAGCAGTAATTTGTCCAAAACTGAACATGTGGTGAAAGGACAATGCTTGAATTTATTCAAGAACTCAAAACGCTAACCTACTTAAAAAAGATTAAAAAATCATTTGGTCATTTTTGAAAAATTCTACTCAATAATATTTATTGTTAGACTGCGGAATTCCCTCTTTCCCACCATTTCCAGCTGTTTGATGATTGGGTAACTCCCAACCAGCTTCTTCCTGTTTTCCAAATTAAAATAGAGCCAACCTCTTGCTTTTGTGGGGTGACTTTGTAGAGATTTCTGCAGTGAGATGTTATCCTCCAGTTTTGTGAAGTAGGCTTTGGCTATTGGATGTTGGACTTCTGATGCTGAAGAGTTCCCTCCATTTCTTGCAAATGTTCATTAGCATCTTCCTCAATGTCCTCAGATGTGACACTGAGTTATTAGATCCATACTGCTCGGTTCCACACCGAATGGTGCATTTATTAACTGAGTTATCAGAAGACTGCATTTTAATGCTTGACCAGTACCTGCGTGTGATTATCATAAACACCCAATTAATGGTGATGGACAGGACTTTCTTTCTGTTAGTTAAAGAAATATATATTGGGCATAGAAACTCATGGTAATCAACTGTAGATTAGTTCTCAATAATCTGTCATTAATGTCATGACAATCATTAGATCTTATGTTAAATATATTAATCACTGAAGATATTTCAACTTTGATTTTTCTTTAAGAATTAATCAGATTGTTAAGTGTGGACAGTTATTAACTGAAAAGGCATCGTCAGTTCACTAGGGAGCTTTGGGGTGAGTGAAATTTCTGGAAAGTCAGAATAGTCCTTACCTCAGCGGCCCTTTTCAAAAAAGTACCTCTCAAAATTCGCCATGTGTGCTCCAGGTGGGAATTCCCACTGCAGAAAGCCTGATATCTGCTGCAGCACAAACTTTAACAATGAGTCTTCAATTTTATACTATTTTAGAAGGGGGCGGAACGACACACTGTCCTTTCACTCTGGGACCTGCATCCAAATTCTGCCCAAAATTGACGGCTGATCTAAGAAATGGGGAAAAACCATCCTGATGCAGTTAAGATTTTATTTTCAGATATTCGGGTTGAGACATATTGTTGAGGTTATCTCTGCCTTTAGTCGTGCTACAGCCTCGGAGAGCTTGATGCTGAACCTGCTTCTTGAAAGTGGAAAAGTATTCCAATCCCCAGTAGGAACATTGTTTATTTTGCTGAGCGGAAAATAAATATGAATTTTAATTTATACTAGTTAGTACCTTTTAAAATCCTATAATGTCAGAGATGATCCCATATTTGTTGAATCGTGTTGCAAATGACA
This sequence comes from Squalus acanthias, assembly GCA_030390025.1. Lineage (NCBI taxonomy): Eukaryota > Metazoa > Chordata > Chondrichthyes > Squaliformes > Squalidae > Squalus > Squalus acanthias. Next base: position 10,540,708 of record CM059430.1, read on the forward strand.
ATACCATTTTAAATTTAACAAACTTGGTGAGCAACTGGATACCTTTTAAATTTTCTAACATTACTTTAATGGTGGGAGGAGGCTTGTGTGGAGCATAAACACCAGCATAGACCAGTTGGGCCGAATGGCCTGTTTCTGTGCTGTAAATTCTATGTAAGCAAACTTTTTATACAGAGATTACAGTAATAGTGCATTATTAATAACAATAGGGCATCGATTTAGGATTTGTACTAGAAGGATAGGGAAAGAAGTTAGAAGAAGGTTTATTTAGAATATGCGATGCATTAATGGTAGAATCAAATACATTTCAGAGGCAATTAGACAAACACAAAGTAAAATATCAAAGGGTATGGAGAAAGAACAGGAAAACAGCTTTAGAGTACATAGCTCCAATGTGGAGTTGGCACAGGTACAGTGGGCTGAATGGCCTTCTTCAGTGCTGGAAGTTTTATGACTCAATGATATAAAAACTGAAATAAAAATATAATTTGAAAGACTGAAACAGAACGAGTTATTAAATCAATACATTACTCACCTATGGGAGAAATTTCACTCTATTTGTAATCCTGGTGGGTAAAATTGAACAAACACAGGGTCATTCTCTGTAAAATGTCATTTCACAAACGCTCTAGGTCGTTATAATAATATATTATTTAAAAAATCTTTCTCAGGAAATCAGGACATCTGTCAGTTTGAGAGATGTATTGCCTGTGTTGTCTCCCATATTAATCTCTTCAGTCCTGTCTATTCTCGTGGTCTTTATCAGTTCCTCACACAGTGGACATAAACAAAGTCTGAGCACTACCTGGAGGTCATTAGGGATGAGGGACAGTGTAGCAGAGGAAGTTCCCAGCATTTTTGTTATATTTCCTTTTCAACAGTTTTCCGAAATCTGGGACTGGCATGTTCTAGAGAAAGTGCTAGAACATCCCATGGGACTTCTTTTGTGATTCTAAAGCTTCGAAAATAATAGCAGAGTCATAAATCTCCAGCGGTAATAGGCTGTCTGGACGATCCAAAAAGTAGTCGCAGCGCTGTGAAATATACGCAGCTGGTACTTGTGGCTGTCATGGGCACTGCCAGATTTATATCTTTTGTTGAGTCATTGACTTGTTCTTTTAATCCCAAGAAGTTGATGTTAAAAGTCGAACGGAATTTTTGAAAAAATACATTAAAAAAACAAATTTTGTGGCTGCAGTGTTTGTTTTCAATGGGATTATTTATTAGTAACACAAAATACTAGATTACCCCTGATTTAGGATCAGGGCAGAATAATTGATTAAAACTAAAACGTTGTTAAATAAAAACCACTGTACAAAATTGTGGGAGTTTAAAGACAGGATGGAACACTACGCAAACTGAATGAAAGGGGATGTTGACACATTAAAGCAAGTTTCAAAAATATAACAGAAGTATGTTCAAAAGGGGCCACGTAAGCTCCGAAAGCTTGTGATTTCAAATAAAACTGTTGGACTATAACCTGGTGTTGTGCGACTTCTCATTTTTGTTCACCCCAGTCCAACACCGGCATCTCCGCATTATGTTCAAAAAAGGCATACAAGGAGCTTTGGTGTGCTGCTCATTCTAATTCAGCTCTTCATTGTACCTGAAGCAATCTGCACTTAAATTATTAAAAGAAAACTTAATCTGGGGTTAATCGGAAATCTTATTCCAATGGTGAAAATCAGCAGATAACGTTAAGAGGGTGCTGCTTGTGGTTCGAACAAGGTACAAGCCATGTCTGCTTTTTTTGGCAGTGATAGTTTGAGGTGCGAAGGTAATGAGACTGTTTTACAAAAGAGTCATTATGTGGCGCTGCATGTGAAGTTTTATACCAAAGGGCAGTAAAAAATTCAAAGGCTCTGAGGGAATGGGACATACGTTTGTACTTTTATTTTTCAGTTCAGGTACAGCTACTGTTCCATAGTTCTTTTTGATGAAGGCTCTCAGTAGTACATCTGTGACATCGCCAAAGATAATATAGCAATGGAATTTTTTATTTTTTCAGCATCTACAAAATGTACCTACGGAGAGAAAGGCATTCCATGTTTAGAACATTAGAAAGTGGACACGATGGGGAATATAACCATTCCTCAGAAGCAGGGCACCATTTTGGGCCTCAATGGGTTAAGCTTTGCCAGTCTAATTGTTACCAGCCACAGGACCTGATTCTAATCAGCATGTCACTGCTCAAAATGGATGCATCTCATTAAATGTGGCACAGTACAAATTACCTTCACTTATTAAGTGGTTCAATTCACAGCGTGTTTCAATGCGCATCTCGTGCAGTTACACGGGAAAACAGCCAGTACAGACGCAGATAAACTGCTGCAGCTGCTGCAGGCTGATTAGAATCAGGCCCCAGAGCAGTTTACTAGACGGAGTGAGATAGAGAGATTCGTGAACGGTGGTATATTATTGGACAATAACTTCAATTTGGTCAACTCTGCACCAATGAGACTCTGTCCAATGTCCCTGTACACTCAGAGGGTTGTGAATCTTTGGAATTCTCTGCCCCTAAAGGGCTGTGGATGCTCAGTCGTTCAATATATTCAAGGCTGAGATAAATAGATTTTTGGACTCTAGAGGAATCAAGGGATATGGAGATAGTGCAGGAAAGTGGAGTTGAGGTCGAAGATCAGCCATGATCTTATTGAATGATGGAGCAGGCTCAAGGGGCCGAATGGCCTACTCCTGCTCCTAATTCTTATGTTCTTACACATGAAACTGATTATTGTGTGCAACAAATCTACAGGATACAATGGATGGGCCTTGCATTGCTGGGATGGGTGAGGAGGAGGCGATGGTTGCCTGTGGAACAAAGCAGACCTGAGCTGAATAGTGTAGATGTGAATTGATTAATATTCTGAAGTTTTACTTGATACCTTTAGAGCTTGAAGAATTCTGAGGCAGGTTTGCCACAGGAGGTTTAATCGGTACCAGAGTAGATTGCACATGGCCTGTGGAAGGGGCAGGCTCGATAGGTTTGTTTTCTTGCTCCAGGTTCTTTTGACTGGTCAACAAAATTGGAAGAAGATATTCTCCCTCCAACTGTTTAAAGGTAGCTGATGTTTTGCCAATCTAATCTTTTTTGTGCTGACTTTTTTTTGGCAGTAAATTTCAAAATTATGATTGGTTCTGGAGCGAGTTGACATCTACAAGCACACACAACAGCCAAAAACTCCGACACCCGATATCCTGCACAAACAATCCAGGCCTATAGATCGGTGAGTAGTTCCCAGGATTTCGGACCAAAGTGTCAGCTCACAGTTGTTTCAAAGATTTGTAAAACCCAGCTTGTCAGTCACCTTTCAAAATTTCCCGATTTGATGAGTAAGTAGTGATTATAATGGCCCGAAATTTGCTGGCAAAATAATGGCGAGTTTAAGGCTTACGCCGTTATTGATGTGTAAATAACCCAGCAATTTGTGGCGAGGAAGAGATGCCCAGTGAGTTGTGAATCGCCACAAATTGCTGGGCGATTTGCTCCGCTCCGCCGTTAGCCTCGCAAAAGATTTTCGAGCTGAAGGGTGAGGAGAAAAAATCTCACGAACAGGGCACGCCACAAGATGCTCCGCTCCGGCAAATTCTGGTCCATCATCTCTGCTGTTGCATTTGGAATTAGATGATGTAGTAGTTAGCAGCAAATTTGTTACCAGACCATGGAATCCATAGAATAGGGGCTTTGTGTATCGAGCTCTTGGGCCAGACAGGAGTTGAAGAAAGCCAGGTGAACTGAAGGGTAATTTGTAGCGGTGACACACTCAAGATACAAGCCAGAGGTAAAACTGACCACTTAAAGAAAATCACAGAGCACTGGAAATACACCATAGTTCCGTCATATGAGGAAGACCGAAGCCATTGTCTTCGGTCCCCGCCACAAAATCTGTTCCCTAGCTCCCAACTCGATCCCTCTCCCTGGCAACTGTTTGAGGCTGAACCAGACTGTTCAGAACCTTGGTGTCATTTTTGACCCCGAGATGAGCTTCCGACCACATATCTGCGCTATAACAAAGACCGCCTACTTCCACCTCCGTAACATTGCCCGTCTCCGCCCCTGCTTTAGCTCATCTGCTGCTGAAACCCTCATTCATGCCTTTATTACCTCTCTTCTTAAATATTCAATGCACCTTTTGGCTGGACTCCCATCTTCCACCCTCCATAACCTTAAGCTCATCCAAAGCTCTGCAGCCCATATCCTAACTCGCACCAAGTCCTGTTCAGCCATCACCCCTGTGCTTGCTGACCTACATTGGCTCCCGGTTGAGCAATGCCTCGAATTTAAAATTCTCATCCTTGTTTTCAAATCCCTCCATAGGCCTTGCCCCTCCCTATCTAATGTAACCTCCTGCAGTCCTACAGCCTTCCGAGATATCTGCAATTCTGGCCTCTTGTGCATCCCTGATTTTAATCGCTCCACCATTGGCGGCCGTGCCTCTCAGCTGACAGTCCCTAAGCTCTGAAATTCCCTCCCTAAACCTCTCCGCCTCTCTACCTCTCCTTCCTCCTTTAAGACGCTGCTTAAAACCTACCTCTTTAACCAAGCTTTTTGTCATCTGCCCTAATATTTCCTTGTATGTCTCGGTGTCAAATTTTGTTTGATAACACACCTGTGAAGCGCCCTGGAATGTTTTACTGTGTAAAAGGCGCTATATAAAATGCAAGTTGTTTTTATCAGCATCTGAAAAGATGTAGGAACTAGAAATGGCCAATAAGAGGAACCTCTTTGTGGCTGATCAAAAGCTGGGTGTCAGCTGACTTGCTCAAGAGGTGCTCTTTCTTTAGACTAGAGGATAGTGAGTTCATGACTTGACGGGGAGATTTCAACAGAAAATGTGCTTTAGTGTTCAAAAAGTTACTGTATTGTTGCATGAAATCTTCAACTTTCCATTGGGCTGTTCTTGATCTTTTTTCCGAGTACTAACTGAAACCTGTTCTTCAATTTTATTGCTCTGCGTATTGGTGTCATAAATAACTGGGAATCAGTAGGCGATTACACATCCCCTTTCCCCTCTCTGCATGCTGTTTAGTACAATAGGTAATGTGAGTATAAAGTAGTGTGAACAGTGGATGTTATTGAGGTGCAGAACACAATTACAGAGGGATCAATTGGAAAAGGCTACCTTTACCTTGAAAGGAAGAAAGACTTGCATTTATATAGCGCCTTTCACAACCACCAGGTCGTCTCAAAGCGCTTTACAGCCAATGAAGTACTTTTGGAGTGTAGTCACTGTTGTAATGTGGGAAATGCAGCAGCCAATTTGCGCACAGCAAGCTCCAACAATAGCAATGTGATAATGACCAGATAATCTGTTTTTGTTATGTGGATTGAGGGATAAATATTGGCCAGGACACCGGGGATAACTCCCCTGCTGTTTTTCAAAATAGTGCCTTGGGATCTTTTACGTCCACCTGAGAGAGCAGACAGGACATTGGTTTAATGTCTTATCCAAAAGACGGCACCTCTGACAGTGCAGCACTCCCTCAGCACTGTATTGGAGTGTCAGCCTAGCTTTATGTGCTCAAGTCCCTGGGGTGGGACTTGAACCCACAACCTTCTGACTCAGCAGTGAGCGTACTAACCAACTGAGCCACAGTTGACACACCTTCAGCTATCGGTCTATTTGTGAGAAATGACCATGGTTTGTTTTTGGTATCAGTGTCAGGAATATTCATGATGTAGCCATGCCAATGTTCAAACCCTTTTTCTCCTCTTCCTCCCTCATCCTCAGCGTACCTCACCCCTAAACAAGCTCCTCTAGCTGAGTGGGCTTCACATTTTCGGCTGCACGTTTTGCACTACAAGGCATCTACAAGGCCAGTATCAGTGATGCCCCATCTTTGACGAGTATGAGCCACAATTAAAGGAGGAGGAGTTGTTCCTACCTCTCCCATCCACCTTCAATAATGGAATGCCTCGCCTCACTGTATTCATCTGTTTAGCAGTCGTCATTTGAGAGCTCACAGAGCATGCCCAGCTGAGACGGATCTTCAACCCCAATAAAGCAAAGCTTAGCGAAATGTATAAAATCTTTCAGCATTCACTTAATTAACAGAAATGATTTGCTACTATTTGTATTTTTTCTAACGTTTTGTTGCAGAAAGACCAGCTTAATCCTTGCAGGGTTAAAGACATTTTCGGAAACTAGTCGACAAATGTGTTGTCTGTGCGGTGCTAAGTGGAGTGTTATTTATGTAAACCCGAGGGATTTATGGCAGAACTCTTTACAGTAGGTCCTTGCAGCTTGGCAGCAGTCGCATACTGTCACAGCCTTGGTTGGGCAGAGGGCGAGAAGACATTTGTTCTGCTCTGCATTCCCAGTTAACTGTCAAACGTTTGAAGGTGCCAGACAGTTATGGCATGTGATCACACACATTTTTCAAACACAAAGCTGAGCGGGTCTTGTGTAGATGTGTGCGGTAGAACCCTGCTGCTTTCTGGTCGCTCTGTAACCCGTTTAACCCCTATTTAGTGCTGAGCTTAATAGCCAAATGTTATAAACCAAATGTTCACTTCAAGGCTCAAGTGTTAACCCTTTCACCTGCAGGGGGAAACCCTCCCTCCCCCACTATACATAGTGTTCAACAGAGCGCCTGCAGGACTGGCAATCTACATTTTGTTTTGCACTGCTAGCTTTTATTTTTGTTTTCTTTATGGGGAAGGAGGTGTCAGATCACTATTATGTTTCACTGAAGCAGATTTCTGTCTTAAAGAGCAGAAAGAACAGATGGAGTTCAGCAAAGACTTTAATAAGTCACTCTTATAAAATCAAATTGCATAGAAATTACAGCATAGCAACAGGCCATTCGGCCCAACTGGTCTATGCTGGAGTTTAATCTCCATACGAGCCTCCTCGCACCCTATTTCATCTGAGCCTCTCGGCATATCCTTCTATTCCTTTCCCCTCATACTTACCTAGCTTCCCCTTAAATGCATCTATGCTATTCATCCCAACTACTCCATGTGGTAGCAAGTTTCACATTCGAACCACTCTCCGCACAAAGAAGTTTCTCCTTAATTCCTTATTGGATTTATTAGTGATTATCTCGTACTTATGGCCCCCAGTTTTGGACTCCCCATAAGTGGAAACATCCTCTCTGCAACTAACCTATCAAAGCTCTTCATAATTTAAAGACCTCTATCAGGTTGCCCCTCAGTCTACTCTTTTCTCGAGAAAAGAGCCTCAGCCTCTTCAGTCTTTCCTGATAATTGTAGCCTCGCAGTTCATCCTTGTAAATCTTTTTTGCACTTTCTCCAGTGCTTCTATATCCGAATTTGTAATATGGCGACCATAACTGTGCACAGTACTCGAAGTGTGGTCTAACCAAGGTTCTATCTCAGTTTAAGTGCGCTCCTCCACACCTGGTTTCCCTGTATTCCATGTAACCAGGTGATCCAATAGTCTAAGAAATAGGAAAATCCACAATCTTTTATTTAACTTGCTGTAATATATAGATTTCCTGTAAAAAAAAGTATACCTTGAGATTTACCCAATTTTAAATGTTTTCAGCCTTCCCTCCAATTCAATGTTTGTTCAGTTGAGTTGAACAAAAGGGGAGAATAATTGTCAACCCTTGTGAGGAAGTTGTGCTGTAAAACTGTCTGGGTGTATGTTTTGACACCAGCGTTGTGTCAGTATTTTCAGTGTGCTGGTGCCAAATGGGCACTGTACGTCTGCTGGTACGGATGGCACCATCTCCAAGAGGTTACCACACTTCATTTTGTTTTGCATAGGTTCCTGCTTTTCAAACTTAATTTTCCAATGTGGCCATTCGGTTTCTAATGATTGATATAAGCTGGTTGCCTCACTGGCTCTTTTAAGCTCTAAAGCCCCGATTTTAACTCGGAGCGGGAATCGGGCGGGCGGGAGCCAAGGTTAGTGCCAAAGCCTCCTGAGAATTTAACTCCCAGGCCTCATCGGTATGCCCCTGGTCAGCTGCCCGCCCGAAACTGGCAGGAAGTGGCAGCTGGCCGGTGGGCAGGAGCCGATTCTTGGGCAGCAGGAGGCTGCCGGCCAAGTCCGAGTACTAGAATGTGAAATAAACTCCGATCAAAAGTAATTGATGCGATACATATTAACTGTAAAAAGGAATTCAACAAATATTTCAATTGAGAACAGAAGTGAATGTTTTAAAGATGGACAAAGATGGTCAAACACTGTATAGACCCTAATAGTTCCTGTGCTACTGGAACCATAGATCTGTCATCTGTGGAATGCATCTGGTTAAGGTTGAAGTGTGGAGTGTAGGACTGGATTGATACCCTGCAGTTTTGTTTGATTACCCTTGGGGCAAAATTTCACAGAGCTTCATCCTCCGGGATATTTTATCTGTGGCTGGATGCCTTTCTTGAGGAGATGAGAGGATTTGGTACAGTCTATGATAAGGCAAATTCTGCATGGTCTGAGGAGGGAGCAGGCTTGATGAGCTCAATCACCCTTTCCTGTTCCATATCGGTACCACTTTTAAAGGGGAAGGTTCACTTCACAAAACCTGCTGTCTTTTATGAGAAGAAATTCCAACTAAGAATAATTTTGTCATCGGGGAGTTGCCTGACAGAAGTTTCAGTCTGACATTGTGATGGAGTTAAATTAGTATCTACAGGATACGATCATTAAGCTAAGGTGCTCTAGTTAGCATCTCATTTTAACTTGACCTGTCGAACTCTCTACTAAGACTACTTTGCCTTCCTACCTCTCTCCCTGCCTTCAACAGATACTCAAACATGCCTTCAGTGATCACCCCTTAAATTCCTCCCCTTACTGCTCAGTGTCCTTATCCTTTCCCCTTTGTAAAGTGCTTTGAGATGTTGAGATGTGTGAGCAGTGCTACATCAATGTAAGGTATTGTTGTAGAAGATGAACATTTCTTTGTGCACAATGAATGCTTCAATGTAGGTAGCAATTACTATGAATAGTTTCAGTTATGTAGCTTTTGCATAGGGATTAAGACTAGCACATAAATAAAAACAGTATTCCAACAGTCATTCATAAGAAAATCTTCACAACCTGTCCATATAACTGAGCATTAGCAAAAAGGCAGTAACATTTGTAATGATTGTAACTATAACAGCTCAAGGAGCCCACAACATGAAATGCTAATTAGGATCTGTTATATATTTATTAAAAAAAGTGATCTGGGTGATTAAAGTTGCACTTGCGGCAGCAAGATTTACAAAACATAGACAAACACTGAACACATTTCATCTATTATGCATTTCCCAATATTATAAGACATGAAAGCAAAGTGAAACATAAAATGCATCTGAAACAAGGATATGGAAGTATATAAAACTAAGGGTTTGTATAGACTTGGCATTCATTTTCTAGTGTCAGAATCCAGATACCATAAAAAAAAAGTCGTCCTTAAAAATATTTCCCTATTTGTAACATTGTTAGCCCCACAAAAATATGTATTTTTAGTGATAACTGATAAATTGCTATTTCGATTGGTGTCATTCCCTTGCAAGACCTTAAAATAATTGTTAACCGATCACTTCAGATCCCCTCCAGTTGCTATGGCTGTCTTCACATTATATAAGAACTAATGAAGCAATCAATCTAATTGATACCAGAGAATTTTATTGTTAGTGTAAAATGTTAGCGCAATTGATTCATTTCTATATTTCCTTCAATCGGACTGTAACTGAGCTTTTACAACGTACCAAACCCCCCAAAACGGTGTTGCATGCTTAATACATAATTTTAATAAATTATTTTGGTTCTATTATTAATACTTTTTTTAATAAAACATATCTGAATTATTTGGCTAAGCTGAAGCTTAAAATCCTGCTCTTCTTTTCTATAATTAAGGACAGTTCTGACTATGAGTACTAAACTTACTTTGCATTTATCTTCCCTGTTCATTGCGACCCAACTTTCTGAGAGGCTTTCAGCAAGGCTTTTACAAGAAAACTTTTTTTTTCCGTTAATTTCCTTTCACCCATTTTAAGATGGGAGCCAGACTGAAGCTGCCGTTTATATTGGTTTAACGCTGTGCTGATGCCGTCAGCTGCATGAGATTCGTGTGCCAGGAGCCAGGGGCATGAGCACAGTATCAAACTAATATAAGGGCTGTTGGACGAGTAGCAGGAACAATGGGACAAACTCATTCTTCAGTGGTTTTCAAAGCAAAACGTTTACCAAACATGATGGTTAATCTTGCAAGGAGCTATACTGCTGGCAGTGTATATCAATAAATCATGTTTATCACGTGTGATATTCCAGCCATTGATTTTAATCGACATGGGCAGTGTATCCCATGAGTGGACAGGGCCTTGCAAAATATATCTCATAATTCCAAAGCATTATTTTAAATGGAATCCAATCAGATATTTTCCACCACCAGGGAAATGAAGATAAACAAAAGGAGATCTTTTCCTCCCCCCCCACTATTTTATATTGTCGATTGTTTTGCTTCCATTACCTGTCTTCTTGTCACATCGGATTCTACTCCTGTGCTTGAGAGGCCAGTGCTGCTGTGTGAGCAGCCACTAGGAGGTGAGTGGGAGTTAAGTTGTCTTTTGATTCAGTTGGTGTCATCTGTGGTTCAGTTGGCAGCACACGCGCCTCTGAGCTTCAACGTTGTGAGTTTGTGAGCTGCCATTCCTGTGCTGTACTGAGGGAGTGCTGCATTGTCGGAGGTGCTGTCTTTTGGATGAGATGCTAAACCGAGGCCTCGTCTGCCCTCTCGGGTGGATGTATGTTGCTACGTTTCCTAAATTACAACATTGACTACATTCTTTACTGGCTGTAAAGAGCATTGGGACGTCCTGAGGTCGTGAAAGGCGTTCTATAAATTTCTTTCTTTATAAGGAGCAGCATCCAGCAACATCGGCAGCCAGTACAAATAAAAAGACGTAAAACTGCAAATGCTGGAAATGCACTAAAATGCTTACCTTTTAGTCTTCAGTTACCCTAAAATGCAAACTTGCCTTTTGTCTATTCAGTGCTGGGGGTTTCCAGTGTTTTCACTTTTGTACTTTTTTACTTGTAATGAAATGCTAGTGATGGATGGAAAAACCAGGTGGGTTGCAGAACAGAGGCGCTCTATATTACATAGGATTACATAAGATATGCAGCACAGAAACAGGCCATTCGGCCCAAACAGTCTCCTCCCGTCTTTCCTCATCTAACTCTATCAGCATAACCCTCTATTCCCTTCTCCCTCAAATGCTTATCTAGCCTCCCCTTAAATTAATCTATACTATTCGCTTCAACCGTTCCCTGTGGTAGCGAGTTCCACATTCTCACCACTCTTTGGGTAAAGAAATTTCTTTTGAATTCCCTATTTGAATGTCCTGGCCAATATTTATCCCTCAACCAACATAACAAAAACAGATTATCTGGTCATTATCACATTGGCTGTTTGTGGAGCCTTGCTGTGCGCAAATTGGCTGCCGCGTTTCCCACATTGCAGCAGTGACTCCACTTCAAAAGTACTTCATCGGCTTTAAAGCGCTTTGAGACATCCAGTGGTCGTGAAAGGCGCTATATAAATGCAAGTCTTTCTTTTCTTTTTTTATCTGATTTCTTTTGGTGACTATCTTATATTGATGGCCTCTAGTTTTGCTCTTCCCCACAAGTGGAAACATTCTCTCTGTATCTACTCTATCTGATTCTTTTGCCACACTGATGACCTAATTTGATGTCTAGCCTTTCAAAAGATAGTTTGGAAATTGGCCTTGACTCCCCTGATAGTTTCTGCAGGGTAAATCCAATGCGTGGCATAGTACTGACCATATGGCCTAGGAAGATCGCATGTTTGATCTCTGGTCTGTGCTGAGTTACTGATTTCATTTAGGGTGCCAGTTAGGATACTATAATTGGCATCACTTACCCTGGGCTTGTAAAAGGGTAAATCTTCCAGGTTTCTAGCTTCCTGGTTACATGGTCACTCCTTCCGGAAACCGCTCATGTGGACAACAGGTGAGGATAAATTGGTCTTGGATATGATGCCCCAATAGTTGAATAGCTTGTCCTTGCTCACACACGAAGAACAGCCTCTTGGGTGAGGTGCCAGAGAGCTGAAGAATCCCGTGGAGCAGTGTTTCTGCCTAAGTCCTGCAGGATAGCGGGGAGAGAAGAGGGAAAGAAAAATACATCTCTTTCAACCTAATCACAATTAATGAGTGTTATATGATATTCCTGCTTCTAACTGCTTAAAGCCAACTCCCCACCGCCACTACTGTTCCTGCTAAACTCCCTGAGATACATGACTGCTGCAAAAATCACAAGTTAACTGCATTTCATTTTTTTCAAATGTCATAAAGAATGTTTTGCTGAGATGAACTTCAGATGATTTGTAATTTTTTTAAATTTCCTGTACTGCTCCCAGGTTAACCTGTCAATCATTGCATCATTGTGCTTCATGCCAGGGATCGGAGCCAACATCCACTTCTGTTTTATTTTCTTCTTTCTTAAAAGAAAAACTGTGTGCAGGTCATACATTCTACACATCTTCTCTGATCTCCACTGGCAGGATTAAGTGACCATGGCGGGAACTTCCATTGTGTTGGGGGGGGGGGGGGGGGGGAAGCGTAGGTGGCGGGGGGAGAAGATAAGCCTGGTTGCCTCCAGGCACCTATTTACAAATGTTTTTTTCACTGGGAAGGTTGTTGAGGAAGTAGTGACGTTAGGTTAATAACAGCTCTTCTTGAAGTTTAATGATAGTGATTGTGGGGGTGACACAAATGATAGCGGGAAGGCAGCTCTGAGTGCTGTTGCGCTGAAGATCCTGATTATAAGATCCACCCACTTGGCGCTATCAGTTCCCGAAGAATTAAAAGGTCAAACACAATGCATTTCCTCTGATAAAAGGCTGTTCTAAATAAAGGCAGACAATTTCACTCATTTTAAGTGGGAAATCTGACATTTACTGGCACAGGAAGGATTACAGCGAGGCGTTAGTGGGATGACGGGCTTGCAAGTTGTTTTGGGTAAAGTATACCTGCAAATTTTTTTTTCCCACATATATATTTAGGGCCAAGTTTCAGGATGTTTGACATGAGTACACAAAGACTTATTCTTCCCCCAGAAGAGATGAGGATCTGGCTGGCTGTGGTGATTTGTCAAAATGGACAAAGTCAAAGGTTATCTTTTGTTGGGTAGTATGAGATTGCCTGCTGACCTCGCCTCCCCTCACCCGATCCATCTGCAAAAATCATTAGTGGATTTTATTTTCCCCACTAGAATTCCCAACATCTTTTTAGCACCGTGATCAGATTACCGAGCCTCAGCCGTGGTAATGCCTTGTGGACCAGGAGAAGTGAAGGATATTTTGTTTTGAAAAGGCTTGTCGTGAGGAAAGATAAATTGTTAAACTGAAGTAAAGTCTCTGCGTTTTCCTTTTCAATTGGACATTTTTTTCTTGTTGAAAAGTTTGGTTTACTACCACTTGTTGAAAGGCTCCTGAGTTATCTCTAGCTCCGATCAGGAATAAAAGAGCTGCATTAGAGCATGTCAGAATCACACAAAGTCTATTTGATTTTACTGTGCGCTATTACTTCAAGGTGGCAACTTGAGTATAAAGAAAATATTAAGGAATGTGGACTCCATTTGGTCTGAACCTGCTTTGTGATGAACTCGGGAACTCGGTACAGACTAATTCATGAAAGCAAACTGAATTTCCAACAAACCTATAGAAACTTTGCCACGTAAATTCTTAGAGTCACCGTATTGATGAAATTCATAGAAATTGAAAAAAAAAGTATTAATTTCTTCAGAAAAGCACTTTGCTTCTCACACTGTGCTTTTTGTGCATGTGTTTAGTTAGACTGGTGCATGTTTCTTCTTCCTCCGACAAAGTGACATTGTCACCCCACCCCCACTTCCATCCCACCCCTATATTCTCTCTATTTTTAGAGTGTTGTCCTATTGGTCTGTTGGATTGTAGCCTGAGGAGACCTTTTGGTGCAAGGGTTACTTCCTTATAAAATGTGGAGGTGTCATTGGGGGAATTTTAACCCCCCAGGATGGATGGGAGAGGGGCAAGGGGGGTTAAATTCTGAAAATTCTAAAACCCTATCCCAACCCTCCGCGAACATGCCTACTTCCTGTTTAACTAGGGCGGGTTGGGGGTCGGGCGAGTAACCTACACTCGAGAGGCGGGTCACAATCGAAGGAGGAATCCATTCTGCATAATATTTGCAAGACCCCGCCACACAGTACTGCCCCCCGATTATCAAAATCCACGACAAGGCCTTGGATAACGTGGACCACTTTCCATACCTCGGGAGCCTACTGTCAACAAGGGCAGACGTCGACGACGAAGTCCAACACCGCCTTCAGTGTGCCAGTGCAGCCTTCGGTCGCCTGAGGAAGAGAGTGTTTGAAGACCAGGACCTCAAACCCGGCACTAAGCTCATGGTCTACAGAGCAGCAGTGATACCCGCCCTGCTGTATGCCTCAGAGACATGGACCATGTACAGCAGGCACCTCAAAGCACTGGAGAGGTACCACCAATGCTGCCTCCGCAAGATCCTGCAAATCCATTGGCAGGATAGACGCACCAACGTCAGTGTTCTTGCTCAGGCCAACATCCCCAGCAACGAAGCTTTGACCACGCTCGATCAGCTCCAATGGACAGGTCACATTGTCCTCATGCCCGATACGAGACTCCCAAAACAAGCGTTCTACTCGGAGCTCCGGCACGGCAAGAGAGCCCCAGGTGGGCAGAGGAAACGCTTCAAGGACACCCTCAAAGCCTCCTTGAAAGAGTGTAACATCCCCACCGACACCTGGGAATCCCTGGCCCAAGACCACACAAAGTGGAGGAGAAGCATCCGGGAAGGCGCCGAACACATTGAATCTCTTCGCCGGGAGCAAGCAGAAGCCAAACACAGGCAGCGCAAGGAGCGCACGTCAACCCAAGCACCCCACCCACCCGCCCCTTCAACCACCGTCTGCCCAACTTGTGACAGAGACTGTAGGTCCCGCATTGGACTCATCAGTACCTGCGAACTCATTTTTAATGTGGAAGCAAGTCACCCTCGGTTCCGTGGGACTGCCTAAGAAGAAGGAAAGAAGAAGAGTGGGGTATAAAACATTCTGCTATGATACAAAATAGACTGGGGACACACACTTTACAACTCAGCAACATTGATATCACAGAGCTGTAATCGTGTTGTCGATTAGAATACCCACTAGTGCTATCTAATCGTAGCCAGAGAATCACCTGCAACGGCTTCTCTTCCCGCTCCTGCACCGCTACCTCTGGTGTCCCCCAAATATCTATCCTTGGCCTCCTCCTATTTCTCATCTACATGTTGCCCCTTGGCGACATCATCCGAAAACACAGCATCAGTTTCCACATGTATGCTGACGACACCCAGCTCTACCTCACCACCACTTCTCTCGACCCCTCTACGGTCTTTAAATTTTCAGACTGCTTGTCCAACATCCAGTTCTGGCTGAGCAGAAATTTTCTCCAATTAAATATTGGGAAGACCGAAGCCATTGTTTTCAGTCCCCGCCACAAACTCCGTTCCCTAGCTACTGACTGCATCTGTCTCCCTAACATCTGTCTTAGGCTGAACCACACTGTTCCCAACCTTGGTGTCATATTTGACCCTGAAATGAGCTTCCGACCACATATCCGCAGCATAACTAAGACCGCCTATTTCCACCTCTGTAACATCGCCTATCTCCGCCCTTGCCTCAGCTCATCCGCTGCTGAAACCCTCATCCATGCCTTTGTTACCTCTAGACTTGACTATTCCAATGCACTCCTAGCTGGCCTCCCACATTCTACCGTACGTAAAGTTGAGGTCATCCAAAACTCGGCTGCCCGTGTCCTAACTCTCTCCAAGTCCCGTTCACCCATCACCCCTGTGCTCGCTGACCTCCATTGGCTCCTGGTTAAGCAACGCCTTTCAAAATTCTCATCCTTGTTTTCAAATCCCTCCATGGCCTCGCCCCTCCCTATTTCTGTAATCTCCTTCAGCCCACAATCCCCGAGATATCTGCACTCCTCTAATTCTGCCCTTTTGAGCATCCCTGATTATAATCGCTCAACCTTTGGTGGTCGTGCGTTCTGTTGCCTAGGCCCTAAGCTCTGGAATTCCCTGCCTAAACCTCTTTGCCTCGCTACCTCTCTTTCCTCCTTTAAGACTCTCCTTAAAACCTACCTCTTTGATCCAAGTTTTTGGTCACCTGCCCTAATTTCTCCTTATGTGGTTCGGTT
This sequence comes from Squalus acanthias, assembly GCA_030390025.1. Lineage (NCBI taxonomy): Eukaryota > Metazoa > Chordata > Chondrichthyes > Squaliformes > Squalidae > Squalus > Squalus acanthias. The sequence continues at coordinate 10,556,890 of CM059430.1, forward strand.
GTTGTTATAGTGACTCACTTTCCTCAGTCGTAAAGATTTAAAAATGTCTAATGAAACTACATATATCAGAGTGGAGTAAAGCCAGTGTCAGCTGTGGCTCAGTGGGTAGTACACTCACCTCTAAGGCAAAAGGTTCTGGGTTCATAGTCCTGCTCCAGGGACTTGAACACAAAAATCTAGGCTGACACTCCAGTGCAGTACTGAGGAAGTGCTGCACTGTCAGAGGTGCCGTCTTTCGGATGAGACGTTAAACTATGGCCCCATCTGCTCTCTCAGGTGGACGTAAAAGATCCCATGGCACTATTTCGAAGAAGGGCAGGGGAGTTATCTCTGGTGTCCTGGCCAATATTTATCCCTTAATCAACATCACAAAAAAAGTGGATTATCTGGTCATTATCACATTGCTGTTTGTGGGAGCTTGCTGTGCACAAATTGGCTGCTGTGTTTCCCACATTACAACAGTGACTATGCTACAAAAGTACTTCATTGGCTGTAAAGCCTCTTTGAGACGTCCGGTGGTCGTGAAAGGCGCTATAGAAATGCAAGTCTTTTTTTCAATGCTCTGAGGAGCCAAAATAAATTTGAGATCTTGGCCCAAAAATTCGTGAGGAAGCCTTCGTGCGAGGGTAAGGCCTCCCCGTGATCTCTCACTGCGCGTTGGCTTTTTCATTCCCAGCTCGCACGAACTTGATGTTCCAGACATCAGCTGGGCAGTGCTTGCGTATCCCACCGGCGTAGTTAATTCGTGCGAGCTGTGGGATCACGTGACTCAGTTAGAGCCAATGGCAGCACACCATCTTCCATTCATAACTTTCACATAAGTGCTGTGAAAGCTATGAATACTATAGCCACCCAAAAGAACAGCTAAACCTCAATTAAATTTAAAAAAAAAATCACATTAATAAAATAAGTATAGTTAAATAAATTAACCATTTTAAATAAAAAATTAAATTTTTGAAAAAATTTAAAATCTTTTAAAAAGTTATAAAAATAAACTTACCTGTCTTTAAAGTCTCTAAAAAAGATATACCTGTTAAAAAAAATTCAAAATAATACTTAATTCACTACTTACCTTGTTAAAAGTGGGTCTTACTCCTCCTTTTTTTATGTGTAAAATCTTCCATACTTACCTGCGCGTTGAAACCACTAAGTGCACTGCATGCGCGCAGCCTGTAGCACTGCACGCGGTTCACCTAGGAACCGCCCCCTTTTCCATTCACCAAGTGCCGGTTTTCAGCGCATGCGCAGTGCATGCAGAAAACCGGCAATTGGAGACAGAATACGCGAGAGTACACAGTGCGTACTCTCGCGTAGCAACACAAATTTTTGGGCCCTTATCTATTCTTGTGTATGCTAAAGCCACAGTAAAGCGATCAAGTGATCAAATTGCCAGAAGCAGGAGGGGAGATTAGACATTTGCCTACCAATGATCACAGGATTACGTTAAATGCAAATGAGGGACATCATCGTTGTTCATCCAACCAGAATTTCTCAAACCCATGTCATCTACCTAGATCTTAATCAATATTTTTTTGCCTCTGCTAATGTACCCCAAAGAGCATTTTAAATGTGTATTACTCTTTGTGCAAAGATGTTCTATGGCAGAACTCCCATGGTATTTAAAGAGATTACACGCTGCTATCCAGGGACTGTGTGTGATCATTGCAGCTGTATGACCATAGGGAAAATACAAAGGTCAAAAATCTCATTTGTCCGACCAATGTTATTTTGCTTCTTGATTCTCAATTTCCATATTTTTCTTACTGCAAATTTTAAATCATTTGCAATTCTGATGCACTGTCCTGCTGTAAGATGGTGGAACATTGCTTCGAGAATGGGACCCATGTTGAGCCTTATACGCACATTATAAGATCTCTGTGGTACTGGGAATGGTATGAACGGGAGGTTGTGTGCTCCTTGCATTATTTCAAAACTTTTGTTCAGAACCATTGTTCATGGCTTTCTGAGGTATTTCAAGCTGTGTTGAGCAAGAGGGGCTCATCTTATACATAGACCCAGTTGCCTTCTGAGATCAGTGCCATTGCAAGGGAAATGTAAATTGTACATTTTTCGGATTACACTTCTGTGAAGAACCTTGGGATGTTTTTCGATGTTAAAGACACTATATAAATGTAAGTTGTTGTTATAAAGGAGTAAAGTTTGTGGCCCTATGAAAGTGTGAAAACCAGAGCCACTCTTCCAAAATGGGATCCACTGCATTTACAGGAAGGTTTCTCTTTCAGTTTGTTTCTGATCATTTCCACTGTGAACATTTCCAACATAACCTTTCACCTGGGACCTACAGCAGGTAGCTATTTTTGTTAGGTAAGGGTAGTAAGGGAGTGCTGTACTGTCAGAGGTGCCTGTCTTTCGGATGAGACGTTAAACCGAGGCCCCGTCTGCTCTCTCAGGTGGATGCAGAAGATCCCATGGCACTATTCAAAGAAGACCAGGGGAGTTCTCCCCGGTGTCCTGGCCAATGTTTATCCCTCAACCAACATCACTAAAAACAGATTGCCTGGTCATTATCACATTGCTGTTTGTGGGAGCTTGAGTGCAAATTGGCTGCCACATTTCCTACATTAGAACAGTGACTACACTCCAAAAGTACTTCATTGACTTGAGGACGCCTTGGGACTCCTGAGGTCGTGAAAGGCACTATATAAATGTAAGACTTTCATGGCCTCTTGCAGCTCTTTCATTCCTTACTGTAGTTAAAATATGTCATTGCATATTTATCCATCAGATGGAGCTCAGTCAGGGAGGTAACTAGTTTGGGAAAATTCTGGCTGAAATGTAGAGGATCAGCAAGTTTGTTAGAATATGGTGCTGCTAGCTGAAACAGTGATCTAAACAGGAGTAGAGACAGGCATGTTATGTGCATTTCCTACGCTTTGCATGAAATTCCTTCCTCAGCTACTTTAAAGGAGACATCAACCAATTTATTTTAAACGGGTTAACATCTCAGCTAAAGGAGTGGGGAAAAAGGAATGTCATGGGAAAATATCAAGCAACCGTACACTAATATTGCACAAAGTAATTCCAAGGACAATAATCTTGTAAAAGGAATAGTGTCTCTTCAATTTTATTTGAACCTAATTCTACGCGCACACACACACCCTCCCCCACCTATATTGAAGGCACATTTTCTTTTTTTAGGATTCATTTCCTCTAGTTAGACTACAGGTCAGAGTTTCGGTGAGTGAAAAGTTCATGTAGGTGATTTGAAAAGAAAAAAATAATTGGGCACAGATGTAAGATCATGAATGACCCAGTATCTCACTTCATATAGAACAAAAAGAAACTTGTAAGCTACGACTAATATTCCAAATTTACTTTGCATCGCGATATTTGTGATAGCGTGCACTCATTTCTGTCACTTTACAAGGTTGAGGAAACTCTGAATACCAGCTCGTGTTTACTACTTCCACAAAAAGATATTTATATCTCACACATTCAATTTTTACCCAAGAGATGGTTATTCTAAGCACGACTACATAACAAATAGAGCCAAGATGCCCATCGACCTATTGTTGACATGTTAATTAGTGCAACCCCCTTATGTACCAATGAATCTCATTGGCTCAGATTTTCTGGGGCCTCTGACCGCATACATGGTGCGTACGCGGCCGTAAGTGCCCCGCAAGTTCCGGGATTCCCGCCTGCGCTGCGAAAACCCCGAACTTGCGATCTGTCAGGTTTCAGCGTGACAGAGCCACCGCATCCCCGGGAAATGGACATTCGCGGGCAGAGAGTTGGGTTATTTGCCCAACTACTACCCAGCGAACCTCTTACACCTGGTAAAAGCAGGTGTAGGGCTTTCTGTTACCAGCGTAAGAGTTTAAATAAATATTAAAATCATTTTTAAATTAAAATTTCATTTTAATTGTATTTTAATTAATATTTGAACATGTAATGATTTATTTTTATTTAACTGGTGTATAATTGTGTCTTTTTTAGGGGATTCCTATTCATGCTTATGGGGATTCCGTACGTAAATGAATCTCCATAAGCATAATGGGATCCCCCTTTTTCATTGGTTGGGCTGGCCCACGTGATCCCAGGGGCGCTTGCGAACCACGTGCGCCCCTGGGATACGTGGGCCGTTACGCAGGCCTACGCGTAGAGGCCCAGGAGCGCGAACCTCCGGGATCATCAGGTAGGTTCGCACTTTTCTTGCAGTTCGGTGGCATTTGCCCGCGGGAAGCCTCCGACCGCAAATTCAGGACCATGATGTCGCATTCTAACATATTATTAGTCAGGCAAATCAGGCCAGTAAGTTTTTCTAGTGAAAACAATAACTGCTGTATGCTTTAGATACAATTGAGAGGTCGCACAACACCAGGTTATAGTCCAACAGTTTTATTTGAAATCACAAGCTTTCGGAGCTTACTACTCCTTCACCCGACGAAGGAGTAGTAAGCTCCGAAAGCTTGTGATTTCAAATAAAACTGTTGGACTATAACCTGGTGTTGTGCGACCTCTCAATTTTGTCCACCCCAGTCCAACACCGGCATCTCCGCATCATGCTTTAGATACATCAGCGGTTTTCTGGAAGTTTGCGGAGTACATCTATTTAATGACCATAAGGTGTATTTTAAATCACAGCATGCGTTTGCCACTATTGAATGTCATCTCAGTTTGTGAAGAAGATATGTGCCTCCATTGCTGAGACCTGATGGCTTTGTGCTCATATTGTGATTTGCAATTGAAAGCTGCAATAGATACAAAGTGCTATAAAAATAAACAGCAGAAAACTAAAGGCATTAACACCATCTTGACTTTCAGATAACTTGCATGAACAAGTTCAGTCTTGCAATTGGTGAGCGTTTTCTTTCCTCATTGCTCGCTCTGCCAGTTTATTAGTCTATTTTACCATTGCATTATTCTAATTACATGTTGTGCCTTTTAATTAGTCCGTTACGCTATTTCCCGACATAACAACAGTCTCTGCACTTCAAAAGTGATTTGTTGTGTGAAACGTTTGACGTGATAAGATGCTAAATAATTGCAAGTGCTATTATTCTATTTATATGTTGGGTGGCTTGAAATTTTTGGCCCCAATATGACTGATCACACTGTGTTTTAAAAGCTAAAAGGAATTTAAAGAAATTGGTCCTGAAATCTGCTGGTCTTCTATTTAGTCTCTTGCTGAGAATGGCCTGGGTGTTCTGTTGGTCTCCCACTGGAATTAAGCAAGACCACTGCGGAATTCCAAGGCCATTAATCTTCAGGAACTTCTCACTGTTATGTACTCATATAAACCACATTGGCTGTGGCTATTTCTTCAAGTGTGAAAACATCCACCTTTATAACACACGCCTTGCAAGAAGCTCTGTTTCAACACATTCTAATCGTTGTCACTCCGGTGGAAGAAATGCATAAACACATTCCTTGCTTAGGAAATAAACTAATTTATAATGAACTTATTACTGATCTGCAGTATAAATGATATGGTGCTGGATGCCATCCGACCACTAATGCTATATTTCTACACTCACTGTATTGCAGTGTGATTTGCTGTTGCAGTGCAATTGTGCATTAAAAGTCCTGGAGCAGTGAAAATAACATTTTCTGATTGATCACCAGTTACTCGTTGCAACAAATCTCTTACCCTTCTGATCAGATATTTCGCTGATTTGTAGTTCCACTTTTAAGTGCCTTAACACAATTGGATTTTTTTTTGGCTCTTGTCCCAGTGAACTACACAGCGAACCCATCACTACACAAGTCTTATTGTGACATTATTCAGGTTGCAGATAAATAAGGTTAAAACTAAAAGTTTGAATTCCCATTGGACCTACTAAATCTGAACAGAATACTCTACCCCCACACCCCGCTCTTCCTCCCCACCCCAAAAATGTTTACCTCCTCCCTTCAGGCCGTTGTTTGAATCTGGAGCATTGTTAATTGAATTTGTGTCCATTCTCTATGTCTTTTCCCTGCAATACATCAGTGTCTGACTTCACCTGTGAAACTCTATGCTGTGAACTACTGCGTTATTCTATTACAAACTCGAGATTTATTTGGCTGTGACAAGCCTTCTAGGATTTTATGATGCACATGGCGCCACACCATTCTATTAACCTATTTGTTACATTTACACAACCACTCTTCATCATCTTTGACACGGGTCCATCTGTTGCTAGTCATTCATGAGCGAGGCTCCTGTTTCATAGGCCAAAGCTTGTTCGCTGTCTGACATTACCAGCAAATAAATCCCCCAGTGTAGGTGAGAGTCGGAGGGCAGCAGCACTTCCCCCGCTCCCCACCATGCAGCCCTGTTGTGACGTCTTATCCCTCTGTAAACATTACGCGAGCCTGAGGAATGGCTTAAGCTGTATTGTGACGGAGCCATTTTGTTTCAAGAGCCACATCTCTTTTATGAATGCAAATGTTATTTCCCTAGCATTCCCCCGCCCCCCCCCAATGATATATTACATGAATGAAAATTTAAAAAATATTAAATGCTTCTGTGAAAATAAAAGATTACACATGTGAAAAATGCCAACCAACCATCACTGCCACACACATAGCTTGCACCTCTACTGTCAAGGGGGCACAGCGGGCAATCAGTGACTGAGATAGATCTTCACAGTGCTTACTTTATGGGCTGTGCAGGTACTATCATGTACTACAAAAAACTTCAAAAAAAGTTTCATAGTCAGAACAATTATTAATTGTTTCACTCGGTTAAGCAGCGCCTCGATTTCAAAATTCGCATCCTTGTTTTCAAATCCCTCCATGGCCTCGCCCCTTCCTATCTCTGTAGGCCCCTTCCTATCTCTGTAGTCTCCTTCAGCCGCACAACCCCCCAAGATATCTGCGCTCCTCTAATTCTGCCCTCTTGAGCATCCCTGATTATAATCGCTCAACCATTGGTGGCCGTGCCTTCTGTTGCCTAGGCCCTAAGCTCTGGAATTCCCCGCCTAAACCTCTTTGCCTCTCTACCTCTCTTTCCTCCTTTAAGACGCTCCTTAAAACCTACCTCTTTGACCAAGCTTTTGGTCACCTGCCCTAATTTATCCTTATGTGGCTCGGTGTCAAATTTTCTGTCTTAAAATACTCCTGTGCAGCGCCTTGGGACGTTTTACTACGTTAAAGGCGCTATATAAACACAAGTTGTTGTTGTTGTTGTTAATCATTTTACCAATTGTATATGTTATTAGAATAAATGCAGTATGCACCCGTTTCTCTAAGAAAAAGATATTTAGATATTAAATTATGCTGCTCATACGCAAACTGATAAAATATTTTTGGTACATTTTTTATACAATAGAAAGGAATAGGGAAATTTCAAAGGCACATGTGCATATACTGTGTGTACATGAACATGCAGTACCCACATGTATCTTCTGAAATGTAGTATTCTCAAAAAGGCGCTGCTAGCATAAGTGTACTTGAAAATTTATATTAAAAGTCTTGCATATATAGATAGCATTATCTGTAAGTGCCACACTTCCTGCCATATTTTGCCATGCAATTTCCCCACAGTACTACCTACAGGAATAATAGATACTGCTGGTCCTTATAATGAGTTTACAATGAAACATACACCACACTGAAAAATGTAATATGTATAGATAGATATAGAACTTTTAGATATTCAATTTGGCAGTTGGGGCCAGCATTTCATTGGCAGCTCATTAGAAGTACCTACCATACCTGTTATTTGTGTAGATGGTGCTGTGTTAGGCAAATTCAATGTTAAAGGTGTCACACTAGATAACTTTGTACAGTGACGTCTTATGATTGCATAATCTGGTCACCAGGTTCTCACAAATCACTCAAAATAATTGTTTTCCATCTGCTATTTTTCCCCCCTCAGTAACTGAAATTTTTTGTCCAAAATAAGGGCTTAAAGAAAGTGAAAACCAAAGGTTGCATATTTCACAATGACGCGATGACTTTATTCACTGAATTATCTTTAATGCCTTCATTAAAGTTTTTACTTGAAGGCCTCGGCTTCTTCTGAAAGCCTGGATTGATATTTTTACGAATACCGAGCTGTGGCTTTGTGAGCTGAATTTGGATTGTGCAGTCTGAGCATGTGCAGTGTGCCTAATTTCCCAGGATGCATCCGTATTGTTCAATCAGCCGTGGTGATGGAATATTTTTCTTTGTTTTCGAGCACTTTCTTTTCAACAGCTTTACTTCAAATCATTTTGAAAAACAAAGGGTGAATGTTTAAAGCAGAGGGTGCGTGTTTGGGAAATGTTGACATAGCAATTTATAATGGTAAATATTAATGCAAAGCGTGACCAAAAATTATGACAACAGGGAGCAAAGTTTGTGGACAAGATGTGCGCGCCCCATGCAAGAATTTTAATAATATATGGATATAATTAGTTATATGAGGCCCTGTAAGCAATGCTATACATTTCAGAATGCACATTAGTTCAGCAGTTGTGTTTGGACTTTAAGTTGTAATGACCTGTATATTTTAAATTTCTATTGAAGTAATAATCTATTTTGTTTCTATCCTAAGGTGGAAACTTATCTGAATGTTGTGAAAGACCAGTAAATAAATCCTGCCGTTAATATCTCTAAATTGTCATATAATCTGAGCTATTATTTAGTGGCTGGAATTTTATACAGTGCTCTACTTAGATTCAGTATTATATCAAACTGTCATGGAAGTATGCTTCCTTTAAGAGTGAGCCAACTAAAAATCTTTTACCCCCATATTTCTGAATTATTCAATTAGGAAGATTTTGATCTGGTGCTTTATTCCCTATAAAATGATAAGAGCACATTGCTATATGGTTGGATCAAACAATTATGATCTATTTTTAAAATGCAACTCATGTTCAAATCTGCAGGACTTAAATTATGATTAAAGCACGTAGAAGAATTCTTCTTAGTTGAAATATTCATGAAGACGTTTTCTTTTCAAAATTTTTTAATTTTTTCATAATATTCACTGATACAGCGCAAATGCTGTTACTGGGGTCAAATAAAGGTGAAAGGGCCATTTTTCCAAATTAAAACAAATCCCAAATGACTTTTTTATGGAACCGCTTCACTTCCCATGTCTCATTCGATTATGGTTTTCCAGTGCTGAATGGTCCTCCTGTCAACGCTATAAATGAACAATGTCACAATTCTGCCTTCTAAGGCGTGTAGCAGAGAGGAAAGCCTCATACTCTTGCCCCGCGGCCCACCTGTCCATATTATTTTATAGTGTCGATAGGGGAAGAGGAGAGAAAAAAAATATTAAGAGAGTTTAACTCCTGATATTAAATTTTAAAAGACTGTCCAGATCTTGCCAACTTATTAAAGTATGTGAGGAACTTGAAATGTGATCTGCTGCAGACTGGAGCTGGAAATGTTACTATAAGGGGCAGTTTCATTTTGCATTCTGCCCGAGGGGAGGTTTTTTTTGGTGATGGCATGAAAATTTCTAACAGTTACATTGTGTGTGGCTTGATTTGTTTTAAGCAGCTTTAACCCAAGTCAAGTAGGGTACATATCTTTCTCAGCTTCAATCCAGATGTTCCTCCCCAGCCAAGGTTGATCAAAATGATAATATTGTTTATCCTGACATTCTCATATAGTTCCAAACAGTTGTGTTATAATTGGTTTTCCCTTTGGCTATGCTAATGGCATAAAAGTGCAGCATCGAGTCATGTGGTATGTATTAGGCCTCCTCTCACACTGTGTCAACTTGGGTGTTCTGTGGGGTGGCTGTTTTGCTGGGGTGTTGGCTTTGCTTTTCTAATGGCAGGATCTGCCCTGCTCAGGCCAGATGTGAAATGGTGGGAACGGAGGAGTAGGAAAGGTACCCTGGAAACAGTTCCGCGTGGGTGGAGATAGATAGTTTCTGGGTAATTTGAGTTTACGGGCCTTGTAAGCAGGCTGAATGTGGGTGTTTGAGATAAGTCTGTTTTTTAATAGGCTGATTTCTAATATCCATTAGGAGTGAAGGTCTGCTAATGTGTGAGCAGGCCCAGCTGCTTGAGGTAAAGACCAGCTTCATTTCCCATACGCTGTCTTCTTCCTCCCTCACGTGTTAAAAATGTGGTTTTAAACACAATTGACAGGTGCTGTTCTCTCATAAACATTAATGTTATCACATATTGAAAACTAGTTTTAATATCAATAGGCCGTATTTATTTTTCTGTGGTTCCAGTGTACAGATTCTAGGAATACAGCCTGACTTACATCTGAGCACTAAAGTGATAGTTATGGACAGCATGAAGGAAGTACTGAGCATCACTGAACTATTTCTTGGGCCGGAATTTCCGGTGGGTACTAACGGTGAACTAGCAGCGTTCGCCGTTATTACCCCTTTGAAACAGACCGCAACTTCAGGATGTAGTGCGTGCGCACCTAATCGCGGAAATCCTGAAGTTGCGGTCAGTCATTCATTGCTCCGACACTGGCTGCTGTGTGGACTCCAACCTCCCGTCCCCACCCTCCCCATAAACAAATCAGTGTAATCAGTGAAACTGATGAAAACTTGGGCTTTTCTGCAGTAATATTGCTGTTAAATACCCCATTAAATATTAAGCCTTGTTGGAATCAGTGTAACTGGGGTTTTAACAGCGTATTGACTGCTAAACAAATGTTATAGCCCTGAAAAACTAATTTTAATTTTGTGGTGTGTCAAATTTCTCCATTATGATAAAAAGTACAATTTTTAAGAAACTTTATTAAAAAAATTTTTTAAAGTTTGTTCATGATATTTCAGGTTCTACCTTATCCCCATGTGAGAGCCCCAATCTGTGTTTTGCTCTCTGTAACATTTTTAAAAAGTCTGGGTAAAAGCAGCTTCTCATTTCTTGGTTCTGGTGTCCGTGAGAATTCTGCAACGTGATTGGCTGATTAGACAGCTTCTTGACGTCACAGCAGATTACACTCGGGATTTCCCACAACACTGAGATGAAATCAATTACGTGTCGAGAAAGGCAAACTCCTCGCCACAGAGATCAGCTTTCTTTGGGGCCAGCGGCGAATATCTTTGCAAATTATAAAAGGACACAGATTAAACAAGTGAGCGGAAGAATAGCAACAGTTTATCGTAACAAAGTGTGAGTTAGTACACTTTGGACGACAATCTATTGGGATAGGAAGGGGGTAGGTGAAGAAAGTGATTTAGGGTTCAAGGTATATAATTCTTCAAAAACCTGTCCGCAAGTATAAGAAGTGCTGAAAAAGAATAATTACAAAGTATTCCAAATATTTACAGCATAAAAACAGGCCATTTGGCCCTATAGATCCATGCCGGTCTTTATGCTCCACACGAGCCTCCTCCCACCCTTCTTCATCTAACCCCATCAACATGTAATTCTATTCCTTTGTCCCTCATGTATTTATCTAGCTTCCTCTTAAATGCATCTATGCTATTTCCCTCAACCACTCCCTGTGGTAGCGAGTTCTACATTCTCACCACTCTCTGGGTAAAGAAGTTTCTCTTGAATTCCCTATTGGATTTATTAGTGTTTATCTTATATTTTTGGCCATTAGTTCTGGTCTTGCTCGCAAGTGGAAACATCTTCTCTACGTCTACCCTATCAAACCCTTTCATAATCTTAAAGGCCTCTATCAGGTCACCCCTCAGTCTTCTCTTTTCTAGAGAAAAGAACCCCAGCCGGTTCAATCTTTCCTGATAGGTATAATCTCTCAGTTCTGGTATCATTCTAGTAAATCTTTTTTGCACCTTCTCCAGGTCCTCTATGTCCTTTTTATAATATCGAGACCAGAACTGTTCACAGTACTCCAAGTGTATAATGGGATTCTGGCTCCATCACAAGAGAAACAGGATGAAAAAGCAAGGAATGTACTTCTGCAGTTATTCGAAGCGTTGGTCAGATTGAATTTGGAATATTATATTCAGTTTTCACCGCCATTCTTTTGGAAGGATATTCTGGCTTTAGAAAACGTCCAGTGATGATTCACCAGGATAATCGCTGGGATGAAGGGACTGAGCTATAAAGAGAGTTTTAATGGATTGTATTCCCTAGAGATGAGGAGATTAAGAGGTAATTTGATTGAGGTGTTTAAAATAATGAGGGGAATTGGCAGGGCAAATGAGGAATGACTCATTCCTATAGTAAGGGAATCCAGAATGAGGGCACGTAATCTTAGACTTCAAACTAAGGCGGTTAAAAGCAAATGCTGCTAAATTTAAAAGGGTTGCAAGAATGTCAGAAGGCCATAGGTGCAAAGTCAATTGAGCTATTTAAAGGAAGTCGGGGTATTAAGAGAAGAGGCAGAAAATTGGAACTAAAAAGGCAGAACTGCTACGGCAAACAAAATGTTGGAGCTGGTTCGATAGGATGAATGGCCTACTCCTGTTCCTGTGATCCTTGTCATGTCCCGATTCGAGGCAGCAAGTCAGCCACCAAACACATTAGCACACAAAATTCAAATTCCACATTCATTGACATTAAAATCGCCATTTGACACAAAGCATGCTCCATGCTGGCACCAGAACCGCGAGAGACCAATGACCCCAAAAACTCTTCCAGTTGTCACTGTAGACTAGTCAATGTGTATTGTTTTAATAGAATGCTGTTTCAGGAAGTATTGGGAGCTCAATATTCACACTCTAAATAAACAGCTCTAAACTTTAAAATCTAATTCTGGAATGGAAGGGGGATGTGAAGTTTCCTAATCCCTAAATACTGCGCTGAATGTCTAATTAGTTACACTTGACTTTGCAATTAATTGCTGGCCCCCTACTATGGCTTCTGACCCTGTATTCCAGACATTCTTATCAGCACTTGAGGTTAAAGATGTAAATTAACTCACTTGTGTGACTCTCCCCAGCATCAAGAGCAGCAGCAACAATAAATGGATTGACCTGTATGTCTAATTGTTTCGTTAAACCCAAGCAATAGACTGTTTGGAGTATGGATTAGTAAAGATGCATAAGAGTGTCTTGCTATTCTTAATTATTATTCTTTGTTGATGAATAATAAGCTCTTTGTGTTGGCCAACAGTTATCCTGTTTTGAATGACAAATTAACCCTATATTTGCCTTTCAAGACACTGTGCAATTTAAGACTTTTTTTCTAATATCCCATTTTTGGGAAAGATGCAGAAAATAAATATGCATTCGTACTGTGTTCTTTAATCAAAATGACTTCCCAATTATTTGTCCTGGATCCTGTATAAATGTAGGGGGTAAAATTCAGTGGCTTTGCGCCTCCTGTTAGCGCCCCGAGGGGGCGTGAGGGGGCGCTAATGGGGCGCAAATCCCCTAGCACCCGGGCGCGGCACCGCTAATGCCTCCCGCGAATTTCAGCGGGAGGTTAGCAGCAGCAGTAGCTGGTGGTGCCCCACGGTGCTGCGCCTCCAGCGATGACATCATCGCCGTGCGCAGCGCCCCGCTCGCGCCCCAGCCGCAAACTTGGCTCGCGCCCCCTGACCTGCCACCGGACGATATGTCCGACAGGGTCAGGGTGGCGTTTTTGCGGCCAGGGCGGCGATATTTAAAGGGTAGGTGCCAGGCGGCCATTTTTTTGGGCCGCCTGCCAGCACCTGCCCCCTCTGGTCTCCTCCTGCGGGGTGCTGGCCACGATCGGGCAGCCCGGCACTCCTCTTGAGTGCCGGATTCTTTTGCCGACACCCCACTCCCCGGTGGTCCAGCAGGGCATGGCACTGCTGCACGTAGCGTCGCATTGTTCAATGGGAGCGCCCCAAGAGGGAGGGGGTGCGCTTCCAGTAGCGCCCTGCCTCCTGGTTGGGGCGCCACCATTGAATTTCAGGCGCGGGGGTGCTATCTTTTTCGGGGCACTAAAAGTAGCTAAAAGTTATCGCCCCAAAGGGAGCGCGAGCCAATTTTCCCCCCTGTAGAGTTTTTCTAAATGCATCGGAATTTTTCTCCATTTTGAAAATTTGCAATTGAGAGGAAAATAGTCTCTCACAACAAATGTAGCAGTATTTCATTACTGTATAATCTTGCCTGAAGATCTGATGGTATCTATAAATTGATGAGTTCTTCGTTAAATTGTTGCAAACAATCGACGGTTCTATGGTGTGCAGGAGTTAAATGCGTATATTCAGTTTAAGCACCGTGAGCAGGATAGCACTATGAACTTATGACCTCTGACCTGGAAAAGGTGGAGCTAAAGCTCGAAGGAAAGCGTGGCGAGCAGAAGTAGAAATCAGCTGTGCTAAAAAACTATTGAGTGGTCAATTGTGACACGAATAGGATTTATGGCTCTCTGGACCAATTCCAACTGTTACACTTGTAATGTTTCAATCATAAAACTATTTCCAAGGGTTAACTTCTTTGTGAGCAGCAAGAATACAGATTAAATTCAGCATGAACAAAGCACAAGAAAGAATGATGGTGTTATTTTATGCTGGGGATAGCCGAGTAGGGTTTGCAATGTTCTGAATCACTGCTCACATTGTAAAACCCACGTGTAGTCATGCCAAATGAGTATGAGTAAAATAGTTTGTTTATTGACCACTCCTATGAGACATAGAATGAAGTGAATTATAGTGATTGCTGCCTTTTTAAATTAAATTGCATGTTTAGATTAAGAACCTAGCAATTCTCAGGATCTCAACTTTTTAACCTCCTTCAGGTCTTCTCCAACTCAAATTCTACGGGCTTTTCAAGGTTGGCATCGCCTAACCACAACCTCTTGGTTTACATTGCCTTATTTTCTATCTTGTTACCCTTAGTTGTATCCTACACTATGCTATGGGTGTTGCTGTGTTTTTCCAAAAAAAATAGTTTAGCGTGTAGTGAACTGGGATCAGCAGAACGAAAGTGCTCCTCCCTCAGCCGTCTCAGCTCTGAGTGACTAGGTTTGAATAAATAAATGATAGAAAGTTGGTTTGGAATATCAGAGAGACTGTATCTCAAGACTAGAATGTATACACCAGTTAGAGCAATGTGCTAGTGTAGATACTCAAACGTGAAATACAAGGACTAATTGTTGACCTCGGGAAAAGGGAGTTCAGGCATCATCTGCACCTCACAGTTGGGGAAAGAGGGAGAAGTCTTAACTTGTGCCCTGTCTATTTCTAGTCACCTTCAATCCATCTGAGTGTTGTTCCTATGGTTTGGCAACTTAAGTTCTGCAGCAATTCATCAGAGGTTTGGCTTGAATTTCAAACACTGCCTGAGAGCATGACATGGGGCTGAAATGTGTGCATCTCATGGCTGACGTGTGAGGTGAGACTCGACGTGCCTCGGCTCGTACTTTTATTATCGAGTCTGAAACAAAGGTTGTGGGAGCTTTGCACTGTTTCACCTCTTATATAAAACCAGGTTAAAAAATAATGTTATTCAATCCCTAGCCTTCAAACTTTATCTTAACACTATTAGCGTCAAAACTAAAAACGTGCAGGCATAAATCTTTAACGGAAAGGCTCCTAGAATTTCAGAGTTATTCCCGTAGTACCCTGCGAGGCCTCTCACTATAGAAATGCTGCATAAGTAGGATGAGATTTTATTTTGCTTTCTGTTTCATTACGTACACTGACACTGACATATATTGTTAATGACAGAGAGCTGAAAGCATTTTATTTGCAGTGCAGTGTGGAATTATTATGTGCCTTCAGGTGACTGCTTAATGTTTGTTTAGATATAGTTGCAATGGACTAAAACGTCACCACTTATATTCAGCTGGAGAGTTGAGACCAGTGGTTAAAGTTACCATTCCCAATCTCAAGAACTACGGAAAGAACCCAATGATCTGAACTAGGGTTCCTCAAGGATGGGGAATTGTAGAATCATAGAATGTTACAGCACAGAAAGAGGCCATTCGGCCTATTAAGCCTACATCAGTATTTTTCTCCAATAAGCCATCTAGCCTCATCCCACTATCCTGCTCGCTTCCCATTTGTCTACATAATGTATTCAAAATCTTGTATCTGCACGCACTTCCTGTCAACCTTTTTTATTATAAACTCATATGTTGATATTTATAATGGAGATATAAAAATAAGGGCAGATTAAAATGCATTACCTCTGTGTGGCCCAGTCCAATTATCACCTGCCCTCAAACCTTGATTCACCTGATGTCTTGACTTCACGGGGTAGATTTTTGCCTTTAATGCCCGTGTATTAAGCATCGCTTGGGGGAGCACAGAGAGGAACAGCTGGCGGGGAGAATCGCTCATCCGTAACGGAACCAACGTTCCCACTAAGCTGCGCGGCGGTCTGGAGGTCCCACGCAGGCCGCACACCAGCTTTTATACGGAAGAAACCATGCACGCATGAAAATTTGAATAGGCCGCGCAGCCAGTTAAAGGGACCACGCACGGAGAAAAGAAATTAGAGGGAACATTGAACGGAGCCTGCCTGATTTTCCTTCCATTTAAATGAATCAGGTGTGTGATCCTCCATGTTGGATTTTTGATACACTCAGCCCAGGTGACACATAACACCCAGGCGGTAAAGGCAAAAATCTACCTCATCTCCTGAGTGCCACTCTCGGGAGGTCAACTATGAATACGTTATGCCTGCGCATATTTTCTGCCTGTAAAACCTTAGGGATGGGAAATAAATGGCGGCCTTGCCAGCCACGCCCGCATGAATAAGAAATACTTACTGCTGTCACACTATTGTGTCCATTTTTTCCGCATTACAAATTCTTCCGCTGGCATTTATATTTTGAAAACTGCTTGTGCAAACTTGTCATGCTGTAATTACACTGTCCTGTCAGTGGTGGCGCTGTCACACCTCAGTCTCCCAGTTTGTCGGCCTGCCCCGCAGAGAAACTCCTGCGCTCCAACTAACCCCACTTCTCTGCTTCCCAGATTGACCCGGCGTTTTGCTATTCAACTCCAAATACTAATATAACCTCAAAATATTACATAAAAGTAAGGACAGACTGCATGACTTTAAAATGGCGGCTGAATTACATCTGCAGGCTCTGGCCCAATCCCCTGCCCTCTAACCCGCTTCATCTGAAGACCACATGTGATTGTCTTGTGCAGTATCTGGGGAAATCAACTGGTATCCTTTCCGAGACCTCGTTTGCAAGCAACTATCGAATTCCATTTTAAAAGAATTTTTGGAACTCTGCTTCAGCAGTGATTTGTGGCAGAGAATTCCATATTCTAAGCAGCTGCTGTGCAAAGAAATGTTTTCAATCCTCCCTTTAATTTGTTTCGTGATTATCTTAAATTCGTTCCCTCTTGTTATCATCTCACCGATTAGTGGAAACCATCTGTCACTAATTACCTTATCATACTCTATATAATCTTGAAAACCTCTAATCAGGTCGCCCTTTAAACCTCAGCTTGAGTGAGAAAAGTCCTAATTTGTCAAATTCCGCTTCATAGCTGTAAGCCCACATATTAGTGAATGAATCTTGCAGCTTTCTCATTGCTTTTATATCCTTTGTGTAATGACGTGTGAAAATTTGTACTTGATAATCTGGCTGTGGCTTAAATAAGGTGCTGTATAAATTCAACATAACCTGCTTGCTTTCTATTCCTCTAGTTAAAAGACCACAGATTCCATTTGCCCTCTTTATGGTCTTATCTACTTGTGCTGTCATTTTTAATGATCTGTGTATTTGCATCCCAGGGTCCCACAGCTCCTCTACTCAATTTCAAATCACAACATTTGAGGTGTATTTCTAGTCCCTGTTCTTACTTCCAGTAGCAGCATCACAGTGCCACCTTAAATCCCCAAGGTGGCGTTATTGGTGTAACTCAAGCAGTTGTGTGTTGCAGATTGATTAGGATTAAATTGGAGACACTAATCTCCATTTGAAAACATAGTTTAACTCTGCAATTGTTTGCTGTGGTTTTTGTGCTGCACTTTGCTTTTAACTGGGCTACTTGTGCCTGCATGTTTTTAGCTAAAGTCCTTGCACTGTAGTGTTGGCGCTTTAGTCACCTAATTATTGTTCATCTGGTTTGTACCCACCATACTCACCTGCCCATGTAGTGCTGCTAATAGGTGGGTATGGGAGGAAATTAAAATACAATGCTTTGTTTGTGTATGGTTAAACAGCATCATTCTGCTGCACTCCCACAGTTGCAGGAAAATCATGTGTAAGGTGGACAGGAGTAATAAAATAACAAAACCAGATTCAGGTTCCCACTGTTTGCGATTAGATTCTAATACGACAGATTCGTGTTTTCAGACTCTAAAATGGTACGGCAGGTTGTGTCAGAGGCTAATTAAGAGTCAGAGATTGGCTAAGCAGATTTTCTATGACCAGATTTCATGCCCATTCATACTCAATGGATGAAAAACTATCACTTTACTATTTAACCATCAAAACCAATTGATTCTTTCCATATTTGTCCGTTGTGTGTTTTCACTTATGGGTTTATACAGGAGAAAACCTGATCAGGATCTGGGAGGAAACTGCACACAGTGCGGTAGATACTGTTCAGCACTGATATCAAAATTTGCTGCTACTGTTGTATAGTGTATCAAACATTGGGACATGTTCAACGACAACAACTTGTATTTATACAGCACCTTTAACATAGGAAAAGGTCCCAAGGCGCTTCACAGGAGCATTATCAAACAAAATTTGACACCGAGCTTGGTCAAAGAAGTAGCTTTTAAGGAACATCTTAAAGGAGGAAAGAGAGGTAGAGAGACGGAGAGGTTTAGGGAGGGAGTTCCAGAGCTTAGAGCCCAGGCAGCTGAAGGCACGGCTGCCAATGGTAAAGCAATTCAAATCGGGGATGCGCAAGTGGCCAGAATTGGAGGAGCGCAGAGATCTTGGCGGGTTGCAGGGCTGGAGGAGGTTACAGAGATAGGGAGAGGCGAGGCCATGGAGGGCTTTGAAAACAAGGATGAAAATTTTAAAATTGAGGCGTTGCCGGACCAGGAGTAAATGTAGGTCAGCGAGCACAGGGGTGATGGGTGAGCGGGAGTTGGTGCGAGTTAGGACATGGGCAGCAGAGTTTTGGATGAGCTCAAGTTTCTGGAGGGTAGAAGATGGGAGGCCGGTCAGGAGAGCAAAGGAATAATCAAGTCTAGAGGTAAAAAAGGCATGGATGAGGGTTTCAACAGCAAATAAGATGTTCCTTAAAAAGGCTGCGTTTTATAGTGAACACTTTTTAAAATAATTACCAATGATATAAACATGTCTGTATAGAGCTAGAATGTGGCTTCTGATAAATCATAATCTCATTTGACTCTGATAGTTCAGGTTGTGTAGTCTGTGGAAGATGAGGAGAGAAATAGGTTGAAAAATTCAAGACTGCATAACTGCTTAATGTATTCAGTCCCTTTGGCCACTATTTTAACAGAGGTGTTAACCTAGTTATTCTAAATGAGTTAGTGCTTCCTTTAAAATAGGGGACGAATTAATTTGATATGAACTCATAGAGTCATAGGGGGTGATTTTGTGACTGGGGGTGCGTTGGAGGCGGGACTGCTGCTTGTCGGGTCGATGTCCCGCCTCCATCGATTTGTGGCCAACCCACGCTATTTTCCCTTGATTGACCTTGTTAAGCCTGCCCAACGGGCTTAGCAGGCCAAATAAGGGAAAGCCGGTTGCAGAGCACGTCAACGTATGACGTTTCATCTGTCAAAAATTTTGACAGATGAATTGTCATCGTTTGACAGCTCTGTGAAGCTGTCAAAACACTGACATTCTCTGTAGTTTGATGCGGTCTTGCATACAAGACCTCATCAACCTTCTTTCTTTTACAGAAATGAGATGGTTGTTGCATCTGAGAATGCAACAGCCACCTGTCATTCCCAACGCCGAGACTCTCCTTATACAAACCGACTGAAGCCTGCAGGAAGAAACAAGGGTAAGTACGCTTTTAAAAACACTTTGCACTTACCTCAGATACTCACCTCTACACTCTTGCACCCATCACTTACCTTCACACCACACTTTTGCACCCCCCCCGACCCCCGCAGACCCAGTATTTGCCTCGCTGAGCTGGCGTGTTTTGGAGCCTTTGGGAAGCCCGCACTTGTAAGGACAAAAAGGGGATAATCCTATTTTCTGCCTGTTAACTACCTGTTAACAGGCAGTTAACAGGCTTTAATCCCTTCCCGCCTCCAAGGAGACGGGACCTGGCGCGGCATGGCTACCCGCCTCCTGGGAAATTCTGCTATTTTCCCGGCAGTCCCGCCTCCATACCCGCCTCCCCAGGGCTGGCAAAATCGCCCCCATAGAGTCATTACGGCACAGAACGAGGCTTTTCGGCCCATCAAGTCCGTGCCGGCTCTCTGTAGAGCAATCCAGTCAGTCCCATTCCCCCGCTCTATCCCCGTAGCCCTACAAGTTTATTTCCCTCAAGTGCCTATCCAGTCTCCCCTGGAAAACATTGACTGTGTCCGCTTCCACCACTTCCGTCAGCAGCGAGTTCCAAGTTTTCACCACTCGCTGCGTAAAAAAGTTTTCCCTCACATCCCCCCTGTATCTCTTGCCCAACACCTTAAATCTGTCTCCCCTAGTCCTTGTACCATCAACTAATGGGAACAGCCTTTCTCTGTCTACTTTATCCAAACCCGTCATAATCTTGTACACCTCTATCAAATCTCCACTCAACCTCCTTTGCTCCAAGGAGAACAACTCCAGTTTCTCCAACCTGTCCTTGTAGCTAAAATCCCACATCCTTGGAACCATTCTGGTATATCTCGTTTGCAACCTCTCAAGGACCTTCACATCCTTCCTAAAGTGTGGTGACCAGAATTGGATGCAATACTCTAGTTGTGGCCTAACCAGAGCTTTATCAAGGTTCAGCATAACTTCCCTGCTTTTGTACTCAATACCTCTATTTATGAAGCCCAAGATCCCATATGCTTTACTAACTACTCTCTCAATATGTACTGCCACCTTCAAAGTTCTATGCACATGAACCCCCAGGTCCCTCTGTCCCTGCACACTCTTTAAAACTGTGCCATTAAACCTATATTGTCTCTCCCTATCCCTTCTTTGAAAATGTATCACCTCACACTTCTCTGTATTAAATTCCACTTGCCACTTGTCTGCCCATTCTGCTAGCCTATCTATATCTTGTTGCAGTCGAGTGGTATCATCCTCACTGTTTGTCACACCTCCAAGTTTGGTATCATCGGCAAATTTTGAAATTTTACTCTGTATTCCAATATCCAAGTCATTTATATGTATCAAAAAAAGCAGTGGTCCTAGCACTGACCCTTGGGGAACATCACTGTCTACCATCCTGCAGTCAGATAAACAACCATTTACCACGACTCGCTGTTTTCTGTCCTTAAGCCAATTTCTTATCCAAGCTGACACTGACTCTCCTATTCCATGAGCTTCAATTTTGTAAACCAGCCTTTTATGTGGTACTTTGTCAAACGCTTTCTTAAAATTCATATAGATAACATCCACTGCATTCCCTTCATCAACCTTCTCTGTTACTTCATCAAAAAATTCAGTTAGATTAGTCAAACACGATCTGTCTTTTACAAATCCGTGCTGGCTCCCCTTAATTAACTTAAACCTTTCCAAGTGTCTGTTAATGTTTTCCCTGATTATTGTTTCTAAAACTTTACCCACCACCGATGTTAAACTGACTGGCCTGTAGTACATTCTGCCTATCAATTTTCACCCCATCCATTATCTCTACCATTTCCGCTTCTACCGATATTTTGTCAGCATCCTCTTCATTAGTAAACACCTTTACAAAGTACTCATTAAGTATTCTAGCCTTGCCCTGCGCCTCTAAGCATATATCACATTCTTTGTCCCGAATAGGCCCCACCCCGCCTCTTACTACCCGCTTACTATTTACATGCCGGTAGAAGATTTTTGGGTTCCCTTTTACTTAACTGCCATTCTATTCTCATATTCTCTCTTTGCCAGTCTTATTTTCCTCTTCACTTCCCCTCTCAACTTATTGTATTTGGCCTGGTTCTCACTTGAAGAATTCACCTGACATGCATCATACACCCTCTTTTTTTGTTTCATCATATTCTCTATCTCCCTCATCATCCAAGGAGCCCTGGCTTTGGTTCCTACCTTTCCCCCTTGTTGGAATGTACTTAGCCTGTACCTGAAACATCTCCTCCTTAAAGATCACCAATTGTTCCATTACAGATTTTCCTGTCAATCTTTGGTTCCATTTTACCCTGGCTAGATCCCCTCTCATCCCATTGAAGTTAGCCCTCTTCCAATTTAGAAGTTCTACTTTAGATTGTTCCTTGCTCTTCTCCATTACTAATCTAAATCTTATGGTACGATGATCACTCGTACCCAAGTGTTCTCCCACAGACACTTGGTCCACTTGGCCCACCTCATTCCCCAGCACCAGATCCAGCAATGCCTCCTTCCTAGTTGGGCCGAGAACATACTGGTCAAGGAGGTTCTCCTGAACACATTTCAGAAATTCCTCCCCCTCCTTTCCCTTTACTCTAACATTATCCCAATCGATATTTGGGTAATTAAAGTCCCCCAATATCACCACTCTATAATTCTTGCACATCCCTGTGATTTCCCTGCAGATTTGCTCCTCTATCTCTCTCTCACTATTTGGAGGCCTACAGAATACCCCCAATAGTGTGATCGTACCCTTTTTGCTTCTCAACTCTAATCAAATGGATTCTGTCCTTGCCCCCTCAAGGACATCCTCCCTTTCCAAAACTACAATGTCTTCCCTAATCAGTACTGCCACCCCACCTTCCTTTTTTCCTTCCCTATCTTTTCTGAACACCTTGCATCCGTGAATATTAAGCACCCAGTCCTCACCGTTTTTAAGCCACGTTTCCATTATTGCCACTACATCATATTCCCACATGGCTAATTGTGCTTGTAGCTCACCAACCTTATTCACCACACTTTGTGCGTTTACATACATGCATTCCAAACCTGTCTTTGTATTCCTCGTAGTCCTTCTTAGTCTGCTCCTGTCTAGTATGGTACTACTTCCTTTTCTAGTACTATCCAACAGTCTCCCTCCTTTTCTCTTTTCTACTTCTATATGCTGGCGCCCACCCCCTGCCAATTTAGTTTAAACCCTCCCCAACCACACTAGTGAACCTCCCCACGAGGACATTGGTCCCAGTCCTGTTGAGGTGCAACCCGTCCCTTTTGAATAGGTGCCTCCTGCCCCAGAACTGGTCCCAATGCCCCAAGAATCTGAAGCCCTCCCTCCTGCACCATGCCTCAAGCCACGCATTGATCCTCCCTATCTTCCTATTTCTACTCTCGCTGGCGCGTGGCACTGGGAGTTATCCCGAGATTACTACCTTTGAGGTCCTACTTTTTACCTTCCTCCCTAGTTCCTGAAAGTCTGACTGTAGGATCTCAATACCTGCCCTCTCTCTGTCGTTGGTACCGACGTGTACCACAACTTCTGGCTCACTCCCTTCCCCCTGCAGAATATTCTGCACCCTCTCCGTGATGTCCTTTACCCAGGCACCAGGGAGGCAACACACCATGCGGGAATCACGGTGACGGTTACAGAAACGCCTGTCTGTCCCCCTAACTATGGAATCTCCTCTAATGACTGCATTTCTACGCTTTGCTGTCCCCCCCCTCCCCCTCCCACCCCCCATGCAGTCCCTTGCCCATTGGTACCCCGCTCTGGACTGCACACCTTCAGGGTGTCGTCACGCCCAGCAGTCTCCAATGTTGCGTACCGGTTTGAGAGTGACACACACCCCGAAGACCCCTGCACTTCCTGCCTCTTCCTACTCTTCCGGATGGCCACCCATTTACTATCCTGAACTCTCTCTGCCTGTGGGGGGGGCCACCTCCTGGAACGTACGGTCCAGGAAACTCTCAGCCTCCCTGATGCTCTGCAGTGACTCCAGCCGCCCCTCATGCTCGGAAACCCTGAGCTCGAGCTCGAGCAGCTGGAAACACTTCCTGCACACATAGTCCCCCAAGACACATGAAGTGTCCTGCAGTTCCCACATGGCGCAGGAATTGCAAGCAACAGGTATCAGCTGCCCATTCATGATCTAAAAAATGTCTATTCCCTCTTTCAGAAGCTAATTAGTATCTTGTTTAAACTATTAATTGTAATTAATGACTCTAGACCCCAGCTCTCAGGTATCGCTGTCTCACGCTCCCTCTCTCAGACCGCTCCTTGTTTTTAAAAAATATCAGAACAGCACCACTTCCCTCAATACTCATTAAGCATTCATCTGTTAATATTCAAAGAGCCCAGTTTCAAGCCAAATTTACATGAACATGTCAAATAGTAGAGAAATATATACAGTTTACAAAGTGGTGGAGTTGTTTACAGTGGAGATTTGCAGGCTGATTCAAATTCTGAAAGATCATAGAAAAAAAGAGTTTGCATTTATATAGTGCCTTTCACAACCTCAGGATTTACTAAGGGATTTCGCAGCCAATGAATTCCTTTTGAAGTGTAACCACCGTTATTATGTAGGCAAATGCAGCAGTCAATTTGCAAGGTGCCACAAACAGCAAATGAGATAAATTAATTTATTTTGGTGTTGTTTATTGAGGGGTGAATGTTGTCCTGGACACTGGGGGGACTCATAGAAATATAGAAGATAGGAGCAGGAGTAGGCCATTCGGCCCCTCGAGCCTGCTCCGCCTTTCAATGCGATCATGGCTGATCATCCAAATTCAGTACCCTGTCCCTGCTTTCTCCCCATATCCCTTGATCCCTTTAGCCTTAAGAAATATATCAAACTCCTTCTTGAATATATTTAATGAATTGGCCTCAACTGCCTTCTGTGGTAGAGAATTCCACAGGTTCACCACTCTCTGGGTGAAGAAATTCCTCCTCATCTCAGTCCTAAATGGCTTACCCCTTATCCTTAGACTGTGACCCATGGTTCTGGACTCCCCCGCCATCGGGAACAGCCTTCCTGCATCTAGTCTGTCTAGTCCTGTTAGAATTTTATAAGTTTCAATGAGATCCCCTCTCATTCTTCTAAACTCTAGCGAATATAAGCCCAATCGACCCAATCTCTCTTCATACGTCATTCCTGCCATCCCAGGTATCAGTCTGGTGAATCTTCGCTGCACTCCCTCCATGGCAAGAACATCCTTCCTCAGATAATGCGACCAAAACTGCACACAATACTCAAGGTGTGGTCTCACCAAGGCCCTGTACAACTGCAGCAAGACATCCTTGCTCCTGTATTCGAATCCTCTCGCTATGAAGGCCAACATACCATTTGCCTTCTTAACCACATGCTGCACCTGCATGCTTACCTTCAGCGACTGGTGCACAAGGACACCCAGGTCTCGTTGCACGTCCCCTTTTCCCAATCTATTGCCATTCAGATAATAATCTGCCTTCCTGTTTTTGCCACCAAAGTGGATAACCTCGCATTTATCCACATTACACTGCATTGCCATGCATCTGCCCAATCACCCAACCTGTCCAAATCATACTGGAGTTTCTCTGCATCCTCCTCACAGCACACACACCCACCCAGCTTTGTGTCATCTGCAAACTTGGAGATATTACATCTAGTTCCCTCATCTAGATCATTAATATATATTGTGAATAACTGGGGTCCTAGCACCGATCCCTGCAGTACCCACTAGTCACTGCCTGCCACTCGGAAAAAGACCCGTTTATTCGAACTCTTTGCTTCCTGTCTGCCAACCAGTTTTCTATCCAAGTCAGTACCTTACCCCCAATCCCATGTGCTTTAACTTTGCACGCTAATCTCTTATGCGGGACCTTATCGAAAGCCTTCTGAAAGTCCAAATACACCACATCCACTGTTTCTCCCTTATCTATTCTACCAGTTGCATCCTCAAAAAATTCCAGTAGATTAGTCAAGCATGATTTACCTTTTGTAAATCCATGTTGACTTTGTCCAATCCTGTCACTGTTTTCCAAGTGCTCTGCTATTACATCTTTTATAATGGACTCTAGCATTTTCCCCACTACCGATGTCAGGCTTACCGGTTTATAATTCCCCGTTTTCTCTCGACCACCTTTTTTAAATAGTGGGGTTACATTAGCTACCCTCCAATCCATGGGAACTGTTCCAGAGTCTATAGAATTTTGGAAGATGACCAGCAATGCATCTACTATTTCCAGGGCCACTTCCTTAAGTACCCTACGATGTAGATTATTAGGCCCTGGGGATTTATCGGCCTTCAATCCCGTCAATTTCCCTAACACATTTCCCTACAAATACTGATTTCATTCAGTTCCTCCCTCTCATTAGACCCTATGTTCCCTGACATCTCTGGGAGTTTATTTGTGTCCTCCTTTGTGAAGACAGAACCAAAGTATGTATTTAATTGGTCAGCCATTTCTTTGTTCCCCATTATAAAGTCCCCTGATTCTGACTGCAAGGGATCTATGCTAGACTTCACCAATCTTTTTCTCTTCACATATCTATAGAAGCTTTTACAGTCAGTTTTTATGTTCCCTGCAAGCTTACTCCATTTTCCATTTTCCCCCTCTTAATTAATCCCTTTGTCCTCCTTTGCTAAATCCTAAACTGCTCCCAAACCTCAGGTTTGCTGCTTTTTCTGGCCTATTTATATGATCTCTCCTTGGATCTTATGCTATCCCTAATTTCCCTTGTTAGCCACGGTTGAGTCATCTTTTTTGATTTATTTTTATGCCAAACAGGGATGAACAAATTCTGTAGTTCATCCATGCGATCTTTAAATGCTTGCCATTGCCTATCCATCGTCAACCCTTTAAGTAACATTCCCCAATCCATCCTAGCCAACTCATGCCTCATACCATCATAGTTTCCTTTATTTAAATTCAGTACCCTAGTCTCTGAGTCAACTACTACTTCACTCTCCATCTTAATGAAGAATTCTATCATATTATGATCGCTCCTCCCCAAGGGGCCTTGCACAACAAGATTGCTAATTAATCCTTTCTCATTACATAATACCCAGTCTAAGATGACCTGAACTCTAGTTGGTCCTCGACATATTGGTCCAGGAAACCATCCCGTATACACTCTAGGAATTCCTCTTCCACAGTATTGTTACTAATTTGGTTAGCCCAATCTATATGTAGATTAAAGTCACCCATGATAACTGCTGTGCCCTTATTGCACGCATCTCTAATTTCCCATTTAATGCCATCCCCAACCTCAGCATTACTGTTTGGGGGTCTGTATACAACTCCCACTAACATTTTCTGCCCCTTGGTATTTCTCAGCTCTACCCATACAGATTCCACATCATCAGAGCTAATATCCTTCCTTAATATTGTGTTAATCTCCTCTTTAACCAGCAATGCTACCCCACCTCCTTTTCCTTTTTGCCTGTCCTTCCTGAATATTGAATACCCCTGGATGTTGAATTCCCAGCCTTGGTCACCCTGGAGCCATGTCTCCATAATCCCAATTATATCATATCCATTTACATCTATTTGCGCAGCTAATTCATCCAACTTATTACGAATTCTCCTCGCATTAAGACACAAAGCCTTCAGGCTTGTTTTATTAACACTCTTAGACCTTTTAGAATTATTGTTTACTGTGGCCATGTTTGATTTACACCCTTGATTTCTCTGACTTCCACTTTTGCTTTTCTCCTTCCTGTCTTTTGCTTCTATCCTTGCTTCCCTTTCCTCTGTCTCCCTGCACAGGTTCCCAAACCCCTGCCATTTTAGTTTAAACCCTCCCCAACAGCACTAGCAAACACTCCCCCGAGGACATCGGTCCCGGTCCTGCCCAGGTGCAAACCATCCAGTTTGTACTGGTCCCACCTCCCCCAGAACCGGTTCCAATGTCCCAGGAATTTGAATCCCTCCCCCTTGCACCATTCTTCTAGCCAAGTATTCATCTGAAATATCCTTCTATTTCTACTCTGACTAGTACGTGGTACTGGTAGCAATCCTGAGATTACTACCTTTGAGGTCCTATTTTTTAATTTACCTCCTAACTCCCTATATTCAGTTTTTAGGACCTCATCCTGTTTTTTACCTATATCGTTGGTACCTATATGCACCACGACAACTGGCTGTTCACCCTCCCCCTCCAGAATGCCCTGCAGCTGCTCTGAGACATCCTTGACCCTTGCACCAGGGAGGCAACATACCATCCTGGAGTCTCGTTTGCGGCTGCAGAAACGCCTATCTATTCCCCTTACAATAGAATCCCCTATCACTATAGCTCTCCCGCTCTTTTTCCTCCCATCCTGTGCAGCAGAACCACCCATGGTGCCAGGAAGTTGGTTGCTGCTGCCTTCCCCCGATAAGCCATCCTCCTCAACAATATCCAAAGCGGTATATCTGTTTGAGAGGGGGATGGCCACAGGGGACCCCTGTACTACCTACCTGCGCCTACTACTCTGCCTGGCGGTCACCCATTCCCTTCCTGCCTGAGCAGCCTTTACCTGCGGTGTGACCAACTCATTAAACGTGATATCCATGACATCCTCAGCATCACGAATGCTCCAGTATGTATCCATTCGCAGCTCCAGCGCCGCAATGTGGTCTGCCAGTAGTTGCAGCTGGATACACTTCCCGCACACATGGTCGTCAGGGACACAGGAAGTGTCCCTGATTTCCCACATAGTGCAGGAGGAGCATGCCATGGGGCCGAGCTGCGCTGCCATTACTTACCCTTTAATTAATTTAAGTTAAATTAAATCAAATCAATACCACAAATTACACTACAATTAAATGATATAGTCAAGGGCCCTTGTTTACTAGCACTCCCCGCTACACAACTGAGACCTTAGAAACTATAACCGCAAAATTAAGACCTTCTAAACTTTATAAACTATTAACCTTAACTGTCAAACTATAGAGTAGTATAAATACTCACCTGGCCGTACTCACCCAATCAGCTGCTTCCTCTTGCCCGCATCACTTTTTGAATCATGACGTGGCTCTGGAACGCCGCCGCCGGTCTGTGAGATTGGTAAGCCTCTGGGGAAAAAAGCCCGCGAAAGTGAGTTTAAATACTCACTGTACCGTCGCTCTCTCCACTCCCAACACCGGACTCGCTGGCACCAGATACATAAACAAACCATTCATGAAATAAAGGAGTTCCATTGGGAGTGTAACTCCTTCATTTTATGAATGATTTTCATCTGTATTTGATGCAATGTTGAATTACGTGTGCAAAGCCCCCTTATGTTAATTGATGTGATAATGTAGGAGAATCGCGGAAATGAATTAGGCCCAGCAAAGATGTGATCAGTATCTCTATCCAGTATGTTCAATGCAATGCTCAGTTTGCAAAAACTGATGGGCTTTACTTCTCTTTTCTATCTCTAAAGCTGGGCTGACGCTCCGGTGCAGTGCTGTGTGAGTGCTGCACTGTCGGAGGGGCCGTCTTTCAGATGAGACGTTAAACCGAGGCCCCGTCTGCTCTGTCAGGTGGACGTAAAAGATCTCACGGCACTATTCGAAGAAGAGCAGGGGAGTTATCCCCGGTGTCCCTCAACCAACATAACAAAAAAACAGATTATCTGGTCATTATCACATTGCTGTTTGTGGGAGCTTGCTGTGCGCAAATTGGCTGCCGCGTTTCCCACATTACAACAGTGACTACACTTCAAAAGAACTTCATTGACTGTAAAGCACTTTGAGACGTCCGGTGGTCATGAAAGGCACTATAGAAATGTAAGTCTTTCTTTTAATAATGCTGCCAGTATTTGTCACACCACATTAATGCTGATCTGGCTGTCCTAAACCCTTCCATTACATATAAGCAATGCAAGTTACATGAGAGATTATATACATAGGAGAGCACTATTCAGAGGGATTGGTAAGATTATTTACTACAACATTCTGATATTTCAGCATGTGTTATGGAGAGGTGATTACATAGTTTAAGCGCTGCTTATTATGCTTTTTTTTGGGAAATGTCACAAAGGGCATGTTTTTGCAAATGTATATTGTAGGAGGTGTTTTTAATTGATTTCTGCATTAAAGAGGAGATATCATTCTGACTGATTATTTCAGATAGTTTTAGACTGAAATGCATGTTGTAGAAATGGAATTGAGTTGTCCAGTTCTGACAAAAGGTCATCGACCTGAAACATTGGGCAGAATTTTGCCGGCGCTCAGAGTACGGGTTGGAGGCAGGTCCACTGTCAAAATCGCAATGATTGACAGCGGGTTGGGAACCCGCTACGAACCCGCCTCCATATAAGTTTCCAGAGTGTCGGGTCTGCAATTTCAGAACAGACCCGACACCAAGTGGAGGGGGAGGCATTTAAGATAGTTAAATGCTTGTTAAGTGCTTGTTTACTACTATTTTGCCAGCCTTTTTCTATTTTCCACATTTTTAACGGGGCTCACATCATTCGGAGATCACGTCAGGTAAGTAGGTCGGGTTCTCTATGTCTCCCCATTACTGTGAATAGGTGACGGCTGCAAAAGTGGTATGAAAGCTACCATTTCACAGCTGGTCACTTTCCAATGTCAGAAGCTTCAGCCTTCAGGACTTGGAAGAAACATTTGATCTGTATGCAGTTTGGAAGTGTTTGGAGTAAACTCTCTATCCACTGTCACCTCCTTGGAGCAAGCTCTCTCACCATTGACAGATCCCTTCTGTCATCTCAACTTCAGCTGCCATCTATTCCAGCAACATCGGTGCCCTTGAAAAAATCTCACCTTGGTCCTCTGAATCCCTCCACGATCAGCCCCAACACCAACATCACCAGGCACACCAACATCACCAATACCAACTTTCTCCACAATCACCTGATGCTGCACAGGACACAGGGCATCAGCACCCGACAACATTGCTGCCCGGGAGGCCAGCAATGGCATCACCAAGGCCAGATTTACTTCACTTGATGTTGTACACCCTAGCTGCCACATGATGCGCCAGGTTAACACCACCCCACACCAGCACCATAAAGCATTCCTACAATGACTAAGCCATTCCTTTCACATTCATCAACATTGCGGGGGTACCGTTATGTCTCACCATTCACTACAACTCACTAAGACACTTCCAAAGGCGAGCACAGATCTGTATAATGAGGCAAAGTGTTGAAAATAAAGATTTCAATGTTTGACAACACATTAACAGAAACTTCACATGAACATTGCATAAAATACCCAAGTGCCTACCCTTGTGTGTTGTTAGTTGGTATGATTGCACTAGGATGTGGGTAAGTGTGAGGGGTGGCTGATGAGATGGGGAAGTGATAATGTAGATAGAGAGGGATGGGTGGAGGTGCAAGGTAAGTTGGTGTGAGTAAGGATGTGCAATAGTAGGGTAGGGAAGGCAGAGTTATGGGGCTGTGATGAGTGGCACAGCAGGATGAGGTTGAGTGTGGCTTTGCAGTAACGTTTCGTGATCTACTGAGATCAGTGAAAGGTTTGCGCCACTGCAGCCAGGTCCTCCTGACGACATTCCTGTTTTTGCCCTCCTGTACAATGTGCAACCAGGCTGCGTTGGTGTCCTGGGGAGGTCTCTTCCACCCTTGGAAGGGAAGAGAACCTCCCTGCGTGCTGTGACTCCCTCCATAAGCATATGGAGGGAGTCATGCGAGAGCCTGGGTGCAGCCATGTACCTTGGTGCAGTGTTTGTCAGTGTTTGCAGCAACTCAATGCTGCAGAACACTGACAGCACAACTGTTAAAATGAATGCGGCCATGGTCCCTTTAAGGAAACCGGCTGATGACGTGTCATCAAATGATGTCATCAGACCTGCTTCCTTTTAATTGGCCGGCAACCCTGCAGGGCGGGCTTAACAAGTCCTATTAAGGGAAGATCCTTTTTGCAGAGCGGCTGCAGCCAGGAACGGGACCGGAACCGGAACCGGAACCGGAACCGGAACCGGAACCGGAACCAGAACCAGAACCAGAACCACCAACCAGCTCTCCCACCGTGATTCCGCCTCCACTGGCGAAATCGCGACCATTAACTCTGTTTCTCGCTCCACAGATGCTGCCTGACCTGCTGAGTATTTACAGCATTTTCTGTTTTTATTTCAGATTTCCTGCATCCACATTTTGTTTTTGTTGAATTGTCTATGACAGAGAGAGATATCTAAGCAATGATGTGTTATATGAGTGGTATTGTTGTACCAAAGTCTAATTTTGTTACAGAGAGTAATGTAGTTATTAGTTTCTATGTAGTTTGAGCATTTTATAGTGGTAAACAAGGAGTAAACATGTCAATGGGATAAAAATTGACACCTGGGGGCGATTTTAACCCTACTCGCTCAGCAGAAATCTGGTGGGTGGGCAGTTAAAATCGCCCTGGCTCTTACCTGTCCAAACGCCACCATGATCGCAACATCTGCAATTTTAACCCGTTCTCCTGAGCAGGCAGCAAGGACAGGCACCCGGAGCCAGCAGGGTCCTTCTTTACATATGCATGTTGCAGCCCGATGACATCATTGAGACCCGACTGTAATTTTAACTCAAGCCTGAGCGAGGAATCCACCTGGAGTTAAAATCAGGGCCCAGTCATTTGTGGGAAAGACATCATGGGTGTTACAAAGAAAAACAACCAGTAAATCTTCAGAGATTGAAAAAAACAACTGCCAATGCAGGAAACTGATATAAAAACTCTTGTCAGTTTTTGTAAAGAGAAGAACATGTCATATGTCAGTGTGGTCTACTAGTAAAGCATTGTTGGAATCTTGAATTTCGACTAATGCCATCCTCATGCTGGGATAATGATAGTGTCAGAAGATGCCTGGAATCCAACAAAGATTTATTAATTCAGACATTTCATCACCAAGGAGATTATTATTGGAACATTTTCAGGACTGTTAAGTTGTCTGTTTATTAGTATTGTTTCACAAGCAAGTATAGCTACCTATTGTTCACTAGGTATGTCTTGTCAGAAAAGCCTAAAGCATTTAAATTGTCAGAAGCAGCTCTAGTTTTCCAAAGAAAGCTTTTTACACTTTTACCGTGGAAATAAATGGCAATTTAAAAACGTATGGTACAGATTTCACTCTTAACTTTTGGGTGCAGTTATACTGTCAGTTTTACATTTACAATGATGCACACCTGAGTGTGTTAAAGTGACAGTGTAACTCAGCAGTCAGGCCCCAGTCTGACTCTCGACGGCACTAAATCCAAGTTGTACAACATTCCCCCCCCCGCCACCCCCCGCCCACCCCGACTAAACAGGAGGGCATCTCACTAACCTGAGTTTGCACCAGCTGCGGTATAACTGCAATCCCATGCAAAGTTGCAATTTCAAAGTGTTTCAATGGTCCATTGGAATGCTTGGGAATTTTATGACCATATATTTCAATGTTTTTGATTTAGGAGGAGGTGGTTCCACCCACCTGCTCTCTCCCAACACCAAAAATTAGCATAGAGCACCTTTGCTGTCAACCTCAGTGCAACCCGCAGCAATACGTAGTCAGCAGTATAACTCCACTCTGCCCGCTGCACATTACATTTCTTGCCTGGTGGTAAATGTGTGAAAATTCACCCCTCGCTATCTTGTTTTTGCCCCTGCCTATCCCCAGAAATGGAGACAGAGAAGTTGAGGAAGGGAAAGGAAGAGTTGGAGATGGACCATGTGTGGGCGAGGGAAGGGTGGAAATTGGAAGCAAAGTTGATGATACTTTCCAGCTCGGGGGGCAAGAGCAGGAAGCGACACCGATACAGTCATCAATGTATTGGAAAAAGAGGTGAGGGAGGGGACCTGAGTAGGACTGGAACAAAGAATGTTCCACATATCCCACGAAAAGACAGGCATAGCCCTCCTTTCTCTCACTTCCTGAATAACTGCCTTCATTACTTGGTTGTCATATTTGAGCGTACTTGGCACCCTTGCCGTGTGCACGTTTCAACAAAGTGGTCAAGTAAACGCCTGGCCTGCTCTCCCCTCCCTTTGCAAATAGAGGGGCTTAAATGCTTCTTCATGCCACTTAACAGCTGCTCTTCATTGTAATCAGTTGCAGTGTGGTGAGGTGGTAAACTGCACAGCTTACAATTGCAGCAGAAAACACATACTAAGGGTTAACAAGCAGGCAAGAATTCTCCCGAAAACTTTGAGTAACCCACAGCTAACCCCCGATTACTGCACCAAGGCTGTAAAGAGCAGATACTGAAATATCAACGGTGTTGCCTGTTCTGGACAGCAGTGATACTAGCTGGATTGGCTTCTGTTGACTGAAAAGAACAAGGGCAGTTTTCTGTTTGTTTAGAGCAAGAGGATTAGTGGAGCTTAAATATTCTCAATAGGTTAAGCACATGTTTATTGGTTAACAAAGCGACGAGGGGTTAGAGTCTGATTACAGAAGGAGTAGATAGCTCGCAAAACTATCATAACATTTGAAGGGGCCAAATATATGATCATTTTGGATATTGTAGTAACCTCTGTTTGGAAATAACAAAAACCAAAGAGTTGGCAGTTCTGAATACAAGTTCTGTAGTTACATAAATTTTAATCGAAATTCATGAGCCCTTTGCGAATAAATATTTCTCCATCGCTAACTGTGACTGATCGCACAAGTAACCAAGACCACTGGTTTTGATTTTCACAGGAAAAACGGACAGTATTGGAGAATGCGATCCCCAAAGTGCTGGTAAAAATTCCAGAATCCCGTGTAATAAAAACACAATTTGACTCTTTCAGTCGCCATAAACCAGTGGGCCTGATTATGAGAAATAGCAGCCCCTTTGTGCATTATCGGCAAGGTTTTCGGCTTTCAGTGAAAAATTGACGGAATCGCAGAATTTGATCCCCCAAAACACTGGTTAAAAAAGGTAATCAAAAAATGGAATCTGACTTATTCAATCACCATAAACCGCGGCCTGCAAATAGCGAACTGAGTGTAAAATTGAAAAGAAAAGTCAGACAACAAATTTAAATCTGCAGTGTTCTCGAGCATAAATGGCCATTTCTGTCTCCACGCACAAACTTTGCTCAGGTCTGGCGCAGGCCTGACCAGAGCTAACTCTCCCAAGAAGTGGGCTTGCATCATTACTTTTAACTATATTTACACCTAAAACCGA
Source organism: Squalus acanthias (assembly GCA_030390025.1). Lineage (NCBI taxonomy): Eukaryota > Metazoa > Chordata > Chondrichthyes > Squaliformes > Squalidae > Squalus > Squalus acanthias. Next base: position 10,591,635 of record CM059430.1, read on the forward strand.
TGATCTGGTCATTTATCTCATCGCTGTTTCTGGGAGCTTGCTGTGCGTAAATTGGCTGCCACGTTTGCCTACCTTACCTCAGTGATTACACTACAAAAAGTACTTCATTGGTTGTAAAGTGCTTTGGGATGTCCTGAGGTCATGAAAGGTGCTATATAAATGCAAATCTTTCTTTCTGTGGGGGAGAAATTGAGTCGCGCCCCCTTTGAGGCGCTAACTTCGCCGGGGCGCTACTTTTAGTGCCCCAGAAAAATTAACACCCCCGCGGGCGAAATTGAGTGGTAGCACCCCAAGAGGGAAGCGGGGAGTTACTGGAAGCATCCCGCCTCCCTCTTGGGGCGCTGCGAGGGAATATCGTGGCGCTGCGGCATGTCGCGCCGCGGTATTGCAGGCCTTCCTCCCCTTCTTAAAGGGGAGGGGCCTTGCGCAGCGCGACCCGGGGCCCAGCTGGGCCACCGGGGATCGGAGTGCCGGCAAAAGAGCCCGGCACTCGAGAAGTGCCGGGCTCATGGAGCGCAGCCGGCACTCCGCGGGGGGCGGGGGGAGGGGGGCAGAGGAGGCAGGTGCTGGCAGGCGGCCAGCAACAAAAATGGCCGCCCAGCACCTCGCCTTTAAATAGCGCCACCCCGGCCGCAGGTAGGCCCCCCTGACCCCGTCGGACATAGAGTCCAGCGGTAAGTCAGGGGGCGCTACCAAAGATTGCGGTCGGGGCACGAGCGGGGCGGCACAGCGCCGCGGGGCGCTAACGGTTACTGCCACCGCTAACCTCCCACTGAATTTCGCAGGAGGCATTGGCGGCGCCACGCCCAGATGCTAGTTGCTTTGTGTCCCGTTAGGGCGCTAACGGGAGGCGCAAAGTAACCGAATTTTTCCTCCTTTGCCTTTTATTTAAAATAAAATGTAAGTACAACCAGTGGAAAGAACTGCCTGTACCATCAATTTGTTTCTTTTTTAATAATTAATTCTCGGGATGTGGGCATCACTGGCAAGGCTGGCATTTATTGCCCATCCCTAGTTACTCTGACTGACTGGCTTGCTGGGCCACTTCAAAGAGCAGTTAAGAGTAAACCACTTTAGTGTGGGACTCTACTCATTGGAGTTCAGAAGAATGAGAGGCGATCTTATTGAAACATATAAGATTGTGAAGGGGCTTGATCGGGTGGACGCGGTGAGGATGCTCCCAATGATGGGTGAAACTAGAACTAGGGGACATGATCTTAGAATAAGGGGCTGCTCTTTCAAAACTGAGATGAGGAGAAACTTTTTCACTCAGAGGGTAGTGGGTCTGTGGAATTTGCTACCCCAGGAAGCTGTGGAAGCTACTTCATTAAATAAATTTAAAACAGAAATAGACCGTTTCCTAGAAGTAAAGGGAATTAGGGGTTACGGGGAGCGGGCTGGAAATTGGACATGAGTTTGAGTTCAGATCGGTCAAGGCCCTGTGGGTGGCGGAGCGGGCCCAGGGGCCGAGTGGCCGGGTCCTGCGCCTACTTCTTGTGTTCTTTAGAGTTGAGGTTGGATCAGATCAGCCATGATCTCATTGAATGGCGGAGCAGGCTCGAGGGGCCGATTGGTCTACTCCTGCTCCTATTTCTTATGCTCTTATGTTCTTATGTTCTTATGTACTTGAGTCACAGATAGGCCCAGACCGGGTAAGGACGGCAGGTTTCCTTCCTTAAAGACATATGTGAACCAATTGGGCTTTTAAGACAATCCGACAACTTCATGGTCACTTTTATTAATGCCGGCTCTTTATTTACAGATTAAAAAAAAACTAAATTCAAATTTTCAAACAGCCATAGTGGGATTTGAACTAACATTTCATGGAACAATATTAGCCCACACTTATGGGTTACTATTTCAACAACATAACCACTACACCACTATGCCCTTCATTGTAGCTACTGTCCAGAGCTCAGTGCCCTCTGTTTGAGTGCCAATATGTAAAGCTCTGCCACCCCACAGAGCTCCCTATTTGCATTGCTGCTCAAATGGTGTCAGTGCTGCATCCGTATAATGACAGTTCTCAGCTTTCCCTAAGTTAACCCTTTATTGGCTGCATTTCCACAGCAAAATAAGTAAAAAGTACAATTTTGTTTGGGGTAAGTGAATGAAAAATATTTGTATAGATCTGTATATATGAACATAGGAGCATAGGAACAGGAGTAGGCCATTCAGCCCCTTGAGTCCGTTCCACCATTCAATGAGATCATGGTTGATCTGTGACCTAACTCCATATACCCGCCTTTGCCCTATCAATCTCCGATTTAAAATTAACAATTGACCTAGGATCAACTGCCATTTGCGGAAGAGAGTTCCAAACTTCTCCCACCCTTTGTGTGTAGAAGTGTTTCCTAACTTCACTCCTGAAAGGTTTGGCTCTAATTTTTAGACCACGCCCCCTAGTCCTAGAATCCCCAACCAGCGGAAATAGTTTCTCTCTATCTACCCTATCAGATCCCCTTAATATCTTGAAAACTTCAATCAAATCACCCCTTAACCTTCTAAATTCCAGGGAATACAACCCTACTTTGTGTAATCTCTCCTCGTAATTTAACCCTTGGATTCCAGATAAAATTCTGGTAAATCTTGCACTCGCTCCAAACCTAATATATCCTTCCTAAGGTGTGGTGCCCAGAACTGCTCACAGTACTCACGGTGTGGTCTAACCAGGGCTTTGTATAGCTGTAGCATAACTTCTACCCCCTTGTATAATTTCTTTATTTTAGATTATAATATTCAGACCACACTTATAGATTATCCTTTGGGGGGATATATTTGTTCAGGCTTCAGGTCTGGATTTGTTAATGTCGGAAATACACAAATGAGGAAATAGAATGCAACTGTCTGTGCATGAATCTCCTTAGACCACCTGGAACGCATTGCGCCCCCCCCCCCCCCCACCCCCACTCACCCAGCACCCCTCACTTTGACACGTGAGGAAAATTTACATGCCAGTAGGGATCAGCAGGGAACATGAATGCATTCTCTGAGAGAAAGTGAATGCTTGCTTCTTCACATGACCACCGGGAAACATGGGTACCTCTTCCTTGGTGCATACTGCTAAGGAAAGTAGGCACATATCTTAATACTGTAAACCTTGCCGATAATGCACAAAGCTGCCACTATTTCCCATAATAATGCTGAATATTATAGATGACTTTCAATACAGTCTTAAATCCAGTTCAGCCTGATCCAGATTTTGTGAATCCAGCCAGATAGTAAGGAAATTGTAGGGTTAATTTACCAATCCTGTGCTCTTAGTCGGTCGCTGCCCTCACTGGGAGCACGGATTAGCAGTGTGGCTGCAATGTCCAGCACTGATTTTCTGATCGGCACTCCTTTTCAGCACAAACCCTGCGCAGTGTTACTAAATTTACCCTTATGAGTTGGTCCCTACTAATACCCACGTCATGTTTTAGTCGAAAATTTATAATCCCCTACATGGGCCATAACAACCCTCCGCCCACCTACACTAATCAGTGAAATTTGGATTGCAACAAGTATACTTAGCACCTTAAATAGTGTCTCAAAACAGTATTTCAGAAATGTGAAGTAATAACGAACTTCAGATGACATTTCCACATTGGAATTTATAAAAAATACAGGAATACCGCCCCAACCGCGGGTTTGCCATACGCGGATTTCACGTATACACGGTTTCCTCTCTGCGACAACATTTGCCAACCGCGGCCGTGAATTTTGCGTATCCGCGGTTTTTAATTTAGGATTAAGGTAAATAACAGGATTTTATTGCTTTTTATATTCTTTTTATTGTGTTATTTGAACATTTATGCTGTATTTGCCAACCACGGTTTTACTAACCACGGGGGTTTTCAGGGACGTCTCCCCCTGCGGTTGGGGAGGGATTCCTGTCTCAAGAAAATGTTTTTAACCAGAGTGACAAATCTGCCAAGCGAGATAATAGATGCCTTTTGCCCTTTGAACAGAGCAATCAGTCTAATAATACCACCTGTAAAGATGGCAGTATATGCTGCCACTAGACCACCAGGGATTGGGTGCGCCAACCCCATTACGCTACCAGGCAAAGAATTCCACATACCACCCACCCCACCCACCACTGATTGAACACATAGGGCAGCAACTTGCATGCAATGACTGAAAACTAATGGCGGAATGTGCACGATGGAGGTACATTTGCTCTCTGTAAATAAATAGCTTTTTTTTTAAAGAAACAAGCCAACTCAAACCCATAATTATCCAAATTGGGCAGAATTTCAGGTGTTTCCAAATTAACACAAAACAATCCAATCCAGGTGACATCAGGTCATCTGTGATATCATCCCACAGATAAAAGAAAAGACAGACAGATTTTGAAAAGGACAAAATCCTGTAATATTTAAGGAGTTTGCATGAGCTAATGTCAGACTACCTGGAGAAGTTGTAATAACATTGTATTCCAGCTGGTTTGTAGCTTGCTTTACAGGTTTATGATTTAGTTAAATGTGTAAAAGACATAGGCCCGGATCTTCCGGGGCCTCTGACCCTGTATACGGTGCGTACGTGGCCGTAAGTGCCCCGCAAGTTCCGGGTTTCCGCATGCGCTGCGCATGCACGAAAACCCGGAACTTGCGATCTGTCAAGTTTCAGCTTGACAGATCCACCGCATCCCCGGGACATGGACATTCGCGGGCGGAGCTACTGCAAACTACAGCAAATGCCTGTGAAACTCTTACGCCTGGTAAAAGCAGGCGTAGGGCCGCCTTTTACCAGCCAGAGCGTTTAAATAAATACTAAAATAATTAAAAAAAAATTATTTTAACATAAAAAAACTTTAAAATTAGTTATAGGTTATTTTTAACCCCTTTAAATAGTTTACATTTATTTTTCAAAAAATTAAATTTTTGTGTTAAATGTTTAATTTAATTGTATTTTAATTAATTTTGAACATGTAAAGATTTATTTTTATTTAACTGGTGTGAAATTTGTGTTTTTTATGTGATTTCTATTAAGCTTATGGGGATTCCGTACGTAAATGAAATCCCCATAAGCATAATGGAGATCCCCCTTTTCATTGGTTGGGCTGGCCCACATGATCCCAGGGGCGCTTGCGAACTGCGTGCGCCCCGGGATACGTGGGCCTTTACACATGCGTACGCGTAGAGGCCCGGGAGCGCAAGTGTCTGAACCTCCAGGACCATCAGGTCGGTTCATAATTTTTTCGCGGTTCAGAGGCATTCGCCCGTGGGAAGCCTCCGACCGCAAATTCAGGCCCATAACTTTCATGTAAGTCTTATACAGTATATGGCATCAAACAAAGTTATGACAAAAAGTAATAATGGTTTAATAACAGTACCGTCTGGTGTATATTTTATAACATCAGGCCAGAAAATCAAGACATTCCTCCCTTATGAAATAAACAGCATGGGGTAGAAATTAGGTCGCGCCCCATTTGGGGCGCAAATATCGTCTGGACGCAAATATTAGCGCCTGGCGCTAATTATCGGCACTGACAGGAAACTTCACTTTTACCGCCCCGGGAGGTGAGTGGAGCGCTAAAGCAGGCGCTGCACACCTGTCTTAAGGTGCAAAGGCCAAGGAGTGAGGCGCTAACTCAGCGCGCGAGCGCAGCTGCTGCCAGTTAGCGAGGGAACACAGACACACTGGCTCCGGACACTTCTTAAAGCGGGGGGGGCCACTTGCTCCCCAGCCACACCCTGCTCATTGCAGCCTTGAATCTCAGCCTGGAGAGACCTGTGAATCCATTTTGCTGCCAAGCATGGAGAGGGTGAGAGAACGCGCTCATCGCTTCACCGAGCGGGCCTTGGATGCTCTGGTTGGCGCAGTGGAGCGCAGACGATGTATGCTGTTCCCTGAGAGTGGCAGGAGGCCTTTGCCACGCGAGTTCAGAAGAGTGTGGAGGGAGGTGGCTCAGAGCGTCTCCTCCAGGAGCATGGTGCCCAGGACCCATACTCAATTCCGCAAAAAGTTCAACGACCTCATTCGGGTCGTCAGGGTGAGTGGCTTTTTCTCAATACCTCTCCATCCCTCCATCTCAACCTCACTCTATGGCCAGAGGGTCTTAAAACCCCAATGCACAACACTCATCCAACACCTATGGCCCTTTCATCAAACACACACACACATTCCACACTTTGCATACAGTAAGGGCTATTCACCTATGGGAGGCACATCAGGCAAGACCATGGCTGTATATTTACTCAGATGCTGTCCTTTTTCTTGCAGGCTAAGCTGGCTCATAATAGGAGACAGCAGCAACGGACAGGTAGAGGGCGGCCTCAGCTACAACCCCTCAGCGATCTGGAGGAGCGCGTCCACAGGATTGTGGCAAGCCAGGTGATCGGTCCCATCGCCACTGGAGACGCCGACCCCATTCTGGACAGCAATGGTAAGGTCATCACCTTTTTGTCCTCTGTCCTTCCACTTGTCCCTCACAACACCAGCCTTTGACACTTTCAATCCAACTTGCTAACTCGCTGCACTTATTCCTCCCTTACTGCCACCCTGTCCTCACGCTAAAGCCACTCTTGTACCTCCCTGCTTTCAGATGGTGATTCACCAGCTGAGGAGACGGGCCCTGAAGCTGCCACTGGGAGTGATGCTGCAGCTGAGGAGGAAGAGGAAGCCAGAGCATCAGTGCCACCCTCTCCCGAGGAAGCCCATGCCCACACTGGGAACACGCCTTCCCCGGAGGGGAGCAGAGGGGAAGGGGCTGATGAGGGTGAAGCTCCAGGACCCAGCGGGCTGCAGCAACGCCATGGCGGGGTAGGGAAGAACGGGGGCCTTCTCCCCAGAGGGAGAGTATGCCAGACAGTCCTACTGCAATGGACGCAGAGGAGGAGCGGCTGATCGCAGAAATGAACACCCAGGCGGTGGGCATGCACACTGAGCTCATGGGTGCAGTGGGAAGGGTGCCCGAATGCATTGAGTCACTGGCAAGGAGTGTGGAGCACTTCGCTGTAGCACAGGCGGATGCCACACTAACGCTTAGTGCTGCAATTCAGTCACTGGCTGCCGTGATCCCATCTCTGACTGCTCTCATACAGACTCAGATGGAGGCCATGCGAGCACAGACTGCTGCCAACCTCAATGGTTCGTGCACATGTCCCCGGGGCTGTCACCACGCCGCTGCAGGCCAGCAATCTGTTCTCCGGCAGATTGCTCCGGATGCTGAAGTGCTGCCCCGTGGGAGTGCCAGTGTGTCGGGCGAGCAGGGAGTTGCTGTCCTCTCTCACGATGACAGCATTCCTGCTGCCAACACTGTCACTTCTCCACTGCACTTGCCACCGCCTGTAGGACAGACTGCTGCCGCCCATGCAGAGTTGGTGCAGTCTGCAGCCGGGCCTTCCAGGCCCAGAAGTGGTCGAGGCCGTCCTTCAGGGGCATCTGCAGTGTCAGGGTCTGACGAGCAGCAGCCTTCCACCAGCCTTGCTGCAGCCACTGAGGTCCCATTACGGAGGAGCAGTAGGGTTAGAAGGGGGGAAGTGCGCAAGGGAAGGAGATCACCCTCGAAGGGCAAAAAGTAGGAGGTGTGACAAAATGCTGGTCATTTTTTTATTAAAGGCCGAGGTTCATGGTCCAACTTTTGTTTAGTGTTTTGGACATTATCTCCAGGTTGTGAGAACCAGTTATGTTATTGACTGTTTTTTGTGTTTATTTCTATGAGTTTGTCATGAGGAATTGACACACACAGAGTTTGTAAAATAAATAAGTTTCTGTATTCAAAATATACATGGCTGGTGGTTGGAATTATTGGTGCCTTGGCCGGCTTAGGGGTTGCGTGCTGGGTTGATTAATGTTGGTAGCAATGGCAGGGGCCCTAGAAGCGGCTTGCTATTAGCCGTTGACGGACGGCCCTTGCAGTTTGACCATTGTGGGCCGCCCTCCCGCCTTGGTGCTGCTGATGATCATCGTCCTCGTCCTCTTCCTCCTCTTCCTCCTCCTCCTCTGGTGGTGCTACAAGGCCTGGTGGCATTGGCTGGGTCCTGAGGATTGCCATGTTGTGCAACATGCAGCACACGACTACGAAGTTCGATACTTGCTCAGGCGAGTACTGCAGGGCTCCTCCGGAATGGTCCAGACAGCGGAACCGTTGTTTCAGCACGCCGATTGTGCGCTCAATAATGTTCCTGGTTGCTTGATGGCTTTCATTGTACCGCAGCTCAGCAGGGGTGTTTGGCGTACGGAGCGGTGTCATCAGCCAGGTGCTCAATGCGTACCCCTTGTCCCCGAGAAGCCAACCAACTGGCTGATGCGGTGCCTCGAAAACTTCTGCCACAGTAGTCTGGCGCAGGATAAAAGCATCGTGGCAGCTGCCAGGATAGTGGGCATTGACAGCGAGTATCAGCTGTCTGTGGTCACAGACCAACTGGACATTCAAGGAATGGAACCCCTTTCTGTTCCTGAATTCCTCTGCATTCTCACGCGGAGCACACAAAGCCACATGCGTGCAGTCAATGGCGCCCTGCACCATGGGGAAGCCCGCTACCCTCGCAAAGCCCAGAGCGCGGTCACGCTGCTTGTCTGGGGTCATAGGGAAAGAGATGAACTCTCGTCTCCTTCTGAAGAGGGCATTTGTGACCTGCCGGATGCAGCGATGCACCGCGAACTGGGAGATATTGGCGAGGTCCCCAACAGCAGCTTGGAATGAGCCAGTGGCGTAGAAGTTCAAAGCCACTGTGACCTTCACTGCCACCGACAGAGACGTCCTGGACCTCAGTTGAGGCTGCAGATCTGGCTGCAGCAGGTGGCAGAGCTCAGTGACCACCTCCTTGCTGAATCGCAGCCTTCGCAAACACAGCTCCTCGGACATATGGATGTAGGAGAGCTGTTCACGATATACCCTGGGAGGGTAAGCTCTCCTGTACATGCGCCTGATGGCCCTCCTCCGTCTGGCCATCATTGCCACTCTCTCTCTGCGTCTCTGTATCCTCCGATTCAGCTGGAGCAGGACGACGCCCCCAATCAGTGCAGCCCCCATATTCTCTTTGCCAGAAAAGTAATGAGGGACAGCAACTAAAGTAGCAACCATGTTAGGATGAATAGGCAAAACTACCTCACAAAGCGTTGAGTCAATGTAGAAGTCTCTCTCTCTCTCTCTCCGAATCTCTCTCTCTCTCTCAGAACGAGTGGTGCATAAATGTCGACCACAGAAAAAGACAGGAAGAGGCCCCCTTTAAATAGCGGCCCCCCCCAGCCCCACAGCGATTGATAGCGTTCCAGTCTTCCGGTCGTTGGAAGCGCCAGGCGGTAAGGCAGGGGGCGCCACTCAATTTCCGCTCCGGGGCGCCCCAAGGGCGTTGCACCATGGAATGACGTCATAATCTGCGCGCGCAGGTGGTCGCAGCGGTAAGTTTTAGCGCCGCCGCACAATCTCAAGTTAAGTTCTCGAGCGGCGCAAACATCGTTGCGCCCGGGCGTTAGCGGCTTTGCGCCCCATTAGCGCCCTCTTAAGGCGCTAACGGGAGGCGCAACCAACTGAATTTTTACCCCCATGACTTTTATCAAAGAAATCTCTAATTTGTGCAGAATGAGTTTAGAAATGAAACTGAATTATAAGCTGCAAAACCCTGCAAATTCCTAGTTTCCAAAGATTACTTTTCCACATCAACGTATTCCCATGGGCATTTACCACACTCTCATATTATTTATAGATGCTGCACTGTCATTTCTTTATTTCATCCAAGTAACCCATGGGATGTGGGTGATTCCCATTTAGTGTTGGTATTCTGAGCTGCTTAGTTAAACACTCAGGATTTGCACTGTGACTTCCCTGTATGCCATTAGGATGCACACCAGAACACATAGAATAAAAAACTTACAACAGAGCTCCCCAATAGCTCCATTTGTAGATTCACCGCCCATTCTGAACTGGGCCGTACAGAGTGGGAAGGCCCCAGATTCACTCCCCAGTCTGTGCTGAAGTTGTTAAAGACACCTGGGCTGGCACAATTGGTCTCAAGTACATCTGATCCTTATCCAAAGATGCCAATTAGAAAGTGCTTACATATGGAGAGCCAGTGAGGATGAAATTAAGCTCAGCTCTGATGCCTCTACAGTCAAACAGCCTGCCAGCACTCACTGCCAAACACAAGAAGAATGGGCGAGGGACTGGAGAACAGTCAATACATGTGAAATTATTCCCTGACTTCAAGAGAGGAAGGGAAAGAGTGGGTAGGGGGTTGGGGGAGGGGGGCGTGGTCAGAGAATTACATTTACATTTTTGGTGACACACTTGGTCACAGCAATTTGTTTCAACCTCATATTAATTTAATAAACTGATGTCTGATCCAAGGAAAATTCTGATCCAAACACAGAATTCCAATTCACCAAACCACTTCCCATCTACTCCTATTATGAAAAATGTTTGATCCATGTATAGCGCATTCATACAGAATTATAATCTAAACATGAAATCATTCTCAATTATCCTTATTTAAAAAAGAAATCATTAAATCTAATCAATCCACTGTCACATTTCATTGAGGGACACAATTTAGAAGTCTGTGTGTTTAATATAAGATACATGATTTTGGTCAGTGTCATCTGCTGTTGTGATTGAAGTGCTGAATGAATGACTGAATAGATTGCAGTACAAAGATCTGAAAATTGGTTGTTTTTATCTGCCGTTTATAGAAATGCAGATTAATCCCAGTTCAACCATGACATTTCTTGGCAAACTAATGGCGCACTTTTCTACTGTCATCCAAAAATGAAAAACCTGATCATTATCAGATTCACACATCTTATTGCTGGTGACATGAGGATCAAGGCGGAATAGATCAAATGCAATCTAGATCCCCAATTACATTTGCAGAATGCGTTGTTAGGCACATAAGGAATACAGTTGTGCCAAATTAGTCCAGCCTGGCTTCACTGGCACGTGCAGACAAGGTCTATGTCAAGATATTACTGTCTGGAAACGCGTACACTGATGTGTGAATATAGACTCCATATATATTGCAACTTTTTTTCCGACCACATATAAATGTCAACTAGATGTTAACTTGCCTGTGGTTTCAAAAGGTAAACCGTAGGAAACTTTAGCTTTCATTTTTAATTAGCAGCACAATACAATATATAATGTAATACATTTATAATATAATTAATATAATATTTATAATATAGAGTCCAGGTTTGAAGAATAAATTTGTATAATTATCTTTTTGAAACCAAAGCTATTTTAATTTTTGGCTTCCACTGATAGTCAGGTGCTTAGAACTGCACAGATCAGACTGGGGTCGCTCTCCCTCTGATTTGCGCTGTCTCCCTATGGAAAGGGTCAGCTTGCTGCTTCCCTGAAATGGTGAAGCTCAGAGAACTCAGCACATGGTGATCACAAGAGTGAAGCCATATCGGGTTGTTCGATGCCCCTGTGTTGACACAAAGCACTGTTACGAAATCAAAGCCATATCAATATACGTCGGACAGGAACAATCTTTTAATAACTGCGTATTTCGAATAGTGAATGGCTAAGTAACTGATATGGGGACATACCAGTGTTGAATTTGGTTTCGTTTAAAGTATGAAGTGCTGTAGAACCAACTGTGTAGTGGGTCGGAACATAGTCCTTTCAACTCTAGGACCTGGGTGTCATCCAATGAAGACAGATTCAATAAAAGTCTCCTCTCGCTGACTGTGTTACGGATATTTAATGAAATATGGTTCAATGCGGTTTTCAGTACATACAGAGATTAGTTAAGCCATATTATTAGGACCATGGAGGGACTTCTTTATTTCAGCTGCACCTCGCCTGGAGCTACACACCAACACTAGGTACAAAGAGGAAATGCAATGCATGCCCAACCTCAACACCATTGGCCCCAACCTTCCTAAGCACACATTACAACAGAAAAACAATATACATACAAACATACATATGTCTATATTGGCGTTTGAAACAACAACAAATTTGTTCCCTCCTTGATTTAATATTTTATTTAAATTATAATGTATTTTCTTACTATTTAAATTTGGAGGACTAAACCACTTGCTGATCATTTCCTCCTTAATTATAATTCTAAACATGTGAGTGATTTGAAATGACCAACCTCACAGAACGCTTCAAAATGCACTCTGATCATATTTTATTTGGAGTCAGCTTCTGATATGTTTGAACAGCTGTTCACTAGAAATAAACGCTAATGGGAACATTCTACACTGGTGACTATTTACCAAGTAGCAAATTTGTCAGCTCTTAGTGCTCGCGCTGACATCAGTATTATATTCTGATGATGAATGTTTTTTTAAGGAATTTTGAATCTAATGGACAGCGGAGGAAAAAAAAAAGTTAATGCATTTTTAAAATTCCAATGGCTTTAGTAAATACAAGAGTGATCGTGAAGTAAAAAAAAAACTCGAGCTATGCATGGTTTGACAGACAATTCACTCTCCTTTGCTTTTTTGCTCATATATGTCTCTGTCAGTGGACGAAGTCCGGCATCCTGTCAGAAAAAGCTGAAAGATGGGTCCCAACTGGAACAGGCTGTTAATCGATCTGGAGCCCAAAACCACAGCAGAGAGCCAGGTTCTGACAGAGGTGCTAACCCCTCCGCTCCCCAGGGTCCTGTCAATCATGGCTAAAGGTGAAGAGTTGGGGAGGAGGGGAAGAGGATGAGACGAGCACCGCAGGAACTTAAAAAAGCCACACACACAAGCAACGGAATCGGGGTTTTGTGTGTGTGTCTTTTATTTCTCCGGAACCAGCTTTGCAAAAATCAAGACGTTGGTAGGTATGAGGAAATACAATCAGTTTGTGCGTTTCCTCCGTCTGATTTGTGTGTTGGGTCTATAATTGACCCTATTTTCTTGCATGCACATGCTGGTAGATTGTCAATGCTGTTAACTTACATGACTAAAACAAGATAAATATTTAGAAACCTATGCACCCAGTCTGCTAGTGTGTGGTGTTTTCAAAATGCACGTTGCTTTTATTTTCTGTTGCACAGCGATGTTTTGTGCTCAGAAAACGTTTGGCGCTTGGGAGTGTGGAAGGAGTGACAGTAGTTATCCATTTTAATTGATATCATTGGAGTCTGTTGCACTGCCTCTTCTTCCTCCTCCTCCCCCCCCCCCCCCCCCCATACTTTGCTCTGGCCTGTCCGTTTATATGGCATAGCATTTCGTATTTTCAGCTGCGAGGTGACCCCGCACAGAGCTCGGCGGCGCCAGCAATTTTCCGTCCTTTGTACAGCTGTCTATGGGTCTCAGTGTTGATTGGTGTAGAGTCGCTGACAATGTTTTGACGGGCCAAGTCTCGCTGTATCAGCTTTATCCAGAGAGGTCTTCCTTCCAGTGTGCTGGGAGCAGCAGTCTGGTGGTACCCAGGGAGATTTCCACAGCATAAATCTGTGCCTCTCTTTTTCTCCTTGCTGTGGTTTCAAATGTACAACACTATTAATGCCCCCCACCCCCACACACACACACTTATTTTAATCCAGAACGACAATGGCTTTCAAAAGGAGGCAAGAGAAATCCTTATACATCCTGTCAGGACAACAACAACGTGTATTTATATAGCGCCTTTAAAGTAGTAAAACGTCCCAAGGCGCTTCACAGGAGTATTTTAAGACAAAAAAATTGACACTGAGCCACATAAGGATAAATTAGGGCAGGTGACCAAAAGCTTGGTCAAAGGGATAGGTTTTAAGGAGCATCTTAAAGGAGGAAAGAGAGGTAGCGATGCGGAGAGGTTTCGGGAGGGAATTCCAGAGCTTATGGCCTAGGCAACAGAAGGCACAGCCACCAATGGTTGAGCGATTATAATCAGGGATGCTCAAGAGGGCAGAATTAGAGGAGTTCAGATATCGCCGGGGCGGGGGGGGGGGGGGGGGAGCGGGGTGGGGTTGTGGGGCTGAAGGAGATCACAGAGATAGGGAGAGGTGAGGCCATGGAGGGATTTGAAAACAAGAATGAGAATTTTGAAATCGAGGCGCTGCTTAACTGCACTTCGTAAACTACACAAACTACAATAGCTCTCATTAAAGTCGCAATCTTCACAAACAAGTGTTTGTCAAATATTTCTGTGTATTAATAAGGGAGAGGTGTGTGTTATTTTTGTTATACACACCTCAGGTGGAAATGATCTCTTTTGATGTAATATATTGTGCCTGTTTACAAGCATATGAAGAAAAGGTTTCCTAAACACATTTTTCATACGGACGACACCTTTTAACAAATATACCCAGTGTGTGAAGCATGCATATTTAATCTGTGTCATAGATTACATTTCCATGTTTCTACATTCGATTGATGTATTGCTCCTTCTGTTACCTTCACTACTTGTCATTACTGATTCTAAAGCCCCAGTTCTTTTCTCCTCCTTTATGTGAGGGAGTCCAAAATTAGGGGTCATAAATATAAGAGAGTCACTAATAAATCCAATAACGAATTGAGGAGATACTTCTTTACCCAGAGAGTGGTTAGAATGTGGAACTCTCTACCACATTGAGAAGTTGAGGCAAATAGCATAGATTCATTTAAGGGAAGCTAGATAAGTACTTGAGGGCAAAAGGAACAGAAGGATATGCTGATAGGGTTGGATGAAGAGGGGTGGGAGGAGGCTCGTGTGGAGCGTAAACACTGGCATGGACCAGTTGGGCCGAATGTCCTGTTTCTGTGCTGTACATTCTATGTAATCTACGGATATTAAAATTTATAATGGAAAAAAATTGACACAGCAGTGTGACAAACCATGAACACAGGAAGTAAGATTTTGTAGACGTGACGTGCACAGAGACATAAGATTGTTAATATAATATATACACGAATCAACCTTTCTTGTCTCTGATTTTTGTTCTTGGGATGTGGGCAATGCTGGCAAGGCTGTACTTAATTCCCATCCCTAGTTGCCCTGAAATGATGGTGGTAGGCCTTCTTTTTGATTGTTGCAGTCCTTATAGTGATGGTGCTCCTGTAGGAAGTGAATTTCAAGATATTAATCCAACAAAGATAAAGGGGGGAATTTTCCGGCGGTGGGGGGGGGGGGGCGGGGGGAGGGAGGTGGGGGGGGGGGCGCGTCAGTGGGCAGGATCGTTGGTGGGCGGATGGGAAATTTGATTTTTATTTTGACAGCGGGTCGGGACCACACTGTCAATGCGCCGCAACACGCATTTCCCACAGGCGCGTGTGTGATCTCCGATCTGACCCGACCCGCTGAAAGGTTTGCGCCACTGCACCCAAGTCCTCCTGACGACATCCCTGCTTGTGCCCTCCTCTGCAATGTGCAACCAGGCTGTGTTGGTGTCCTGGGTACATCTCTTCTGCCCATCGGAAGGGAAGAGGACCTCCCAGCGTGCTCTGACTCCCTCCATAAGAACATAAGAAATAGGAGCAGGAGTCGGCCATTCGGCCCCTCGAGCCTGCTCCGCCATGCAGTAAGATCATGGCTGATCTTCAACCTCACCTCCACTTTCCTGCACTATCCCCATATCCCTTGATTCTCTTAATATCCAAAAATCTATCGATCTCTGACTTGAATATACTCAACGACTGAGCCTCCACAGCCCAGTGGGGTAGAGAATTCCAAAGATTCACCACCCTCTGAGTGAAGAATTTCTCCTCATCTCAGTCTTAAATGGCTGAACCCCTTATTCTGAGACTGTGACCCCTGGTTCTAGACTCCCCAACCAGGGGAAACATCCTCCCTGCATCTACCCTGTCAAGCCCTGTAAGAATTTTGTATGTTTCAATGAGATCACCTCCCATTCTTCTGAACTCTAGAGAATATAGGCCTAGTCTACTCAATCTCTCCTCATAGGACAATCCCCCCATCCCAGGAATCAGTCTGGTGAACCTTCATTGCACTCCTTCTATGGCAAGTATATCCTTCCTTAGGTAAGGAGACCAAAACTGTACACAATACTCAGGTGTGGTCTCACCAGGGCCCTATATAATTGCAGTAAGATATCTTTACTCTTATACTCAAATCCTCTTGTAATAAAGGCCAACATACCATTTGCTTTCTTAATTGCTTGCTGTACCCGCATGTTAACTTTCAGTGATTCGTGTACAAGGACACCCAGGTCCCTCTGAACACCAACATTTCCCAATCTCTCACCATTTAAAAAATACTCTGCTTTTCTATTTTTCCTATCAAAGTGGATGACTTCAGATTTCTCCACATTATATTCCATATTCCATGATTTTGCCCACTCACTTAGCTTGTCTATATCCCCTTGAAGCCTCTTTGCATCCTCCTCACAACTTACATTCCCACCTAGCTTTGTATCATCAGCAAACTTGGATATATTACATTTGGTCCCCTCATCCAAATCATTGATATAGATTGTGAATAGCTGAGGCCCAAGCACTGATCCTTGCAGTACCCCACTAGTTACAGCCTGCCAACCCGAAAATGACCCGTTTATTCCTACTCTCTGTTTTCTGTCTGTTAACCAATCCTCAATCCATGCTAGTATATTACCCCCAATCCCATGAGCCCTAATTTTGTTTAATAACCTCTTGAGTGGCATCTTATCGAATGCCTTCTGAAAATCCAAATACACCACATCCACTGGTTCCCCCTTAACTATTCTGCTCGTTACAATCTCAAAAAACTCTAACAGATTTGTCAAACAGGATTTCCCTTCCATAAATCTGTGTTGACTCTGCCCAATCATACTATTATTTTCTAAGTGTCCTGTTACCACGTCCTTAATAATAGATTCTAGCATTTTCCCTACTACTGATGTCAGGCTAACTGGTCTGTAGTTCCCTGTTTTCTCTCTCCCTCCTTTCTTAAATAGTGGGGTTACATTTGCTACCTTCCAATCCGCGGGAACCGTTTTAGGATCAATTGAATTTTGGAAGATGACAACCAATGCATCCAATATCTCTATAGCCACCTCTTTCAAAACCCTAGGATGTAGGCCATCAGGTCCAGGGGATTTATCGGCTTTCAGTCTCATTAATTTCTGTAGTACTTTTTTTTACTAATACTAATTTCGTTCATTTCCTCATCCTCGCTAGACCCTTGGTTCTCCACTATTTCTGGGAGGTTTTTTGCATCTTCTTCCATGAAGACAGACAAAAAGGCCACGATTTTGCCGGCGCTCAGAAGGCGGGTTCGGAGGCGGGTCCGCTGTCAATATCGAAATGATTGACGGCGAGTTTGGAACCCGCTGCGAACCCGCCTCCATGTAAGTTTCCAAAGTGTCTGGTCTGCGATTTCAGAGCAGACTCGACACCAAGCGGCGGGGGTGGCATTTAGGATAGTTAACTGCTTATTAGGTGCTTGTGAAATACTATTTTGCCAGCCTTTTTGTATTTTCCCACATTTTCTACGGGGTTCGCGTCGTTCGGCGATCACATCAGGTAATATGTCAGGTGTTCAATCGAGCTGAATAGATCACAGCTGCAACTGCAGTATAAAACCTAACCTTTCACATCTGTTCACTTTCTAATGTCAGAAGTTGCTGATTTCAGGATTTGGAAGACACATTTGATCTGTATTGAGGATGTAAGTGTGTGGTGTAAACTCTATATCCACTGTCACCTCCTTGGAATAACCTCTCTGCCCATTGACTGATTGCTTCTAACATCTCATCCTCTACTGCCATATATAACAGCAGAATGGGAACGATTTTTACTCTCTCGCCCTGGTCCTCAGAATCTGAGGAGGATCAGCCGCAGCAGCAGAACCAGGCTCACCAGCAGCACCAACAACAAGAGCGCCAACCTTCTCCTCACCCACCTGATGATGCAAAGGGCAGAGGCCATCAGCGCAGGGTTGCACCACGCCGCAGGTGATATCCCCAACACAAGGTTTACAGGCAGAGGATTAGCTTCCTTAACATGACTGAGCAGCAGTGCCAAAGGAGGCTGAGACTTTTGCGACAGGTAGTCGCAGACATTTGCACAATGCTCAATCAAGGCCTGCAGCCCAGAGGAGCGGGTGGACACGCCTTACCAACGGCTGTCAAAGTCACCACCGCCCTCAAGTTCTTTGCGTCAGGCTCCTTCCAGGGATCATCAGCAGACATTAGCAGCATCTCCCAGTCAGCCGCCCACAGATGCATCACGCAGGTCACCGATGCCCTCTTTGACAAGTCCGCCAATTGCATCCACTTTTCCACTGACGAAGCCAGTGTTGCCGAACGGGCGCTCGGCTTTGTCAACCTGGCTGGCTTCCCATGGGTGCAGGGCGTCATCGACTGCACACATGTGGGAATGAGGGCACCCCATCACAACCCAGGAGTCTTTGTCAACCGCAAGGGCTTCCACTCCCTTAACTTGCAGCTGGTCTGCAACCATAGGAAGAGCATCATGCATGTGTGCACCAAGTTCCCTGGCAGCTGCCATGACTCTTACATCCAGCGCCAGTCCACTGTCCCTCAGCTCTTCGCACCGCCAAATGAACTTTCCGGCTTGCTTCTTGGAGACGAGGGCTATCCCCTGAAGACATGGCTAATGACACCATTGAGACCATCAAACGAGTCTCAGGAGCGTTACAATCAAAGCCACATTTCCACCAGAAGTCTCATAGACCAAACAATAGGGTTGCTCAAAATGCACTTCAGATGGCTGGACAGATCTGGTGGAGCCCTTCAGTACGCACCAGCCAGGGTCTCGAGAATCGTTGTTGTCTGCTGTGCCCTCCACAACATCGCACTGCAGCGAGGATTAGCACTGCATGAGGAACAAGCTCAGAGCGCACAGCCTCTTCAGAGGAGGAGGAGGAGGAACAGAATGAGGCTCAGCATGAGGAAGTCCTGGAGGAGGCGGCTGACCCAGTGCGACCAGCACGCGAGCACATTGCTGCCCGTGATGCCAGGAATGGCCTAATCAATGCCAGATTCACCTAACTTTATGCAGCACAGACAAGTGACTGCCACATGCACATGCAGGTTGGCATTACCACACTTCAACACCATAGAGCATCTCTACAATGAACTGTGCATTCCTTGCACTGTCACCACCACTGCTGGACATAAAAGGCGCTCTTACTGTGCCACTTCAAATTGTGACCACACATATGGCAACAAATTCAAACATTCAGAAAACATTACTTTATTACAACAAAATAAAAGAACAGAAACTTAACATTCATTCATAGCAAATCACCTAAGTGACTACCATTGTGACTATTTATATGGGAGCTTTCTTTTACGCGTGCTTCTACGTGGTGCTACCTCTGTGGCTTCACCAGATGTAGAGGCAGCCTACTCACTTCCCTGCTGTGCCTGCTTAGATGCCTTTGGTGGTCGTCCTTTGGGTTTTGGAGCCTTTGAGGGCCCCGCCAAAGTCTGCTCCTCCTGCGGCTGTGCAGGGGCAGACTCAGCCATCACTGTTTGGGGAGGCATCTGGGGCTCTGACCGAGGGGTTGGCAAGGGGGAGGGGAAGTTTGAGTGCTTGGAGAGAAGCCCCCACTTCCATGTCCCCTCCCACCATCATCCCTCTCATGGGCAACCTGCACTTTTCTGCTAGCAAGTAGCTGGAGAGCACCTTGCTGCACATCAGTGGGGCCATGAGGACCCATGTCTGTACTAAGATTCCTCATAACAAGGACGTCCATGAACCTTTGGTTTCTCTCTTCTATAGATACCCATCTATCCTCCATAGATGACCATCTATTTAGAAGTGTTCCCATGTTCTCTTGAGTCTGGCGATTTATGTCCTCCATGGAGGTTGCCATCCTTTCCATGGTGGTACCTACAGTTTCCAGTGCGTGCGCCATGGCATTGCTCATATTTGAGATGGATTCCTCCATTCTCTGCACAGTCACCGTGGTTGCAAGCCCAGTCAGAGTCTCCTGCACTTGTTCCTGAAGCTCCAGGATCGCACTCTTCCTGGATGGCCCCTGAGGCTCAGCGTCTGCATGCAGCTCAGCAGAGCTAGGAGCATCCTGCGGCCTCCGACAAGGACTCTCCACTGCTGTCCCTGTCTCCACCATCTGATTTTGCTCACTTGTGACTTGTGATACACCAGGTGACAACACTACTCTATCTCGCATAGGACCCACTGAGGTGTGCGTCTCTGCGCTGGTGCTGGGTGAGCTCATTCCTTCTGACGCTGCTCCCTCAGAGGCTGGAGGATCCTCTGAGGTGTGCTCCTGCTCTTCCTCCTGGACAGTGTGGGGGTGGGGGGGGTCTCTTGATTATCCTGTGGGAGAGTAAAGACATGAGTTAGACATGTGATATGTAGATTGCAGACACATCCCATTATGCACATGATGAACATTCAATTTCTGTTGACATCAGATCCCAATTGATTCACTCATGAATGCCAAATTAAATGTATGGAAAATAATTCTGTCACCAGGTTGTTCGAATGAGCCCCTCTCTCCGTCCCCCACTTCAGGCTGGTCAACTACTCCTGCAATGTCCAGAGCTGCATCCTATGCGTTGGTGAGCTCAGCTATGGTGGTCCTCCTCCTGTTCTCTCCCTCTCCCTCTTATTGTGGGCTCTCTTTTCCTGCAATGAGGGAAAGAAGTGCAGTTTTAGTGAGAGTGATGGAATGAGTGTAAAGAATGGATAGGATAGATGTTTAGAGGAATACTATGATGGAGTGGGATGCCAATACCAAGTTGCCTCCTTTTGAGTTGTTAGTTGTTGTCATTGCATAATGATGAGGGTGAGTGTGAGGGGTGCATAGTAAGATGGGGATGTGATTCTGTACATAGGGAGAGAGGGATGGGTGATGGTGCAAGGCCTGTTGGGGTAAGTTAGGATGAGCAGGAGTAGGGATGGCAATGCAGAGTGATGGGGATGTGATGACAGGCACAGCAGAATTAAGGTAAGTGTGATTCTATACTCACTTTTCCTGAACGCAGGAGATCATTGAACGTCTTCCTACATTGCACACAGGTGCGAGCAACAACAGACCTTGCGTTCACCTCCTCAGCTATTTGCAGCCAGGCTGCCTTTGTCTGGTGAGGAGGTCTCCTCCTTCCATCTCCAGGGAATAGAGCCTCCCTGCGTCCTCTGACTCCCTCCACAAGAACATGGAGGGAGTCATCGTTGAAACGTGGCACAGCCCTTTGTCTCTCTGCAGTCATTTTTCAAACAAGCAGCACTCAGGAGTATGAAATCTGAAGTGGAAGCATAACCCCCTTAAATAGACCGGCAGCAAACGCGTCATCAGAGGACCCCAACAGACCTTATAATTGGATCGGGTATTGCGCACGGCGGGCTTAACAAGCCCAATCAATGCAAAATTGTTTGCACAGAGCGGCTGGAGCCGAGAGCGGGACCAGAACCCGCCAACTACCTCTCCCGCTGCGAACCCGCCTCCGCTGGCAAAATCCAGCCCATAGTATTTGTTTCATTTCTCTGCCATTTCCCTATTCCCCATTATAATTTCTCCTGTCTCAGCATATGGTGGGAGCCATGGGAGAACCTGGGTGCAGCCCTGCACCTCTGTGCAGTGATTGCTAGTGTTTGCAGCACCTCAGTGCTGTAGAACACTGACAGCACAAACGTCAAAAGAAAGTTGGCCATGGTCCCTTTAAGGAAACCGGCTAACGACACGTCATGAATGACGTCACCAGACCCCGCTTCCTCTAATTGGACCGGGAAACACGCTTGGCAGGCTTAACAAGCCCGATCAACAGAAATTCATTTTCCAGAGCGGGATGGAGCCAGCAGCGGGGCCGCGACCCGCCACCGACCCTGGCCACACCGGACCCGCCGAGGTAAGGAAAATCTCGGCCAAAGAGACGGCAATATATGTCCAAGTCAGGATGGTATGTGACTTGGTGGGGAACTTGGAGGTGAGATATGAAGTCACTCTCTTCCCCTCTGTCAATAATGAGGATGGCAGATTGCTGAGTTTATGATTATTCATTGCTGTGAAGCCAATGATGTCAGTAAGGATCAACCAGTGGGATTTGTGCTAATTTTGTAAATCACTGCTCACTGATCCGTATCCTCTAGATATTTTCCACTTTCAATGTGCCAATATAAAAACTGGCACAAAATTATGAGGAATTGGGCCAATGTGCAAAATGCAATTTTCCAAGTGAACAATGAAGTTCAAAATTAGTTGACCTTTATCATTTTCAAATTACACCATTAAGGAATTCATTCCGTGGACTGTGTTTCAGAAAATAGATAGGGAGTTCCCTAAAGGTTGATTCCCCTTGCAGGTTTATGATTTAGAAACAATTTTCCATCAGTCTTAATGCAGACTAGGGCTGGATCTTGCCAGCCCTGGGGAGGCGGGTATGGAGGCGGGACTGCCGGGAAAATGGCAGAATTTGGGGCCGGCTGCCCAACCCGCCCCCAACCCGCCTCTGTGCCATCTTGCCAGGAGACGGGTAGCCGTCCCGCGCCGGGTCCCGTCTCCTTGGAGGCGGGACGGGATTACAGCCACTTAACTGCCTGTTAACAGGTAGTTAACAGGCAGATAAGAGGATTATCCCCTTTTTGCCTTCACAAGTGCGGGCTTTCCGAAGGCTCCGAAACCCGCCAGGGTCACCGAGGCGAGTAGTGGATCTGCGGGGGTCGGAGGGGTCTAAAAGTGTGCTGTGGAGGTGAGTGATGGGTGCGAATGTGGAGAGGTGAGTATCTGAGGTAAGTGCAAAGTGTTAGAAAAAGTGTACTTACCTTTGTTTCTTCCTGCAGGCTTCAGTCGGTCGGGATGCGGAGAGTCTCGCACCTCCGCGGCAGAGATGACAGGTGGCCGTTGCATTCTCCAATGCAACAACCATCTCATTTCTGCAAAAGAAAGAGGTTTGATGGGGTCTTGAATTCAAGACCTCATCAAACTACAGAGAATGTCAGTGTTTGACAGCTTCACAGAGCTGTCAAACGATGACAATTCATCTGTCAAAAATTTTTGACAGATGAAATGTCATATGTTGACGTTCTCTGTAACCGGCTTTCCCTTAATTGGCCTGCTAAGCCCACTGGGCTGGCTTAACAAGCTCAATCAAGGGAAAATAGCGTGGGTTGGCCAGAAGTTGATGGAGGCGGGACTGAAACCCGACAAGTGGGAGTCCCGCCTCCAAAAGCTCCCCATTGGCAAAATCATCCCCTATTTGTTGAAAATGTCATTATTCTATTTCCCCCCCCCCGCCTCCAGATTTTCCTTCTACACCTCCAAACCCTCCTGAGCACTTGCTCCTCTGCTTTTAGACACCTGCCAATGTCATTTTTAAACCAGCCGCTCAAAGGTGTGAAAAAACAGCCTCAAACGCGGCATCAAAGCTTTCCATCTTTCCCTGTCTCTACCTGAGAGCTCGGTAAAAACAGTGGAGGGAATTTTGTTGAGTGCCAGCGTAGACGCTACCACTCTGGCTCTGCAGATTGGTGCTGAGACACACTGCACAACCAGGCAACCAAGAAATGTTTACTGTTCCGAAAATGAACAATTCCAAGAGGAGCCTGTTGTTGCTGATCTGCAGATAATCTATTGGATATGTTGCCAGTGAATCACATTGATTGTTACAAGTAGTGCAAATGTGTCTTGCTCCTATCCATCCTGGCCTTTCCCCAGCCGAACATCTGGGTGAAGCTACAAAACAGATGAACTGTTCAGCGGGAGCATGAACCAGAAAGATGAGTAGAGGCTGTCCAAAACAGTGACTTCAAGGAAATTGCAGCAATGGAGGTGATCAGTTGTGACCGTTTTTGCCTCAGGGGGAATTACACAGTTGTCATTTTTCCATCCCAACACGAGATGGTTACATGAGTGTAGTCTGTAACCCCTTGGACACGAGGGTAGCCAGCCACTGCTGCAAATCTCAAAGCATTCTCATTTTGGCGGTTGGCATTCATGGGAAAGGTGATGTATTTGTTGGCCCTGGCAATGATGGCACTGGTGACCTGCTTGATGCAGTTGTGCAGTGCAAACTGGGAGATGCTGGGGAAGTCCCCCTGGGGCGTCCTGGAATGAGCCCGAGGCAAAATAGTTAAGGGCGGTGGGTGACTTTGACAGGCACTGGCAAAGCATGGCCACTAGAACCAGCTGATCTTGTTGTAGGAGGCTGCGGAGATCAGGGACAGTCTGCCTGGAGCATGGAGTCTTCTCATTCACTGCTCCTCAGAGACATCCGAGAAAGAGTCTCTTGGCCTAGACACCCTGTGGGCCGGGTATGGCCTCTATGAGAAGCCTCCTCACCTGCTGTTCCCCTTGGTTGTTGAAGCTACTGCTGCTGCTGTTGCTGCTCCTGTTCCTCCAACTCCTCTTCCATCCAAAACAATGAAGCTAGAATGGCCCCCATTGTATAATCGATCAAAACAAGCAAATACTGATCTAGTTCACATTGAGTTTCTTTCAGTTTGACACTGGCGAGACTTATTTTTAGTGGTGCCCTCTTAAAGGGTTACTTGCAGTACTGGGTTTTTGTTTGGTGACACTGGGGAAACCCAGCGCTACCATTACTGGTCCAATTAAAAAGGAATAAGCTGCGAGTGCTTATTCAGGGTAAGGCAAAAATAAGCAGAAACAAGCAATCGCCAAGTTAAAACATCACTTGAAAATCCAAAAAGCACAGTAGCACACAGAAGCTTATGACCTGAGAACCTGCACCTGACTGCCCCTTTAAATACTGTTTTCAGTTGTCCTCTGAAACCAATCCCGTGAGGTTTTACTCAGTCGGTTGGGCGCTGGGTGGAATTTACCAACTTTTCCAGTTAAAAATGCATTGCAGCCCTAATTATTTCATAGGACCCTGAATTGCATGTATTCAGGAGCCGCTCATCTAAAAATAATTCCATGGTTGAATTGGCACTGAGCGGGAATGGGGCGGTAAGTGCTCTGAAGCAATCTTAAATGCGTGCCCGCCTGTTCCTGCTGGGCAGATTGGGTTAAAATCGCCCCCCCGCCACCCCACCACAAATCTTCCCCGATGTGATGAGTCCCAATTTGAACTGCATCATCAGGGGAATCAAGCCATTTGCATGTGGGGTGGAAGAGAGAGAGTGAGCAACATCAGGGGGTGAGCCATTGTAGTCATGTCTTGCAGAGCTCCCAGCTGCTGATCACAGACTGGAATTGACAGTGGTCTGGGAGTAGGTTCCCTGCCCTCTTGTGAAAGCAAATGGTACTTAGAAGGATGAAAGAGAGGTAAGAAAAATAACTTGGAGATGAGTAAAATCGACACACTAATAGAGTCGTGTTATCTGGGTGAATTGTTTGTTAGAATTATTAAACAGTGTCTCATTAACTCAATGGTTGTCTTTATCACATCTTCCTTCTGTCTTTTGTTACTTAACTATGAGAATGACAAAATAATGTATATATTTTGCTTCTGTTTCTTTTATTGATTATCTGTAGCGGGGAGGAAAAAACCCTTAAAAACTGAATCAGGCAGCAAGTATGTCACCTAATAGATTTCCCAAACAAGAGAGTAATAAAATAAACATTCTCAAGAGTACAGATAAAAATGAATGCAGATATTTTGTGTTTCCCCGAGGAATTCTTCTGTAATTACAAAAACAAGTGCCATATAAGTGAACAACTCAAACATACGCAAACGGTATTTGGCAATGCTAGCTTTGGCAATAGACCATTTCACTTTCTTTTGGCTTAAAAATACTTGGCAGCGACGCTAATCAGCCCAAACATATTTATTATTAACAATTCTGTCTTTTGAATTAGCTAAGATGAAGTTTTGTGCCTTTACTATGTCTGTTAACCCTTTACAGCCCACATAACATTAATTCATTTTAACTTGAAGAACTAATAAGAGTCTACTATTTGAAAAGTGCTGTAAACAAGATTGGTATCTGGATCACAGATCGGACAGAGCCAATGATTTTAAAAGATTGTAGAGACTGGTTGCTATAATGGCCATAAAGGTTCATTTGTTTCCATTTGAACCTGCTGTTCACAACAACTTGCCTTCTTCCCTTGCCCCATAGCATAGACATTTTAGTTTTGGTAACAAAAATCAAACATGTTATCATTTGACTCTTGCAAAGCCATTAAGCATAATTGAAGTTTGGACTTGTAGAGCTATTCTTCAATGAGCGTCTGGCACTGATACTCAGTCCTTAACCTTCTTTGGAAGAAAGAAAAATCACATGCTCTTACCAACCAATAACATTGCAGGTTCTTGTACTTCCTGCGATGTCATTCAATTTACTGCCAATCATCTTCACTATATTGAAACTCTATCGAGAGGCATTAAGTACCCTAATATCCTGCTGTGTACTTTATTATGTTTTAAATAATAACACTCCTTTTTATACATGTATACAATGCCAAGTTCTAGTTTGGCACAAACCAAGCACAGAAAATGTGCCTTTAATTTGATAGTAAAACCTTTTCCATGAATAAATTAGGTGCATATTGAAATTCCTGAGAGTATTGTGGGGAAGTGATTTCTAGATACAGAGCTTGATAATAATCAGAAATGCATATTGGCCTTTTGCTTGAACTGTTGCCCACAATTTCTATGAACTATATTGTGTAAGGAAAAAAAAATGCCACAAGCAAAGGAATGAAATGGCCAAAAGGTAGCAGGATTCCAAACTAACATAGCACAGCTGTGATCCCAATATCCCAACATGTGCTTTCATTTCAACCAGGTAATTTACAATTGCAGTCAATCATACGCTATTTGAATTTCTGCCAATTCTTTGGCGCATTGCACAAGATAAAGTGACAGATACTTTCCCATCCTATCGGTGAGATTCATCATAAACTGGAACTTCTACTGAAATGCAACATTGTTAATTAAATCTGGATTTACAATAATCATTCTTCTTTGTCAGAGGCATTACTGATGAAAAAAAATCAGTATGCTTTGGACTGGATCTGTGTGACTTTATTCCTTCAAGAAGTGGAAGGAGTATTGGACTGAATACCTAAAAATCGAAGGAAAAGATTTCAGTAATCATCACGAACATTGCCAGTTTAAATCTTAGGTGGCACTTGTTTACACTGGGTTCTGGTGGTGCTTGAGTATGGAACAACTTTCATTGCCGTCCAGACTAGTCCACTATTTGATTCATGCGCATTGTGTATGAATGTCCATATGGGAAATAATGGCCCAAAAATTTGTGTTGATACGCGAGAGTACGCACTGTGTACTCTCGCGTATTCTGTCTCCAATTGCCGGTTTTCTGCATGCACTGCGCATGCGCTGAAAACCGGCACTTGGTGAATGGAAAAGGGGGCGGTTCCTAGCTGAACCGCGTGCGCGCTACAGGCTGCGCGCATGCAGTGCACTTAGTGGTTTCAACGCGCAGGTAAGTATGGAAGATTTTACACATAAAAAAAGGAGGAGTAAGACCCACTTTTAACAAGGTAAGTAGTGAATTAAGTATTATTTTGAATTTTTTTTAACAGGTATATCTTTTTTAGAGACTTTAAAGACAGGTAAGTTTATTTTTATAACTTTTTAAAAGATTTTAAATTTTTTCAAAAATTTTATTTTTTATTTAAAATGGTTAATTTATTTAACTATACTTATTTTATTAATGTGATGGTTTTTTTTAAATTTAATTGAGGTTTAGCTGTTCTTTTGGGAGGCTATAGTATTCATAGCTTTCACAGCACTTATGTGAAAGTTATGAATGGAAGATGGTGTGCTGCCATTGGCTCTAACTGAGTCACGTGATCCCACAGCTCGCACGAATTAACTGCGCCTGTGGGATACGCAAGCCCAGCACAGCAGCTGTCCAGAACATCAAGTTCGTGCGAGCTGGAACTGAAAAAGCCAGCGCGCAGTGAGAGATCGCGGGGAAGCCTTACCCTCGCACGAAGGCTTCCTCACGAATTTTTGGGCCAATCTTTCACCATTGATTTCCACCAGTACATTCCATGGCCCTCTATGTAAAAAAAAAAAAATTGTTAACTTCACCTTTCATTCTTTTGGTGATGATCTTAAATTTATGCTCTTTAGTTACTGACTTACTGAAGGGTCAAAATAGTTATTCTCTACCTTATCAAAACCATTCTTAATTTTGAACAGCTCTATCAGATTTTCTCATAACCTTCTATAAGGAAACATTAATGTCAGAGATCCATATTGGGCTGTGTCTTTACAAACTGAGCCATTGCCAGGCACCTTGAGGTAGAAATTCATCAGCACCTGGTTTCAGTTGCAAAGGCGGTTTATGTGGCCACAATGCAAGCCAAAAACAGGAGGCCTGAAACCAGGCCAAAATTGGGCCTCAGGCCTCCTCAAAATAATCTGGGCTAAGTGTTGTGCCTGCACAGGAGGCTCTCCCTTCTGCATGAACACATTTTGGACAGACTGCCTCTCCAGCGGTGGGGGTGGGGAAAGGATAGTGAGGGGGAGGGGGGGGGGGGCGATCGCAGCCGGCAAGAGTGCTACGGAGCCGAGAGGAGTGGGTTAATTTAACAAAAAAATTAACACTCACCTTTTAGTGATGGCCAGTTCCGAGGTCACATCCACGCCAGGTGAAGCTGAGCAGAACAGCGCGGTGCCTTCTGCACGCCTCAGGGCACCAGTTTCCTAAGCGGTCCTAAAACAGGCTTTAGGCCCCTTATTTACATACGTAAGGGGCCTAATGCCCGTTTTAGGCAGCTGCCAGGGATGTCTGAAAAATTGTTCAAGCCAATTTTTGGGTCGGACGGTTTTCAGGAGTTCTCGGGGCACAGGACGTTAGTTCGTAAAATTGGACCTCATTTGGCCATTTTACACCTGTAAAACAAGATCCAATTTCCACCTCCTTGTGACAAATTTTATAATAAATATAATTTTGAACAGTTGGCGCAGCAGAATCTTCATGATACTGGATCCTCCTATAGTGCCCAAAAGACAACAAAAACTTTTTTTTTAAGTAAATGCAGTGGGCTTGATCTATCCAACATTGCTATTTTAAACCGACCCTGTAGGAAGCAGGAAGGGTATTACAGTCAGTCAACGTGTAACTGAGGTGCTCCAAGCTACACAGAGCCTTTCAATGCACAAATGTTTTACATTCTTTTTGTTTAATTATGATCATTAATCATTTCGATTTAGCAACACATAATAAATTCAGTGCTTTCAGATTTAAAAACATCCTGCGTAGTTATTCCTCAAGATGTACTTAAAGCTCAAATTTTGAGTCAGATAAATTTAAATCCAGAATAATATGGGTTATGTACTTTGTAAAATGGAAAATAATATTGACTGGAACTTGGATAATAAAATCATACTAACTAGCCTACGACAGGTAACGAGTTCAAGAGGCTATCACATTAGTATTTTGATAAATATTGTACGTAAGCATAAAGCAGGACCAAATTATAAATGATCAGCTGAATAACAGGGCATGGCTGAACATGAATAATATGAGCACTAATTGCATGTTGCAAGCAAGTGCTTTGAAAAGATAATGACAGATTGATGTAACAATGCAGCAAGGTGAGGTCAAAAGTGCCTGGAGAAGCGCTAAAAGCATACTTCACACCCTGAGCTCCTCATGAAATAGGGATTATATTAAATCTCTGTTTATTAAGGATAAGCAGTTGGCTTCTTGGAGGTTTGGCTGTAATTCTAGACACTAATGGAATCATAAATTTACAGCCGGAAGAGATCATTTGGCCCATTTCTGTCTGTCTCAACTCTCTGAAAAGAACTATCTGCTTCGACCCATTCCCTACCATAGAATCATAGAAGAGTACAGCACAGAAGGAGGCCATTCGGCCCATCGAATCTGCACCAGCTCTTTCAAAGAGCAATCCAGTTAGTCCCACTCCCCCACTCTTTCCCCATATCCCTGCAATTTTTTCTCCTTCAAGTATTTATCCAATTCCCTTTGGAAGGCTACTATTGAATCTGTATCTACCACCCTATCAACAACAACAACTTGTATTTATATAGTGCCTTTAATGTAGTAAAACATCCCAAGGCGCTTCACAGGAGTATTATAAGACAACATTTTTTGACACTGAGCCACATAAGGAAAAATTAGGGCAGGGCTTGGTCAAACAGGTAGGTTTTAAGGAGTGTCTTAAAGGAGGAAAGAGGCGGAGAGGTTTAGGCAGTGAATTCCAGATCTTGGGGCCTAGGCAACAGAAGGTACGGCCACCAATTGTTGAGCGATTATAATCAGGGATGCTCAAGAGGCCAGAATTAGAGAAGCGCAGATATCTCGGGGGGTTGTGGGACTGAAGGAGATTACAGAGATAGGGAGGGGCGAGGCCATGGAGGGATTTGAAACAAGGATGAGAATTTTGAAATCGAGGCGCTGCTTAACCGGGAGCCAATGTAGGTCAGCGAGCACAGGGGTGACAGGCGAACGGGACTTGGTGCGAGTTAGGACACGGGCAGCCGAGCTTTGGATCACCTCAAGTTTACGTAGGGTAGAATGTGGGAGGCCAGCCAGGAGTGTGTTGGAATAGTCAAGTCTAGAGGTAACAAAGGCATGGATGAGGGTTTCAGCAGCGGATGAGCTGAGGCAGGGCCGAGCATTCCAAATCCTAACCACTCGTTGTGTAATAAAGGTTTCTCCTCATGTCACCTCCGGTTCTTTTGCCAATCACCTTAAATCTGTGCCCTCTGGTTATCGACCCTTCAGCCATTGGAACCAGTTTCTCTTTATTTACTCTATCTAAACCCTTCATGATTTTGAACACCTCTATCAAATCTCCTCTTAGCCTTCTCTGCTCAGAAGAGAACAATCCAGCTTCTCCAGTCTATCCACATAACTGTAATCCCTCATCCCTGGAACCATTCTAGTAAATCTCTTTTTACCCTCTCCAAAGAGTTCACGTCCTTCCTAGAGTGGTGCCCAGAATTGGACACAATACTCCAGCTGGGGCCGAACTCGTGTGTTATATAGGAGTCACATAACTTCCTGGCTTTTGTACTCTTTGGGGGAAATTTTAACAACAACAACAACTTGCATTTATATAGCGCCTTTAACGTAGTAAAACGTCCCAGGGCGCTGCACAGGAGTATTTTAAGACAACAAATTTTACACTGATCCACATAAGGATAAATTCGGGCAGGTGACCAAAAGCTTGGTCAAAGAGGTAGGTTTTAAGGAGCGTCTTAAAGGAGGAAAGTGAGGTATCGAGGCGGAGTGGTTTAGGGAGGGAATTCCAGAGCTTAGGGCCAAGGCAGCAGAAGGCACGGCCACCAAAGGTTGAGCGATTATAATCAGGGATGCTCAAGAGGGCAGAATTAGAGGAGCACAGATATCTCGGGGGGTTGTGGGGCTGAAGGAGATTACAGAGATAGGAAATCTCAAAAAGCCCCAAAAAACGTGTGGGTTTGGGTCAGGTGCGAGGTTAAAGTGTTAAAAATCTGAATCCCGACCACAATTCGCCTCCAAACTGCCCACCTCCGGTTTTAATGGAGGCAGAACAGGGCCGGGCAGCTAACCCACTCCCAGGAGGCGGATTAGCACTTTAAATATTATAATGAGGCTGGATCCCTCGGATTTAACCTGCTTTTCAGGTTTAACTATGGCCAGGCAGGGTTCCTGGACCTCAGGAAACCCGGCAGCTGCAGCGAAGCGAGGACTGTCTCAGGGAGCACTCCTTGTGGGCCGGGAGGAGCAGGAGTGCTTCCCCCCCCCGGCCCCCTCCAAGCACCCCCACCATCAGCCCTGCCCCCCATACAACCCCCCCTCCCCCGGGGTCGGACCCTGCGCTGGAGTCGGGGATCGGAACCCTCACCCCACGTGATTGGTGATCGGACCCCTCCACCCCGGGGTCGGGGAATCGGACCTACCTGCTCCTGTGGCCTCTTCTCCTGCGTTCCCCGTCCGACTGGAAGCCAAGCCTGTCCATTAGGCTGACTTCCGGATGGGGAACCTGTCAGTGACAGTCACATGCACGCTGTGTTAAAACTCCACAGCGTGCGGGGAGACCCGGACTTCTGGGTTTCCCGCGCGCTACCGGGCCTCCCCTGCCCCCAGCAGGTCCAAAAGTTAAAATTCTCCCCATGTCTCTAATTATAAGGTCTAGGTTCCCATATTACCTACTTTGTTAACCTGTCCTGCAACCTGCTAGATTTGTGCACAAGTACCCCCAGGCTGCTCTCTTCTTGCACTCCCTTTAAAATTGTACCCTTTCGATTTTTTTCTTTTTGAAATATTTATCCACTTCCTTTTTAAATGTAATAAGGGATTCTGCTTCCACCATGGTTTTTGGAAGGGCATTGATTGTCCTAAGAACCTTCTGTATAAACAAATCCTAACCTCTCCCTTCATTCATTTGGTGATAATCTTAAATTCATGCTATCCAGTTACCGATTCACCAACCAGTGGAAATAGTTTGGTCCCTGTTTACTTTATCAACGTGCTTCATAATTTTGAGCACCTCAACCAGATCTCCCTCAAAGGGTAGAGCCCAAATTTCTCCAATCTGTTTCATAACTAAAACCTCTTAAACCTGGTATCCTTTTACTGAATCTCTTCTGTACTCTCTCCATGGCCTTGACATCTTTCCTAAAGTAAGGTTCCCTAAACTGGACACCATAGTCTAACTGTAGCCTAACTAATGATTTGTGTAGGTTTAGCAGTACCTCTTTGCTTTTGTACTCAATTTATACATTTTAGGCTCCCATGTGCTTTTTATTAACAGTTTTTCAACTTGTTCTCCCACATTCAGGAATTCATGTATTCATGAAGTTCAGAGCCAAAATCAAATCTCAATAATGCACAAGCTCACCTAGAGCACGTGAGGATATGGATGTATCTCCTGATTAAACGGCCCCTGATTGGATGCAGACCAAACCCTAGGCTACGAGGAATTGGATTCCCTTCATTATGACATCAAAGATCAAGGAGACAACATTATAAATATATAATGAAGGAAGGACGATGCAATTTCCAACATGAATCCACTGGGAATTAGTCACCCCCACTAGCCTGTCCTCTTCCATCATTTCCATATTTTTTCAGTGCAATGAAACACACATCATTTGCTTTTTGCTTCCAACAGATTTGAAATTAAAACAAAATAGCAGAAATATTTACTTTTTAACAAATTTGAACATAGGAAAATGAGAAAGAATGAATGGAGAAAATGCCACTGGATCTACCAAGGCTGCTCCTTCAATAATTGGAACATCTACCCAAATGGAGTCTACTCCACCCATTTAATTTCCTGAGGAAACATTCTGCACAAGTATTACCTAAACAAAGCTATATTTATTAATCTCCTTTAAATCCACTTTTTAACCTTGGCCTACATTTTCCCCAGACAACATTTATCAGCCTCCCTGCTGGTAAGTGTCTCCTGTGGCTCTGTGGTATTGCTCTTGCCTCTGAGGCAGCAGGTTATAGGTTCAAGTCCCACTCCAGAGACTTGAGTACATAATCTAGGCTGACATTTCAGTGCAGTACTGGGGGAGTGCTGTCTTTCGAATGAGATTTAAACTGAGGCATTGTCTTATGTGTATGTTAAAGATTCTCCTGGATAGCATTTACCCCCCTCCACCAACCTCACTAAAACTAATAATCTGGTGTTTGTGGAACCTTGCTGTCTGAATATTGCCAGCCCTTTCCCTCTCAACTGATCACTTCCCCCAGTCACCCTTCCAATTGTTTCCGTCCCTAGCTGAGGGCTGTTGCCAGTGACACAGTGGCCCAAAATTGACATCCTCTTCACTGGCAAGCTGCTAAGGTGTCTGCAGCTCTCCAGCCACATGTAAATGAGCCTGAGGCCCAATAGTGGGCGTGCCTCGGGCCTACCCATTCACACAGTTGGTGCCAGCAGGCCGGTGTGAGCCAATTTCTAGGCCACTGTGTCTGTACTTGTCTCCTCCAATCCTGTTCCCAATCAGTATTTGTAAACAGTTCCTTTTAAATGAGCTGATCAATTAACTTCAACTATTTTTGCTATGAATCTGTTCTATATATCAACAACTCTGAGGATAAAACAAAATTCTAATCTTTAATATTAATAATTTAATGCCATATCAAACCCATGTCCTTAGTATAACTGTTGAATTGTAACCAAAGCACAATTATTGCTTATTGAAACTTGTGTGCTTTAGCTTCATGCTCCAGCTTGATAGCCATCTTACATTATCCATGTTTCTTAGCATTTTTAAGTCCTGCATCATGTCCCCTCTCTAATGAAGATAAGTTTGGTTCTCTGAAACTTTCCTCATCACTTTTAGGGACCTAAAACGCAGCATCTTCCTTATATTTCTTCTCTGAACCTTTCCCAATGCATCAGCCTCCTTTTCAGTATAGGTTGCCTAAAATTGCACTCAATATTTCAAATGTGGCCTCATCAGTGAGCAACACAAGGTTAGAATAACTTCATTAACTAACAATCAAACGCCCTAGAGAAGTAACATAGTATTTGATTAACTTTTTTGATAACAGCCTCATATTGACCTAAAACATTCAATGAAACAGCAATAATCACACCCATTTCATTTCCTTCTCCACCTTTACTGATGGACACCTGATTAAACTTATAATCAAAACTGACACTTAATGGAGAGTGGTGAAATATTACATAGGATATATGACACAGAAACAGGCCACCCGGCCCAACCAGTCCATGCCGGGTTGTGTCACACTAGTAAGGAAGAGCTGTAGTACTCCCTTATAATGTTAGTGTTTATGCCTAATTGGACCGTTCACTTTCATATCGTACAGTTTATATCTCCACGGAATGACCTTTATATCAAAATTTAGAGTTTTTCCAATTGAGAACTTTTCATGTGTAAATATCGTACACTGCATCTTAGCGCAATTTTTATTCTCTCCATTACTATAACTTACATGAATATTGGGAGCTCATAGAAAGTCCAACAATGAAAGGAATGCTTAAAATTCAAATAGCTTGAATGTTAGCTTATCAGATGTAGCAGATTGAAATCTAAAAGTACCTTACCTAACAGTAGATGGTGTTTGACCACAAACTTTTGGTTTATCTTTGTTATTCTCCAGCTCGGGTATTTAAGTTATGTATGTGAGCTATGGAATGCAGTGCATTAGATGAAGGTTTTTATTAGTTAATTGATAAATTGAAACACATGGGTGGCTGGGTAAACAGTGTTATATACAAGGAATGCAGTACATTGCACGGGTTTTTTTTTATTGGATAATAGTTAATTTAAACCATCTGGTAGAATATAGTGAAGTTCATGGGAACCACCCTGCTGAAAGCCATTTTAGTGTCAGCAATGGAAATGATTACAAAGAAAGCAAATGAAATCGGTTGTGTAAATTCAGATTATGTAAAGGCCTATTAAGTATATGGCTTATGCAGCCCTGATTGTGGTTACTGATATAGTGCAGAAACCGCTTTTGGTAAACAACCATTGGATTATCATCATTGAAATTTTTGCTGATATCTGATTTTCATTTACATCGCCTAAAATGATGATAAAGAGCTGATTAATATTACTGAGTTTTTAATTCTTCCATCTATTCCTAAAGTATTTTCTCAATCCCTACCTATACATGACTTGTGCGTTTCCCCTTAAGCATCTCCATTTTCCAGAGGGCTCTGAGTGAGAGTGAGATTGTTAGAGGCAGTTTTATAATATAAGCATGCAACCACTAGAAACTAGATTAAGACTGTCCAGACTCATTTCATATATGACCTTAAATCTGGCGGATGGAGATTTTTAAAAATCCCATATCAGCCCAGATTGGATTTAAATCCCAGTAGTGCAAGCCTCGTATTTAACCCACTGCACCACACAACATTTTCTGATTAACAGGGCAGGCAGGTGATCTGTTCTCAAGCCTTTGGTGCTCTTCAGCCAGCCTGTGGGAGGTGCAAGACCACTTGACTCACCCTCTGCCCTTTGGTCCGTCTCAAAAGAATGTCATTCAATGCTTGGTGTCTTCCACATACAGTCCAAGTGAGATTGAAAACCCATTGTGTGGTGAATAATATTCTGATCAACTATAATGTTTGTCAAGAGAATTAGTACAGAACTTTTATAAACAGAAGAGAAGCTGACTGATAACTCCTTGCCCAAAAGTACCCTATTTAGTCATTCAGCAGTTTAATCAGAATCGTAACAAGAGAAAACATTTAATACAAACTGCGGAGCCTAACTATTATCAATCCCTCTTAAATATATTTAATGAGCTGGCGTACACTGCCCTCTGTGGCAATGAGTTCCACAGTTCACCACCCTCTGAGTGGAAGAAATTCCCCCTCATTTCTGTCCTAAATGGTTTAGCCCTTATCCTTAAAATATGTCCTCTAGTTCTGTTCTCACCCGCCAAGGGAAACATTCCTTCTGCATCTAGTCTGTCTAGACCGGTCAGAATTTATACACTTCTATGAGGGCCCCTCTCAATCTTCTAAACTCCAGTGTGTACATCCCTAAACTACATAGTCTCTCCTCATAGGTCAATCCCGCCATTCCTGGTATCAGCCTGGTGAATCGCCGCTGCACCCCCTCCATGGCAAGAACATCTTTCCTCAGCATTTTTTTTTGCTGATCCCACTAGAAATGTTATCATAGTCAGTACAGGAGATCAAACTTGATAAGATGAACTCCTAAGGAGGATAACCATTGATCCCCAAAAGTTAATAATCATGAAGTGTAATTGTTTATTTTATGTTATAATGATTTTGTATTTAATTGTGATGTTTGGTTGAAAACTCCTGCAGAATGGGAAGAAATGGAAGTAGTTTGATACACATGAATTCTACAGTTATACTTGGACAAAGTTCTTCATTTTCTGGAGTTAACCATAGTTATACTTAATTACACTTCACTTTACCTCACAAGCTTTGCTGTATTTAGTGGCATGCTCCATACATTTGCCCTATTAATGCCACAAAGGCAGGCCAGCAAACTACTGAGCAGCATCCGTTAGATGGAATAACATGTGAGACTACATGAGGGAAACATGGTGACCTCCATCATCTGTCACTATGAGCGTCATTCCATTTCACAGAAACAAGTACCTCATGACATCTAAAAAAAAAATCAAGATCTAAAAAGTGTTTTGGTTCATGGTATAAACAAGATATGTGATGGGTAACGGTATATGGAAAATGTTTCATAGAAGATGCAACCACAACACTCACAACTTTGATTCATGGCATCATAAAATAACTTGCCTATTCCATGGTTATCTGCCTCATAACTATTATTTAAGGGCTCTATTTGTAGCTGTTGAAATTGAGGAATGTGTGGAGCCAAGGAGAAAATCAATTTGGCATCTGTGCTGCCATTTTGGAGCCAGTTCCTTTTTCTGTTTATTTCCTATGAGTATATATCCTTCCACTTCAATGATTCAGAGCCGAGATCTCAATCGAGACATGTGTCAGAAAAATTAGCACCAACTAGTCGCATGGCTTTAACTGCAAAGTGAAGTGTACCTTGGCTCCAGTGACTTAGGATCAGTTCAGCAATCCTGTGGCTCCTGAAGCCAATGGTATTTTACCCATGAAAAATACTATTAATCCCAGGATGTTTTCTCCCAAAAAGTAAATATCATCAAAAGCCTTTCCCCTGGTACCCTTTAGAATTTTCCAAACCGATTTCTAGCTAGGTTCACTCTTTGTTCTTAACAAAATCAAAATTTCCATTTGTGAACAAAAGACCGAATCGGTAACATCAAAGATGACCAGAGACATCTGTGATCTTTGCAACAACAAAGGAATACTTTAGAGCAGTTTATCTTCATATATGAAATATAACTGAACTTCAAGCTCAAATTTTTACCTCTGTTTTTGATTTCAGAATATTTGGATTTGGGGGATTCAACATTCTGTGAGTTATAATGTTAATGTTTCTCATGAAGTGCAATGTGCCTCAAGAAACCTTGCAACCAATGTAAGCTCTGCCCTTCCTTCCCCTCCCCAATAAAAACACCTGGTTTAAATCCATTTAAAACAGTTACCACAAATCTCGGACCCTCACGCTCATCCCATTATGCAATTAAGAGGTCCTGACTGGGAGTTGGATATGACTTTCAGAGATGAGCATTTTGAGTAACTTGGTCTTGAGATTTCAACCTGGAAGTCCCACAATCTGGATTGTCCAATCTATAGACACAAACAAACAGGCAAATGAATGATGCTTCCTATTTGATCACCAGAAAATGAGATACATATGCTCGCCGGAGAATTGGGAATATACTTCCATCATGTGGACAATACATACCCCCACTAGATTGCCAAAAAATCAGATAGAAAATCAATAGTCTGTCTGGGATTGGTTGTCATGTACTAATATCCAGAAGGGCTCCTTGCAAGATTGATGCAAATTCTTTAAAGCCACAAGGGAACTGAATAGCAGAATCATAACCAATCACCAAGAAACTAAGGAACTGAACACTGCAGATGTATAGCTACATGGAAATATGCTAGAATAAAAAAAAGGTGGGGACAATTAGACCTTTAGGGCTGGATTTTCATAGGGCTGTTGAGGCGGGATTGGAGGCGTGTGGGGGGTTAAAATTGCAGAAACTGGCGGGCGGGCCCGATCCTGCCTCCATCCCGCCTCCACGCAATTTTGATGAAATCGTGTCTGCTGGTCCTGTCTCCGTCCCGCCTCCAAGAGGCGGGAGAGGCCATTAATGCCCTTAACAAGCCCTAAATTGGCTCTGTAATGCCATTTTGATAGTTTTTTGCTAGTTTAACCCTTTTCCCACGTGAAGCACACCTGATCTGAAACATGCCAGTGAAACCTGGCAGGAGCACAAGTGGATTGCTGACTCTCAGCTGCAGCTCAACCATTTGCAGGTGGCAGAACTTTGTTGTCACAGGTCTGGGGGAACTTTTAGAAGGCATAACCACAGCTCTGGAAGTTTGGAGCCTGACACCCATCTCCAGTGTGACCTCCACAGGGGTCAGTGCTGGGTCCCCAACTCTTTACAATCTATATTAACGATTTGGAGGAAGGGACCAAGTGTAACATATCAAAATTTGCAGATGATACTAAGATGGGAGGGAAAGTAGTGAGTGAGGAGGACATAAAAAACCTGCAAGGGGACATAGACAGGCTAAGTAAGTGGGCAGAGATTTGGCAGATGGAATACAACACTGGAAAGTGTGAGGTGATGCACTTTGGCAGGAAAAATCCTAGAGCAATTTATTATCTTAATGGCAAGAAACTGGAGAGTACTGAAGTGCAAAGGGATCTGGGGGTCCTGGTGCACGAAACTCAAAAGGTTAGTATGCAGGTGCAGCAAGTGATTAAGAAGGCAAATGGAATGTTGGCTTTCATTGCTAGGGGGA
The DNA here is from genome assembly GCA_030390025.1 of Squalus acanthias. NCBI lineage: Eukaryota > Metazoa > Chordata > Chondrichthyes > Squaliformes > Squalidae > Squalus > Squalus acanthias. The sequence continues at coordinate 10,630,645 of CM059430.1, forward strand.
TAGAATATAAAAATAGGGAGGTATTGCTTCAGTTGTACAAGGTATTGGTGAGACCGCACCTGGAATACTGCATACAGTTTTGGTGTCCATACTTAAGGAAAGACATCCTTGCTCTCGAGGCAGTGCAAAAAAGGTTCACTCGGTTAATCCCGGGGATGAGGGGGTGGTCATATGAGGAGAGGTTGTGTAGATTGGGACTCTACTCATTGGAGTTCAGAAGAATGAGAGGCGATCTTATTGAAACATATAAGATTGTGAAGGGGTTGGATCGGGTGGATGCGGGGAGGATGTTCCCGATGACGGGTGAGACTAGAACTAGGGGACATAGTCTTAGAATAAGGGGCTGCTCTTTCAAAACTGAGATGAGGAGGAACTACTTCACTCAGAGGGTGGTAGGTCCATGGAATATGCTGCCACAAAAAGCTGTAGAAGCTACATCATTAAATAAATTTAAAACAGAAATAGACAGTTTCCTAGAAGTAAAGGGCATTAAGGGTTACGGGGAGCGGGCAGGAATTTGGACATGAGTCTAGGTTCGGATCGGTCATGGCCCTGTGGGTAGTGGAGCGGGCCCAGGGACCGTGTAGCCTGATTCTGCTCCTATTTCGTGTGTGCAATTCTGTTAGATGCAGGAGATGGTTCTGTGATAGTAGATAGTAGATTGGCGGTTAGGATCAGATCAGCCATGATCTTATTGAATGGCGGAGCAGGCTCGAGGGGCCGATTGGCCTACTCCTGCTCCTATTTCTTATGTTCTTATGTTCTTATGTTCCTGGGAAACCCCTCTCGCCACCCTCAACTGAGGCATATACCAAAGGCATGGGAGCCATTTATTTCCTTCCCTCCTGGGCATCCAATGAGGACGAACACCAGCCGCGGCACCAGCAGAACCATGAACAACAGCAGCACCAACAGCAGCACCAACAGCAGCAGCAACAGCAGGAGCGCCAAGCTGCTGCTTACCCGCCTGAAGCTGTACAGGCCAGAAGGGGCCAGCGCATGGAAGGCCGTCAGCACAGGAGATACCCCCCAAACAGGGTCTGCAGACACAGGGTCAGCTACCTCAACATGTCTGAGCAGCAGTGCCAAAGGCGGCTCCGACTTTCGCGAGAGGTAGTGGGTGACATCTGCGCAATGCTGCAACAAGACCTGGAGCCCAGAGGACCAGGTGGACACCCCTTACCAGTGGCCGTCAAAGTCACCACCGCACTCAACTTTTTTGCCTCAGGCTCATTCCAAGGATCAGCAGCAGACTTCAGCGGCATCTCCCAGGCGGCCGCACACACCTGCATCACGCAGGTAACCGATGCCCTCTTTGCCATCGCGCACAATCACATCCATTTCACCAAGGATCGAGCAAGTGTCACGGTGCATGCGGTTGGATTAGCTAATCTGGCAGGCTTTCCAAGGGTGCAGGGCGTCGTTGACTGCACACATGTGGCCCTTAAGGTACCCCATCGCAATCCAGGTATTTTTGTCAACCGCAAGGGCTTCCACTCCCTCAACGTTCAGCTGGTGTGTGACCACAAGAAGGAGGTTTTGCATGTTTGTGCCAAGTACCCTGGCAGTTGCCATGACTCCTTCATACTTCGCCAGTCTAGTGTGCCTCCGCTATTCAGTCCGCCAGACCAACTTAACGGATAGCTACTTGGAGACAAGGCCTATCCCCTGAAGACGTGGCTAATGACGCCGTTGAGGAGCCCATCCAACGCAGCTGAGGAGAGCTACAACTCCAGCCACATTTCCACCAAAGCCATAATCGAGCAAACCATCGGTATGCTGAAGATGCGCTTCAGATGCCTGGATAGATCAGGTGGAGCCCTGCAATACTCAGCAGCCAGGGTCTCCAGAATCGTCGTGGTTTGCTCTGCATTTCACAACATGGCACAGCATCGTGGCTTGCAGATGCCGGAGGACCAAGTGGCTCCTCACATAGCCTCCTCAGATGAGGAGGAGGAGGAGGTGGAGGAGGAGGAGGAGTGAACGAACATCTTGCAGAGGCCCATCAACCAGCGGCAGCATTACGCGAGACCATAGCTGCCCGGAATGCAAGGAACGCACTCATCTTGGCCAGATTTGCTTAGCCTAGACAATCAAGCACTTTTGCCTCGCAGCTTCTTACCAGAGCTATGACAATTTGACCACCATACTGACAATTGCAAGTTATCCTCAGGCCTCATTGTGGAAGTCCCATTAGCGAAATGACAGCTGCCACAACTGCAGCTGTAGCCATCAGAGTTTTTATTTACACTTAACATCTGATGGCTTTTTTACATTAAACATCAAATTACACCCAAGTGACTACCCTTGTGACTATTTGTGCAGTATCTTTCTCTTACGCAGGCTCCTACGTGGTGCTTCCCCTGTGGCTTCAGCAGAGGTGGAGGCCCCCTGCTCAGTTTGTTGCTGCTCCTGTCTCGACACCTTTGGCGGGCGTCCTCTGGGGTTGCGAACCTGCGAGGGCTCGTCAACAGTCTGCTGCTCCTACGGCTGGGCAGGGGTTGACACGCCGATCTCAGTTGGGTGCGGACTTTGGTGGGGCTCTGACCGAGGACTTGTCAGTGACATGGAAGTGTGAACGCTTGGAGAGGAGCCCCCACCTCCTTGTTGTCTGCTACCAACATCCCTCTCATGGGTCAGGTCCACCTCAGCGCTTGCAAGTGGATTGAGAGCACCTTGCTGCACATCAGGGGGGCCATGGGGACCCGTATCTGCACTGGCAGTCCTACTCAGAAGGACTTCTATGAAGGTCTGGTTTCTCTGTTCAATAGATGTCCATCGCTCCTCCAGAGATGTCATTCTATTCAGAACACTCACCATGTTTTCTGCACTCTGGAGACTTATCACCTCCATGGAGGTTGCCATCCTTTCCATGGTGATGCGTTCATGCGCCAATGACTCCACAAAGGCTCTGCTCATGTTCGCTATGGACTCCTCCATTCGCTCCACACTCGCAGCGACCCTGGAGACAAAACCTGCCAGAGACTCCTGCATCTGTTCCTGGAGTTCCAGCACCGCTGATCTTATGGATGGCCCCAGAGGCAGAGGGTCGACATGCAGCTGAGCCGAGCTAGGAGAGTCCTGCGCCCTCCGACTAAGACTCTCCACTGCTGTCCCTGTCTCCACCATCTGCTGATGCTCACTTGTGAGCTGTGATACACCAGGTGACAACACTACTCTATGTCCCGAGGGTCCCACCGAGGTGTGAGTCTCTGCGCTGGTGCTGGGTGCGATGAATTCTGCTGACGCTGCGCCCTCAGAGGTTGCAGCTTCCTCTGAGGAGTCTGGATGCTCAGGCTCTTCCTCCTGGCTAGTGGGGATGGGTGCTTGCGATGGTCCTGTGGGGGAGTAAAGGAAAGAGTCAGAGATGTGATGCCAAGGTTACATGCACATTGCATATTGCAGATGATCATAAATCCATCTGTTAGAGCTTCAGATTCATTATCAGCAACTCATGCAATGTCAATGAGAGAGCTGGAACACTATTCAGTCACCAGCTTGCTGTGATGCACCCGTCTGTCCGTCCCCCACTTGTGTATCGTCCTCCACTCCCACGATCTCCAGGACCGCATCCTCCCAGGGGTTGAGCTGGGCTAATGAAGGTGGCCCTCCTCCTGTCCTGGCTCTTTCCCTTTTATTGTGAGCTCTCTTTCCCTGCAATGAGGGAGACAAGTGGAGTTTGAGTGAGATTGAAGGAGTGAGTGTAGAGAGTCCATAGCATAGATGCTTAGAAGGAGACAATGATGGAGTGAGGTGGCAAGACTTGTGTTGTAAGTTGTTTTCATAGCATGACAGTGATAGGGATTGTAAGTTGTTTTCATAGCATGACAGTGATAGAGATTGTAAGGGCTGCATAGTCGAATAGTAAGGTGAATGTGACCATAGAGGGAGAGGGAATGGGTAAGGGTGCATGGATGTCAGTGTCAAGTGGGATATGGAGGAAGAGGTTGCTAAAGCTGAGTGCTGGTGAGGAGAGGCAATGGGGATCAGATTGAGGGTGAAGGGAAAGTCATACTCACTTTTGCAGTGCGTAGAAGGTCATGAAACCTCTTCCTGCACTGGAGCCAGGTTCTGCGGGTGATGGATAAAGAGTTGACCTCCTGGGCGACCTGGACCCACACAGCCTTGGTCTGCTGGGGCGGCTTCTTCCTCCCTGAGGAGGGGAAGAGCACCTCTCTGTTGGCTCTTGCTCCCTCCACCAAAGCTTGCAGGGCAACGTCATTGAATCTGGGAGCAGACCTGGGTCTTTGGCTGGCCATTCCTCCTGCAGTTGCCTCTAGGATACAAGCCCAAAAGCTTGGCAGTCTGCAGAAGAAGCAAGGCTTGTTGCAGACCTTAAATGCAGCAGCAATGATGACGTCATCGGAGGTGACTTTCAGACTGGAATAACTCATTGGCCATGGGTTCCCACACGTTGGAACTCAATTGGCCAATTAAGTTAAAATCGCATCATTCTCCCACATCGACCTAGATTCAGGGGGGGCAACACGAAAAGCGGCTAACACGACCCCAACCCGCCCCAGTATCAAAATCCAGCCCTTAGTATCTCCCTCTAACAGTCATCTCCAGTTGAAAGCAACCTCTAGTGTGATCTCTAAGCACTGAATATGTACAGAATTAACGAAAGCTGGCTAGATGCTGTAATGCTAATATGTGTTGTCATTTTCTTAGTGGAATGAATATATTCAAATCTAAATGATCTTACTGGGGATTTTTTCTGTCATATCATTTTATTTTGTAATGACTCATTTTCTATTTAACTAACTATAGTATGATACTTCAGATTACCTGTTTTAGTAATTTTGTCTGTTCTTTATTGGGCCTTGCACAGACCAGAGCACCAGTAAAAGAGAGAGTAAATGAAAGAAATTGCTGCAAATTGTCAAAACCATGAGTCCTTTGGTGTTATTTTATGTCCATTATTTCACATCAACACAAATGAAGAACAACACAATAGCAATTAGGGGAGCATTCTGCTTCACCTTTTCAGTCATTGTTTTTCATTGTAAAGTGAGGAGTACTTCTTTATAGAATCATACAGATTTCAGCACCAAAGGATGCCATTTTGTCTTTTTGTTCTTTATTCATTCACAGGATGTGGGCGTCGCTGGCAAAGCCAGCATTTATTGCCCATCTCTAGTTGCCCTTGAGAAGGTGGTGGTGGGCCGCCTTCTTGAACCGCTGCAGTCCGTGTGGTGAAGGTACTCCCACGGTGCTGTTAGGGAGGGAGTTCCAGGATTTTGACGCAGCGGCGATGAAGGAACGGCGATATATTTCCAAATCAGGCTGGTATGTGACTTGGAGGTGATGGAGTTCCCATGTGCCCTGCTGCCCTTGTCTTTCTTGGTGGTAGAGGTCGCGGGTTTGGGAGGTGCTGTCGAAGAAGCCTTGGCGAGTGACTGCTGTGCATCTTGTGGATGGTACACACTGCAGCCACGGTACGCCGGTGGTGGAGGGAGTGAATGTTTAAGCTTTGTCCTGGATGGTGTTGAGCTTCAAGTGTTGTTGGAACTGCACTCATCCAGGCAATTGGAGAGTATTCCATCACACTTCTGACTTGTCCCTTGTAGGTGGTGGAAAGGCTTTGGGGAGTCAGAAGCAATGTTCCTGTTAGGCTGTGTAGCCGTGCAGCCATCTGGAGATCCCGCGCAGGTCGCTTTCCGGCTTTATAATGGAAAAACCACGCATGCGTGGAAATTTGAATGGAAGCGCCGCCCGTTAAAGGGGCCGCGCACCCAAAAAAAAATTAGAGGGAACATTGGTCAGGAGATGAGTCACTTGCTGCAGAATACCCAGCCTCTGACCTGCTCTTGTAGCCACAGTATTGATGTGGCTGGTCCAGTTAAGTTTCTGGTCAATGGTGACCCCCCAGGATGTTGATGGTGGGGGATTCAACAATGGTAATGTCGTTGAATGTCAAGGGGAGGTGGTTAGACTCTCTCTTGTTGGAGTTGGTCATTGCCTGGCACTTGTGTGGCATAAACGTTACGCCACTTATCAGCCCAAAGTGTGAATGTTGTCCAGCTCTTGCTGCAGACGGTCACTGATTATTTAATTATCTGAGGAATTGTGAATGGAACTGAACACTGTGCAATCATCAGTGAACATCCCCACCTCTGACATTTTAATGGAGGGAAGGTCACTGATGAAGCTGCTGAAGCTTGTTGGGCCCAGGACACCGCTCTGAGGAACTCTGCAGCAATGTCCTGGGGCTGAGTTTATTGGCCTCCAGCAACCACAACCATCTTCCTTTGTGCTTGGTATGACTCCAGCCTGTGGAGCGTTTTCCCCCTGATTCCCATTGACTTCACTTATTCTCGGTAAAATGCTGCCTTGATGTCAAGGGCAGTTACTCTCACTTCACCTCTGGAATTCAGCTCTTTTGTCCATGTTTGGACCAAGGCTGCAATGACGTCTGGAACCAAGTGGTCCTGGTGGAACCCAAACTGAGCATCGGTGAGCAGGTTATTGTAAGTATTGTAAGTATTGGCTGAAGACTGGTTTGAAGATGGTGGGGACCTCAGGAGGAGATAGATCATCCACTCCGCACTTCTGGCTGAAGATGGTTGCAAATGCTTCAGCCTTGTCTTTTGCACTCACATGCTGGGCTCCGCCATCATTGAGGATGGGGACGTTCAAGTTGTTTATTTGTCCACCAACATTGGCAATTGGTTAAGGCAAGGACTGCAGAGCTTTGATCTGATCCATTGGTTGTCGGATCGCTTGGCTCTGTCTATAGCATGCTGCTTCCACTGTTTAGTATGCATGCAGTCCTGTTTTGTAGCTTCACCAGGTTGGCACCTCATTTTCAGGTACACCATGTGCTGCTCCTGGCCTACTCTTCTACACCGCTCATTGAAACAGGGTTGGTCCTCTGGCTTAATGCTAATGGTAGAATGAGGGATATACCGGGCCATGAGGTTACAGATTGTGGTGGAATACAGTTATGCTGCTGCTGATGGCCCACAGCGCCTCATGGATGCTCAGTTTTGAGCTGCTAGATCTGTTCTGAATCTATCCCATTTAGCACCGTGGTAATGCCACACAACACGATGGACTGTGCAGTGGTCACTCCTACCAATACAGTCATGGACAGATGCATCTGCGACAGGTAGATTGGTGAGGATGAGGTCAAGTATGTTTTTCCCTCGCATTAGTTCTCTTACTATCCAGTCCAGCAGCTATGTCCTTCAGGACTCAGCCAGCTTGGTCAGTAGTGGTGCTACCAAGCCACTCTTGGTGATGGACATTGAAGTCCCCACCCAGAGTACATTCCGTGCCCTTATTACCCTCAGTGCTTCTTTCAAGTGGTGTTCAACATGGACGAGCACTGATTCATCAGCTGACAGAGGGCAATAGGTGGTAATCAGCAGCAGGTTTCCTTGCCCATGCTTGACCTGAAGCCATGAGACTTCATGGGGTCCGGAGTCAATGTTGAGGACTCCGAGGGCCGCTCCCTCCCGACTGCATACCACTGTGCCGCCACCCCTGGTGGGTCTGTCCTGCCGGTGGGATTCTGTGAGTATGACTTGACTAATCTGTGGGACAACTCTCCCAATTTGGCATAAATCCTCAAATGTTAGTGAGAAGGACTTTGCAGGGTCGACTGATTAGGGTGTGCCTTTGCCATGTCTGAATCTGATGCCTAGGTCAATGTCAAGTGGTCCGCCCGGTCTTATCCTTATTGTAATTTTTTTTAGCAATTTGATACAATTGAGTGGCTTGCTAGTGGCCATTTCAGAGGGCAGTTAAGAGTCAACATTGCTGTGGGTCTGGAGTCACATATAGGCCAGACCGGGTAAGGACGGCAGGTTTCCTTCCCTAAAGGACATGAGTGAACCAATTGTTTTTTTTGAGTTTTTACAACAATCTGATAGCTTCATGGTCACCATTGCTAATACTAGCTTTTTTATTTCAGATTGATTTAATTAACTGAATTCAAATTCACAGACTGCCATGGGACATGGGATTTGAACTCACAGTATCATGGATTATTAGTCCAGGCCTACTGGATTACTAGTCCAGCAACAAAACCACTATGCCACTGTACCCCTATTGTCTCTGTGCTGAGGTTATCTTCATATTGATTCTATTGATCCCATTGCACTATTCAAAGAAGAGCAGGGGAGTTCTCCCAATGTCCTGGCCAACATTTATCCCTCAACCAACACTACCATCAAAAAAAACCCCCAAACAGATAATCTAGTTATTTGTCTCTTTGCTGATTGTGGGACCTTGCTGTGCACAAATTGACTGCTGATATTTCGCTACGTTACAACAGTGATTACACTTCGAAAAATAAAGTACCTCATTAGTTTTGAAGCATGGGATGTCCTGAGGTTGATTAAATTTAAGTACTTTCCACTTCTTTATCTGCTTTGATCACATCGCCATTTAATATTTTTCTTTTTGAAATGTTTATCTAATTCACCCTTAAATGTTATCAATGCCTTAGGCTGTTTCCATGCTTTGTCATTTACTGTGTATTGTGTGGGGTATATCTTTCTTTTTAAAAAACTGGTAGGCTTATGATGACAGTTTAGTAAAAGAATTTCCCTTTAAATTTACCCACAGAGCAAAATACATTCACAATGTGATATTTTGTATGTGCTCACTCGGCCCATCCTCAGACACTGCCCGATCCCTTGTTATGTGGTCCTGCTAATTGAAACATTCACACGGTCCTGCTTTCGATTTTACAATGGAGATATTTTACCCATTTTAAGATAATTAGCAAAAGAACCAGGGGGAGATGAGAATTTTTACACAGCGAGTTGTTATGATCTGGAATGCATTGCCTGAAAGGGTGGTGGAAGCAGATTCAATAGTAACAGGGGAGTGGGACTAATTGGATTGCTCTTTCAAAGAGCCAGCACAGTCACGAAAGAAAGAAAGACTTGCATTTCTATAGCGCCTTTCACAACCACTGGATGTCTCAAAGCGCTTTACAGCCAATGAAGTACTGTCACTGTTGTAATGTGGAAAATGTTGCAGCCAATTTGCACGCAGCAAGCTCCCACTAATGGCAATGTGATAATGACCAGATAATCTGTTTTGGTTAAGGGAGAAGTATTGGCCAGGACACCGGGGATAACTCCCCTGCTCTTCTTCGAAATAGTGCCGTGGGATCTTTTACGTCCACCTGAGAGAGCAGACGGGGCCTCAGTTTAACGTCTCATCCAAAAGACGGCACCTCCGACAGTGCAGGCACTCCCTCAGCACTGTACTGGAGTGTTAGCCTAGATTTATGTGCTCAAGTCCCATGGAGTGGGACTGGAACCTACAACCTTCTGACTCAGAGGTGAGTGTGCTACCCACTGAGCCACAGCTGACAGTAATGCCAAATGGCCTCCTTCGGTGCTGCATGAATCTATGATCTGGTCAGCACTAAGTAAAATCATAGCAAATAATCATCGATATATGTAACACCTACATTACAAACTAGACAGGAATCTAGGTGAAAGCAGACTTAACAGTAACTTTAAAAAAGGGCATTGGATATATACTTTCAAAGAAGAATTTCCAGGGCTATGGGGAAAGAGCTCTTTCAAAGAGTCGGTGTAAGCACAATGGTCCAAATGGCCTCCTTCTGTGCTGTGTTATGTCAAACCAGATGAACTCCAGCAACATCACTCGACATTCATGTTATCCAACCCACTGAATCTCCTGAGGAAAGTTTTATAAAGTTCCTCCCTGTCCACCAGACTTAAAACATAAACAAGGTTTACACTGCCAGTAGCCAGACAATGGAACATGGTGCTACAAGTTTATGGAGCCATTTAGTTTTTTCCAAGCTTCCAAGCTCCAAATCAAATCAATATGGATAGCAGTATATTACATTTTCACAATGATTGCCAATAGATGTTATATTTCAATCAGGATCAGGCGTGTTGTCAGCTATGAACAGTGTGAAATTACTGAATTTTATGCTTCAACTGGGTAAAATGTGTGTTTTGTTTCTGTATTAGCGCATTTTGAACCCCAAACCTATGAGTTAGGTTAATTCAAAAGAAAGAAAGAAAGACTTGCATTTATATAGCGCCTTTCACGACCTCAGGATGTCCCAAAGCACTTTATAGCCAATGAAGTATTTTGGAGTATAGCCCAATTGTGCACAGCAAGCTCCCACAAACAGCAATATAGAATCTAGGAGCAGGAGTAGGCCATTCGGCCCGTCGAGCCTGCTCCACCATTCAATACGATCATGGCTGATCATCCAAGTCCAGTACCCTGTCCCTGCTTTAATCCCCACAGTACACATATCCCACCCTACCCCCGTAACCCCACGTATTTAATTCCCCCTAACATATCCTATCCTATCACCATAACCCCACATATTTAATCCCCCCCTAACACTAAGGGTCAATTTATCATAGCCAAATCAACCTAACCTGCACATTTTTGGACTGTGGGAGGAAACCGGAGCACCTGGAGGAAACCCACGCAGACACGGGGAGAATGTGCAAACTCCACACAGACAGTCACCCGAGGTCAGATTCGAACCCGGGTCCCTGGCGCTGTGAGGCACCAGTGCTAACCACTATGCCACCGTGTTGCCAATATGATAATGACCAGATGACCTGTTTTTGTTATGTGGCTTGAGGGATAAATAGTGGCCAGGACACCGAGGATAACTCCCCTGCTCTTCTTCGAAATAGTGCCATAGGATCTTTTATGTCCACCTGAGAGAGCAGGTTTAATGTCTCGTCTGAAATGCAGCACCTCCAACAGTGCAGCACTCCCTCAGCATTGCACTGGAGTGTCAGCCTAGATTTTTGTGCTCAATTCTCTGGAGTGGGACTGTGAACCTACAACCTTCTGACTCAGAGGCGAGAGTGCTACCCACTGAGTCACAACTGACACAACTGCTGTGTAAGTTAGACAAAGAACATATAGAAACATAGAAACATAGAATCTAGGAGCAGGAGTAGGCCATTCGGCCCGTCGAGCCTGCTCCGCCATTTAATACGATCATGGCTGATCATCCAAATCCAGTACCCTGTCCCTGCTTTAATCCCCACATTACATATATCCCACCCTACCCCCGTAACCCCACGTATTTAATTCCCCCTAACATATCCCATCCTATCCCCATAACCCCACATATTTAATCCCCCCTAACACTAAGGGTCAATTTACCATAGCCAAATCAACCTAACCCACACATTTTTTGTAGCAAGATACTTGACAACATATGAGATTCTCGTGTGAATAACATTTACATTAAATAATTTCAGGACCCTTTCATTACTGTAATTTCTAAAGCACTAAAAAACTTAGCGGGATCAGCAAGATTGTGCATTCACATTAATTTCACATTCTATGTTGCAGTTCTGTTGCAGATACTGGTCTCACACTGGTATCTATGGAGTGTGATGTGCAGTTGGCAGACAGGAGTTATACTATTTGCAACTTTGCAAATCTCAGAGTTCACTGACACAGGAATGCCATGCATGCTTTCTTGGACACGTGTACAGATCTCTTCCCAAGGTGGCTAACTTTTAATGTAAAGAGATGACAGGCAAAAGCATCGGTTCTCTACTAAGAGGAACATTTTTAAAAGTTGATAAAATACCCACGCAGTGTGGACTGAAACTGAGGTAAGATGATCTGCTGGTAGGGGCTCGGACTGCTTCAATTTATGGTGCTTTCACTCTACAGGGTTAGCATTGTTGCAAAGGCGTTTGGCTTCCCTTGTGGAGAGTGAATCAGGTGTCAAGCCTGAACTGACACGGAAGCAAAGCGAAAGGAGACTATCTGTTCTGGGGAAGCTCATTCCTCTGCATTTGATGTCAGGTTGGGCCCAGATTCTGGACTCAGGCTGCACTCACACTATAACTACAGCATTAGCGTGAAGCAAAACTGCTTCACACCAGCGCTATAATAATTGTGTGAATTCACCCTTCGTGCACTCATCGGTCAGATCGTGAACTAGCTTCAGTTATTTGCATCAATGTGAAGCAGTTTCAGGTGCACATTGATGTGAATGTCGTAGAATAACTGCACCTCTTAGACCTAAGCATGCAAGGGATTCCAAACTTTAGATATGGAATTCCATTGTCAGATCCCGGACTTGGTTTCAGATTTATTATTCAACTTTCTGCAGTGCTCCCAGTTCCACACACTCAGGATGGCATGGTTGACCATAATGAATGTAATGGAGCAGTTGAGGAGGACAAGAAGGAAACAAATGTGGTGGTCACAGACTTTGACCATTGCAGTCTTGGAATTGTGAGCAGAGAGGAACCTGGACTGAAGGAATTCAGACGGAGTTTTTGGGGGAAAATGGGCCCAGAGTTGGGGGGCAATGTCAAGTTCCATAGCTGGAGCAGAGTAGAGATCTATTTGCCTTTTTCCAATCTTCTCTCCATTTCATCTGTTTTCCCATCTCCTTTCCTAAAGGCAGTCTCATGCTGCGGTGTGGATCCTTGGATATCAGCAGAACCTTTCCTGAGTGTTTGTAGGGTGTTGTTAACAGTCAGGAACGGGAAGCCCGACCATTCCACCACCACCACCCGCCCGCCCCCCCCCCCACCACCCCCCTCAACCCCCTTCCTCCCCACAACTCAAGTGCTGAGACTATTTGTGGCTCTCCTGCTATCACCCTGGCTGAGAACAGGTAACTCGCATACCACATGAGAGAATGTTATCTATTGCTTATGACTTCAGAAACAATGTGCCAGCATGATGTCACCCAATATCTACATAGCAAGTGGAGAGAATCTAGTATGTTGAACACGTTCAGATCTGTTACATATTTTAGCAAGGGGACTCATAACATTTTGCAACAATGTGTGGAGTGTTTCTGTTCTTCCTGCAGCTTGCATTAATTTTAAAACATCAGTTTTTCATATTGTATTTAAGTCATGTGGGGGAATTTAACTGCAGCTTCCCTCAGGGGGAAGAAACACAGCTAGCCACCAACCTGATTCGATCTCCAGCAGCCACCATTAGGGTAATTCATTTTTAAAAATTCATTCTTGTAGCGAACACCTAACGGCAAGACAGTATTTATTGCCCATCCTTAGTTGCCCAGAGAGCATTAATGCAGGGAGCATAGACTGTCAGACTGGACAGGAGTGACAGGTTCCGTTCGTGGAAGGACTTTACTGAACCAGTTGGATTTCTTACAAGGATCCATGATCATTTTCTGGTGTTAGCGCACAAATGACCAGATTTATTGAACTCAATTTCTCAATTTACCACGGTGGAATTTGAATTTAATAATCTCTGCATTACTAGTCCAGTACCAGAACCACTCTGCTACCATACCAATTTGCTACAGCAAGTGATTTGTTATCACTCAGATCTGCTCAGAAACCGGTCCTTTGGCTTAGGGCATTTTATGCAAAAGTGTAGTGCTTCGGCTACACGCAGTAATTGTGGACATGCATAAAATTTGCCGCGGGATAGCATGCCATATCGAATCAGTTGGCCCAGCCACAATCCATACATGCCAACATGAGGGGAGGCTAAATTTGTGTGCAAATGAGACAATTATCATCACATGCACAGGAAGCACCTGCTTCACTGTATATCTACAGCACCATTACATTAAAGGGGCATCCCATTCGGAATTAAAATGGCCAGAAATAGGCCGACATTAGGATTACTGCTGTTCTGATTTTGGTCAAATTGGAATTAGTGTTCATACTTAACACCTACATAATGAAGTTTGGCAATTAATTCTTGGTGATTATGGATTTTGCTAAATAGGTTACTGACAACATCCTGGCTGTAATGCTGAAGATCTGTGCATGAGATGTAGCCGCTACTTGCTAAGCTATGACACTGGCATCTACCTGACAATGTGGAAGATTGCCTAGGTGTGGCCTATCCACAAACATAGCAACATAAAAATATCGGCCATTCAGCCCCTTGCGCCTGTTTCTTCATTCAATTCGATCATGGCTGATTCGTACCTCAACTCCATTTACCCACCTTTGTTCCATATCCCTCGATATCCTTACCTAACAAAAATCAATTGATCTCAGTCTTGAAAATTTTAATTGACCAAGCATCCGTAGCCATTTGGGGAAAAGAATTCCCGATTTCTACTCCCCTTTGTATGAAAAAGTGCTTCTTGATTTCATTCCTAAATGTCCTCGCTCTAATTTTAAGATTATGCTCTCGGTCTAAATTCCCTCGTCAGAGGAAATAGCTCTCTGCATCTACCCTATCGAGTCTCTTTATCATTTTAAACACCTTGATTAGAACACCCCTCGACCTTTTAAATTCAAAGGAATACAAGCCACGTTTATGCAACTTTCCTCATAATTTAACCCTTTAAGCCCCGGTGTCATTCTGGTGAATCTGTGCTGTATTCCCTCTAAGGCCAATATATATTTTCTAAGGTCCTGTGCCCAAAACTGAACACAGTACTCCAGATGGAGTCTGAGCAAGGCTCTGTACAACTGAAGCATCACTTCCTCACTTTTGAATTCAAACCTCCTTTAACCTTTTTGATTACTTTTTGTATCTGTGCACTAGCTTTTAATGATGTGTGTACATGGGCACCTAAATCCCTTTGCTCCTCCACTGTTCCTAATCTCTCACCATTAAGAAAATATTCCAATTTGTCTTTCCCAGATCCAAAGTGGATAACCTGACACTTCCCCATTATTCAACTCCATCTACCATAACTTTGCCCACTCGCTTAGTCTGTCTATGTATTTGCTGTGAGCTTTGATATCCCTTGCAAGTTAGTTTCCATATTCCCTTTTTACTCCTTATTACTTTCTATGTATCCCATTATTGCTTGTTATAGTTCTTGCAGTCCGTTAGATTTCCATTTTTCCTTGCATTGTATGTTTAATTTGATTCTGTCTCTTATCTCATTTGCTGACCATGGTTGCTTAACTACACAAGTGAAGCATTTGCCTTTTAGGGGTATGTACTAGTTTTGTATCATATCAAATACTCCTTTGAATACTTGTTACTCTTTGTAGGTTTACCCATTAACAGTTCAGCCCAGTTTATTATGGTTAATTAATTTCACAACCCTTCGAAGTTTGCTTTACTTCAATTTAAAATCTTGGTTTGTGACTCCCTTCTCCCTCTCAAACCTAATATAAAATGCAGTCATACTATGGTCACTATTTTCGAGCTGCTCCCCTACCGTGAAATTGTTAACTGATTGTGATTCGTTACTCTAGTTCCAGTGTAACCTGTATCCTTGTTGGTTCTAAAACATATTGGCCTAGAAAACTGTCCTAAATACATTCTAGAAATGAATTGCCTTTATTACTTGAGATGTTCTGCCTCTCCCAGTCTCTGTCAAATTAAAATCTCCTATTATAACCACTTTGTGTTTGCTACATGCCACCCTGATCTCCGTATTTATACATCCTGCCATTACATTACTACTATCAGGAGGTCTGTAGACAACTTCTACCAGAGTCTTTCATCCTTTGCTGTGCCTTAACTCTACCCATAGTGTTGGGTTCACTCTTCTCAAGTGACTTAACAGCCACTTAACTAAACTCTCATGTCATTAAGTAAGCTATAAAGAGCGAAATGCCAGGCTGACTAAATCTCAACTGTTGCTTAAGAAAAGCTTGCTTCACAGACAGATCTTTGCTGAAACTTGCAGATGTGGTCTTGGAGAGGAGGAAAGCTCTTTTTGTCTCAACGGATGTTAACGCCTGCTAAAACAAGATGCCAGCGCACTGGTTTTGAGGTTGCTAATCATGTCAATGCTGTATCTCCTTCCCCTCCCCCCTCCGCCTTCCGACCACGGACGAGATCAGGAAGAACTTGCATAAAAGTACAAAGATTGTTGTAGTCGTATCTTCGCACTCTTCCCTTGGAGAATAGTGGGAAGTGCTGGAAGGATTCGCAGTCTCAAAACATGAATGAGGAAGTGAGCCTCTCAGCGGATATCTTTGAGCAGAGGATGCTTGTTCTTGGTGTTTCCACTTTAATTAGCTCCAGGAGAAGCTCTGTGCAGCAAGGTTTGGGTGGTCTGAATGACTGTGTGTCAACATCTGGGTCAGACTGAATGACATTAGTGAGGCTATTGAGGAAGGCTTGTCCAGCCCAAAATCTGAAGTGCGGCATAGGCAAGCTGCTGTGGCATGTAGCTGCCTCAGTAAATGAGATCATAAGCACACAGTTTACCGCTCATATTGATGCGCTCACTGTACCAATGGAAGTCTTCAGTGACAAAATTCAGGAAGTTATGGACCTGCTTCGACTTATTAAGGGTAAGATTACAGATGGCTCATAAGCAGGGATTCCATTAGCTGATGCAGGTGCATTGTTCTATGTTGCAGGGTAGTGCCTCTTGTTTTGATGTACTTTTCTGAAGTATGAGGCAAGACAGCATGCAGGATGTGACAGTTGCCTTTCTGGTTAGTGGCAGTACTGTGTAAACTCAAAGTCCAGCATAAGTATTTGTAGAACATGCCTCTGACTCATTATTGTAAGAACAAGGGGGTATAAATTTGCCTTGGGTGGTAGCGCAAGATGGCGAATCGGCAGCCCGTTTTACACTCCGCCCGATTTTCTTTTCCATTGAAACCCAAGACGAATTTACAGCCCAATATGTCTCAGGAAGTTCTTGGCTGATGCTAGTGCGTCAGGTTTGCTCTCCACTAGAGGCAGAAGGCCTTCTGCTTCCTCTGAAATAGGTAGTAGTGTTTCCGAGCCATCAGCCACTGGCACAGCCCCAGATTAGGACCCTCCAGATTTCAGAAGGAGCCCTATAATCACAATGGCTACATAAATGCAATAGATTTATATCATCCATTTATTTGATGGCACCCATTTCAGTTACATTATACACTCATTTTTAACCATAAATACGCCTTTTCATACATTGCACTTCTTTAAGGCATATAAACATGTGACACATTGATGGGCTTGCACAGTAATGTCCATTATGGTTAAGTAAAAGCTAATTAATATGTCATGCTGCCTATACCTGTTTTGAATGCATCAAAAGTTATCAGCGCAATGCTTGTGATGATGAGTTACTGGTAAGGTGCAAACAGATAGGATGGTTATCATTGCACCTGACACAAATGTTGCAGCTTGAGGGAAAACGCTGTCAGTTGCTGCCAATGTTCTTGTGCTGCCAATGGTGCTTTTTTCCTCAGGAATTGTCCTGTCTCCTCTGCTTGCTTGGTAACTGCATACTGAAGGTCTGCATGATCAGCACACAAATCCTGGCAAGGACTTCATTGTATAGCATCTCAGTCCCAGTGTGCAGGTTGAGACTCATGTCAGGATTAGAAGTGTCCCTGGACATTGCCATGATTCACAGTTGCACTGTATAGTCATTGTTTCCCAGCAGCCTACCATCAAGACTTCCCTTCTCTTGGAACTGCTCGATAACATACTGTCACAGGATGTATGAATCATGGATGCTCCCAAGGAAATGAGCACAAATGTGTATAAGTCAGAAGTTGCATAACATCTGCTCGTTAAGGAGTGAAAGCCCCTTCAATTTATGTACACCATTGGATGGCACTCAAGTAGTAACAGGGTACAATTGATTATTCCTTGAACCTAAGTTGGTACAAGTAGCTGTGAGTGCCACATCAGGCTTTCACTCCCACCCTGCATCTGTGGTGAAGCAGGCTAGTAATATTGTAATTGTAATACTCACCGGCATGTTTACCTATCCAGGGGCAACTCCAACTCAGGTCAGGAACAACGAGTGCCAGTGGAGAATTTATCACACTGAACAGCGCCAATCAGCATTAAGAGCCATTAATAAGCACTAATGACAGTATGTTGACAATGTTCCCTTTAAGCTGCGCACGCTTGCGGCCACGCCGTAATCTGAAAGGCCCCGCGCAGGCCGCTCACCGGCTTTTGCACTGTAAATCCCGCACCTGTGCAGAAATTTAAAGGGACGGCGCATTAAAAGAAACAGGCCGCGCAGAACAAAGCGCAGCTCACAGGGAGCGTTGGTTGGCACGTGTCTTTTTCACAGGGTAGCAAATAGGAGTCGCGCTACAAGCCACCATCTGATGCTGCCAGTGTTTTCCATGCAATTCTCTGCCCTTTTAACGCCAACCTCTTTGGGCCCTAGCAGTGGAAAATGTACCCGTTGAAGAGAAACCAAAAAAGAAGCACTTTATTCTTCAAATGAACCAGTAAAAGATGTGTGTCCTGAAAGGGTTAAAGTCTTAACTTGCGATCCTGCTCTTTTGGCACTTTGTGTGAGGTGGACTGGTTGACCTCAGCAGTACAGAGGGCTCTAATTTGAAATGAATTTGTAACTAGTTCAACCTGTAGCCCAGTGGGTATGGGATTTCCTTTATAATAAATTCCAGATTTTAACTTTGTTGATAGATGTCTTAGGGTTCTTTGTGCTCTAAGGGTCAAGCACACTGTAAAAGGTGTTTACTGCTGATTGACTAGAGTAGAGCCATAAGGTGTAGGTTGATATATTATATAAAATTGGCTCAGCATATATCATCATTTATCATGCTGTAACCTCTCCATTATTTAGTAGGCCACCTTGGATCCTAGTAAAGCAACTATGTCCAATTTTCTTCCCCGTAGAGTTCTCAATCTTTATTATTTCCAAGGAATCTTCAGGATTTTTTTTCAACACAACTGCAATTACAAAATGTAGAGAGTTAATAGACTACAGTCTAATTGGGGGTAGGATACTGCAATTGTGTACCACACATTTGATGTGACATTCTTTAATGTTCTCCCATGCACCTGTTTTTTTATGGGGTATTAAAAACAAGCAATCTTACTGTTATTTCCTGTCCTGCCAGGTGTCTACATTCTGCAGCAAGTATTCAGCACATTTAGCAAAACTACAGGAGCAGAAGCATATTGTAATCTTGAGTGATGAAAGAATGCAGGAAATTAGGAAAGTACAGGACCAGTGGAGGCGACAGAGCTAGTAGATGGGGGAAATGCAGTGGATGTGGTGTCCAGGGGACTTTCAGAAAGCAAGGTATCAAACAGGAAAAAGAAAGAAAGACTTGCATTTATATAGCGCCTTTCATGACCTCAGGACATCCCAAAGCGCTTTACAGCCAATGAAGTACTTTTTTGAAATGCAGTCACTGTTGTAATGTAGGAAACGTGGCAACCAATTTGCGCACAGCAAGCTCCCACAAATAGCAATGTGATAATGATCAGATAATCTGTTTTAGTGATGTTGATTGAGGGACAAATATTGGCCAGGACACCGGGGATAACTCCCCTGCTCTTCTTCAAAATAGTGCCATGGGATCTTTTACATCCACCTGAGAGGGCAGACAGGGCCTCGGTTTAACGTCTCATCCAAAAGACAGCACCTCCGACAGTGCAGCATTCCCTCAGTACTACACTGGAGTGTCAGCCTAGACTTTTGTGCTCAAGTCTTTGGAGTGGAACTGAACCCACAACCTTCATGAATCAGAGGCAAGAGTGCTACCAACTGAGCCACGGCTGACACCAGCAGGGGATTATTGGAGAAGAAGGGTATGGAATTCGGGAAGGGTAGCTAATTGGATTGAAAATTGATTAAAAGGTACGGAGTTGCAGGCAATTTCTCACAGTGGATGGAAGTGTCCCGCAGGATTCTGTGTTGTGATAGGTCTTGTTCACTGCGCACATCAATGATTAGCATATAGGGCTAGAGGGCATGCTGCCCAGATTTGCAGACGAATTCTAAAATAGGTGTTATAGTGGTGATTTTCACTTTGTGTGGACATTGGATGGGTGGCAGGTGGTGCCATTGCACCATCTGCCTGAACTCCTTCACAAGAGGTCCAAACCATTATGAGGGCCAGACCTCAATTTCCATTTGAACAGCGAGCTGCAAGGATTGGTGGAAATCTGTGGGTCCTCCATGGACCCAAGCCAGAAATAAAGGTCCCGATCTTGACAGAGGCAGGTTGCGTAGTCGGGAGGAGTGGAGTTTCGGACAGGAAACCGAGAAGTCTGGGTTCCCCCACATGCTGTGGAGTTTTAACTCCACTGCGAGAACCTTTTTACTTTGCCAGGATCCCCGCCCAGAAATCAGCCTGATTGACAGGCTTGGCTCCCAGTCAGGCAGGGAGCACTCCGAAGCAGGACCAGGTAAGGAGCCTGCAGCTGCTACTGGGAGTGTGGCGCGGGGTGTGGGGAAGGGTTCAATCCCAGACCCCGAGGGGGACCTATCCCCAATCAGAAGGTCTTTGTATGGGGGGGAGATCTGATGTGTGGGGGTGTTCCATCCAAGGGAAGAAGGTAAGCTTGGGGAGAGCTGGGAGGAAACACTCCTGCTCCTCCTAACAAAATAATCAACATAACAAAAACAGATTATCTGGTCATTATCGCATTGCTGTTTGTGGGAGCTTGCTGTGCGCAAATTGGCTGCCGCGTTTCCCACATTACGACAGTGACTACACTTCAAAAGTACTTCATTCTCTGTAAAGCGCTTTGAGATGTCTGGTGGTCGTGAAAGGCGCTATATAAATGCAAGACTTTCTTTTCTTTCTTTCTCCTGACCCACAAGCAGTGCTGTAAAGGCATCTACCTTCTCCCCGAAGCTGTCCTCGCCTCCCTTGAGCCGGCCAGGGTTAAAATCTGAAGCTGCCAGCCTCATTAAAATATTTAAATTGCCAACCCGCCTCCTGGGAGCAGGTTGGCTGCTGCCCCCTGTCCCGCCTCCGTTAAACCCGGAAGTGGGCGGGTTGGAGGTGGGTTGGGGTCGGGTTTGAGATTTACAAAATGTTAACATCTCGCCCGACCCCAACCCAACTGTTTTTGGGGTTAAAATTCACCCCAATGGGTTTGGAATGGGGGGGGAAATAAATCACTGTGGCTGGGGAGGGGGGGTGGCATTGGAGATGGGCTGGAAGAGGGTAGCAAGCCTTCTGTGGAGCCAGGAGGAGCATTCACCCACAAAAATCAGCGCCACAGCGATTCTGGCCATGTTCTCTGAGTGGCCTGCAGCAGTCCCTTTTTAGGCTGCTCAACAACTGGTACATAAGAATATAAGAAGTAGGAGCAGGAGTAGGCCATTTGGCCCCTCGAGCCTGCTCCGCCATTCAATAATATCATGGCTGATCATCGACCTCAACTCCACTCTCCCGCCAATGGGTAGAACATGGCATACAATCCACCCATTGTTAACTCAAATTGTGTTGGGTTCCCTCAAATGACTTTGGACCCCAATTGCATATTTAAAGTGCCCTCATCCCCCAGAACCCCCGGGCCCGCAGGCAGCGAGTAGGTTACTCGCCAGTATTCATATGCGCCTCCGTTAAAGCAGGAAGTGGGCACGTTGGAGCCGGGCTGCAGCCACGATCTAAAAATCACTTATTTTAACTACCCCCCCCACCCCCCAAACCCACCCATCCTTGGGGGTTTAAAATTCCCCCTCTTCCAATATTCAAGATTAGATTGGATAGGTGGATGAAGAAAATAGGGTTGAAGGGATTTGGAAACAGAGGGGTAAATGTGATTAGAACTATTTTCTGATGTGGAGGGTAGACGTCAACACAGACTGGTTGCACCAAATGATCTGTTTCCATGTTGTAACTTCTATGACTGTGTACAACATCCGGGCTATCATTATGTAATAGGTAGAAGGGTACTACAAGGTGTTTCTTGTAATAGGTAACATGAGAACTTACGTTACAGTATTTAGTATGGTGCTATTTGTTACAAAGCTACACGTATGCCCAGCATGATGTTTTGGCAGCCATTTTCCACTGGAAGAACAAGTAAACTTACTTAACAAATAAACATACTTTTGAAGCAAACTTTCAGTAAAGTGCATAAGCATTTAACTTAATGGTGCTCAAGGAGTGCAAGAAATGGGAAATAAGGACCAATTTGCAAAGCCAGTTCTTTATTCCATGTATCAAGAGTAATGAGCTGAAGCCATAAGAGCGGATTTTGCAGACGTTGTTCCCTTTGGGAGTATATTGTCATCCCATTATATTACCTTTCTTTGTATTGTGCTGTATATTGCCTCCATATGCAGCTGATCTGCAGTTAATTTCTGTCATCAATAACATCTGTTGAATTTGCGCTGCTCTCACAGGGATGAGCATCATCGCATTTTAATCAAAAATATTAAAAGTACATTTGAATTTGAGCCAAGTCCTGACTTTAAAATTGGTGCAAGTTGCAAAGACCTTTCCTGTCAATTATTAGTCATAAGCAGTTCCTCTGGGACCTACCATTCAAACAGGACTTCAAACAGTTCATGGAAGATCAAAAAAACATTTTGCATGGCCAATTTGAATGATATCATGAAATTGCAACCAGTAGAAGTGGTGATACACAGCAGGGCTCTAAATATACTTCGTCAACCCTTTCATCGATTCTGCACAGAATCATCATTTAAGTATCAGAGATAATAATGTACATCAGAAAGGTTAAATTAGTTGTGGGGATTACAAGACTAGGGGCCATAAATACAAGATAGTCAACAATAAATCCAGTAAGGAATTCAGGAGAAACTTCTTTACTCAGAGAGTGGTGAGAATGTGGAATTCTCTACCACGTGGAGTGGTTGAGGCGAATAGCATAGATGCATTTATAGGGAAGCTAGATAAACACATGAGGGGAAAAGGAATAGAAGGATATGTTGACAGGGTGAGATGAAGTAAGGTGGGAGGAGGCTCGTGTGGAGCACAGATGGACCTGTTGGGGCGAATTGTCCGTTTCTGTGCTGTAAAATTCTATGTAGTCTTCATTCTCTTTGAGTGGGGCTTTGAAGGTTCTCTGGGGAAGTGCTTGCAGAAAATAAAATACTTCCCATTCTCCATTGGTATCTTCAGGCATCTAGAGGAAGCAAAGGCTACATAAACCATTCCAGATATCAATGCACTTGGAGTTCTCCCTCACCCCAAAATTGCAGTTAGAGAAATCACTAAATCAGACCTGATAATATGTATCTCAGGAGTTGCAGACTTGTATCCATGAATTGACATCGGACATAGCTGAACCTTGAACCTTGGAACTACTGTTGATAATTCCTCACCCTTCATATCAGCCTATTCCTTCTTCATTTCTGTTCACTCTGTACATCAGTGATTTGGAAAAATGGCTAGTGGGGGTGCTGTCCAAACTTGCAGATGATGCTAAAATAGTAAGCTTGGTAAAGGAAGCTGCAAAGAGAGATTATTTATGGTGGAATAGGCCAATAAGTAACAGAGGGAATTCAATGTCAGTAAGTGTGAGTTGGTTTATTTAGGTTAAAAAAGGTAATAATTATGCTTTGAATGAGGGGAGGCTGGGTTACGTGAAAGAACAGAGGGATTTGGAGGTTCAGGTTCACAAGCATTTCAAGTAGCACCTTAAGTGGATAAGGTCAGAAAGAAAACTAATGCAATACTGTTTTCTTTTGCAAAACTATAGAATATAAAAGTTGAGATGTAATGGTGACTCTATATAAACCCTTAGTAAGAGCACAGTTGGGAGTTCTGTGTGCTGTTCTGAGCTCCCCACTATAGGAAGGATGTTGAGGTAATAGAGAGGGTAGAGCACAGATTCATTAGGATACTGCCTGGTATTGGGTATTAAATGTTCCTGGATATAAGGTGTTCAGGAAAGATAGGAGGTGATGTGACAGTATTGGTCAAGGAGAATGTTACAGTGCTGGAGAGAGAGGATGTCCTGGAGGGGTCAAGGACAGAATCTATATGGCTAGAGTTAAGAAATAATAGAGGTGCCATTACACTACTAGGTGCATTCTATAGGCCACCAACTAGTGGGAAAAATATGGAGGAGCAATTTTACAGAGAAATTACAGAGAGATGCAAGAACTATATAGTGGTAACTGTAGAGCAGCTGTGGCTCAGTGGGTAGCACACTCGCCTCTGAGTCAGAAGGTTGTCTGGTTCAAGTCCCACTCCAGGGACTTGAGCACATAAAGCTAGGCTGACACTCCAGTGCAGTACTAAGGGGGTGCTGCACTGTCGGAGGTGCTGTCTTTTGGATGAGACATTAAACCGAGACCCCGTCTGCTCTCTCAGGTGGAGGTAAAAGATCCCATGGCACTATTTCGAAGAAGAGCAGGGGAGTTATCCCCGGTGTCCTGGCCAATATTTATCCCTCAAGCAACATAAGAAAAACAGATTATCTGGTCATTATCACATTGCTGTTTGTGGGAGCTTGCTGTGCGCAAATTGACTGCACTCCAAAAAGTACTTCATTGGCTGTAAAGCGCTTTGAGACATCCGGTGGTCGTGAAATGCGCTACATAAATGCAAGTCTTTCTTTAATGGTGATCAATTATCCTAATATAGACTGGGATAGTAATAGTGTAAAGGACAGAGAGGGGGAAGAATTTCTGAAGTGTGTTCAGGAGAACTTTCTTGATCAGTATGTTTCCGGCCCAGTGAGGAAGGAGGCATTGTTGGATCTGGTTCTCGGGAATGAAGTAGGTCAAGTGGAACAAGTGTCAGTAGGTGAACATTTAGGGAACAGTGATCATAGTATCCTAAAGTTTAGATTAGCTATGGAAAAGGAGAGGGAGCAATCTAGAGTAAAAATACTTAATTGGAGGAAGGCCAATTTCAGTGGGATGAGAACGGATCTGGCCTGGGTAAATGGGAATCAAAGATTGGCAGGCAAAACTGTAATGGAACAATGGGCTGGCTTTAAAGAGGAAATAGTTCGGGTACAGTCGAGGTACATTCCCACGAGGGGGAAAGGTAGGGCAACTAAAGTCAGAGCTCCCTGGATGATGAAAGAGATAGAGAGTAAGATGAAGCAGAAAAAGAGCGCGTATGACAGATATCAGGTCGAGAATACATCGAAGAATCAGGCTAAATATAGAAAGTTCAGAAGGGAAGTGAAAAGGAAAATAAGGGGGGCAAAGAGAGGGTTGTGAATAGAATGGCAGCTAACATAAAAGATAATCCAAAAGTCTTCTATAGGCATATAAATAGTAAACGGGTAGTAAGAGGAGGGGTGGGGCTGATTAGGGACCAAAAAGGAGACCTTAGCATGGAGGCAGAGGGCATGGCTGAGGTGCTAAATTAATACTTTGCTTCTGTCTTCACCAAGGAAGAAGATGCTGCCATAGACATAGTGAAGGATGAGGTAGACGAGATACTGGATGGGATAAAAATTGATAAAGAGGAGGTACTAGAAAGGCTGGCTGTATTTAAAGTAGATAAGTCACCAGGACCAGATGGGATGCATCCTAGGATGCTGAAGGAGGTTAAGGAGGAAATCGCGGAGGTACTGGCCATAATCTTCCAATCCTCCTCAGATACAGGGATGGTGCCAGAGGGCTGGAGAACTGCAAATGTTACATCCTTGTTCAAAAAAGGGTGTAAGGATAAACCCAGCAACTACAGGCCAGTCTGTTTAACCTCGGTAGTGGGGAAGCTTTTAGAAACAGTAATCAGGGACAAAATTAACAGTCACTTGGAGAAGTATGGATTAATTAAGGCAAATCGTGTTTAACCAACTTCATCACGTTTTTTGATGAGGTAACAGAGAGGGTTCATGAGGGCAATGCGGTTGACGTAGTGTACATGAATTTCCAAAAGGCGTTTAACAAAGTGCCACATAATAGGCTTGCCAGCAAAGTTGAAGCCCATGGAATAAAAGGGATAGTGACAGCATGGATACAGAATTGGCTAAGGGACAGGAAACAGAGAGTAGTGGTGAATGGTTGTTTTTCGGGCTGGAGGAAGGTATACAGTGGTGTTCCCCATGGGTCGGTTCCAGGACCACTGCTTTTCTTGATATATATTAATGACTTAGATGTGGGTGTACAGGGCACAAATTCAAAATTTGCAGATGACACAAAACTTGGAAGTATTGTGAACAGTGAGGAGGAGAGTGATAGACTTCAAGAGACATAGACAGGCTGGTGGAATGTGCGGACAGAAAAGTGCGAAGTGATACATTTTGGTAGAAAGAATGAAGAGAGGAAATATAAACTAAAGGGTACAATCCTAAAGGGGTGCATGAACAGAGAGACCTGGGGGTATATGTGTACAAATCGTTGAAGGTGGCAGGGCAGGTTGAGAAAGCAGTTAAAAAAGCTTACGGGATTCTGGGCTTCATGAATAGAGGTATAGAGTACAAAAGCGTGGAAATTATGATGAACCTTTATAAAACACTGGTTCAGCCTCAACTGGAGTATTGTGTCCAATTCTGGGCACTGCACTTTAGGAAGGATGTGAAGGCCTTAGAGAGGGTGCAGAAAAGATTTATGAGAATGATTCCAGGGATGAGGGACTTCAGTTACGTGGATAGACTGGAGAAGCTGGGGTTGTTCTTGTCAGAGCAAGAAGATTGAGAGGAGATTTGATAGAGGTGTTCAAAATCATGAGGGGTCTGGACAGAGTAGATGGAGAGAAACTGTTCCCATTGGCAGAAGGGTCGAGAACCAGAGGACACAGATTAAGGTGATTGGCAGAAGAACCAAAGGCGACATGAGGAAAAACCTTTTTACTCAGCGAGTGGTTAGGATCTGGAATGCAATGCCTGAAAGGGTGGTGGAGGCAGATTCAATCACGGCTTCAAAAGGGAATTGGATAAGTACCTGAAGGAAAAAAATTTGCAGGGCTACGGGGAAAGGGTGGGGGAGTGGGACTAGCTGAAGTGGTCTTGCAGAGAGCCGGCACAGGCTTGATGGGCCGAATGGCCTCCTTCCGTGCTGTAACCATTCTATGATTCTATGATTCTATATGAGGAAATACAGATATGAAGAAAGACTAAAAAAAAATTGGGTCTGTTTTTGTTGCAATATTGCAGATTGTGGGGTGATTTGATAGAGGTGTTTAAAACGGAAAGGATCAAAATGGACAAATAGAAACATTCTTCAACAGTTTCATGTATATTAGAATGATTGGCTACAGAAAGAAACCTCTAGACTGGAGGCAAGACGCATGATTTAAAATTTGGAAAGCTGGGCTTGCTGATGAACCCGAAGAAGTCCCAAATGTAACCATCCAGAAGATAGCTATGTGGGGAGCCTGGCTTTACCCCATCTGGGTGGTGATACATCTATCGGAGAACATTTTGCACTCCTTTCTGCTGGAATAAGAATAGTAACAAAAGCATACCTCAAGATCCTAGGACAGATGGTTGCAACAGACCAGAATCTTAATTAAACCAATTTAGTCAATTCTTCAAGTCCAGTGGTGACCACAAGTAGACACAGTGGGGGAATTTTAATCCCCTCCCCCCAACATTGGGCGGGAAATGGTGGGGGAGGGAGGGTTAAATTGGTAAATATGGGAAATGCACCACGAATGCGCCTACTTCCGGTTTAACCGTGGCGGGTTTGGGGTCAGCCATGTAACTCGCTCCGGAGAGACGGGGCAGTGATTTCAATATGTTAATGAGGCTGCGTTCCTCAGAATTTGGCAGCCATTTGAATTTAACGGCTGCGGGCCAAGTTTCCCAGGGCTCGGGAAACCCGGCAGCTAAAAGGAGGCGGAAGTTGCCAGATTCAGCAGATAAGTTCTTTTCCAGCACTGCTTGTGGGCTAGGAGGAGCAGGCGTGCTTCCGCCTGGCCCCTCAAACAAACTTGCTGCAATCTCTCCCCTCCTCCACAATCAGATCTCTTCCTCCCCCTGCAATCTCTCCCAGCACTGCCCGTGATCTCTCCACCCGCTCCACAATCTCTTGGACCCCCCCGCCCCCCGCGATCTAACACCGTATTCTCTCCCCCCACCCCCCCCCCTCCGCGATCGCTCACCGTGATCTCTTGGACCACACCCCCCCCCCCGCAATCTCCCCTCCCCACCCCGCGATCTCTCCCCCCCCCCGCATGATCTCTCACCCCCCGCGATCCCTCCCTCCTTGCTGCCACGCTCCGAGCACCCCCCACCAACCCCTGATCTTCTCAATTGCCGGGGACCGACCTGAGCTGTCCCTGGCTGCAGCCTCTTACTGCAGGCTTTCGCACCCGGCAGCTGGCCACCCTCCCAATCTGGCCGGTTGCGGGCGGGAAAAGAGTAAAAAAATTCTAATGAAGCCCTCATGCTAAAGTCGGCCTGACCACCGCTTCCCAGTATTTCTGGGTTTGCCGGCTACTGACAGGTGTCCCCTCTCCCTCCTCGTAAATATTGGGGTCGGTATTTCTTCCCCACCTCAAGTTACTCTTGTGCAAGCATATGGACAACATCCAGGTTCCACATTATAGCGACTATTCCTTCTTTATAATTTAGAGTAAATGCTTCTTTTGCTGTATGGGAAATAAAATGAGATAAATACAAGAGAGACAGACCACACATATTAGAAACGTATTACTCCTACTTCGTGCCCTAATGTACAAAATACATTTCAGCTTGTGATAGCCAATGGCTCAAATTCCTAACCATTGTGGTGGCTGTTGCTTTAGCTAGGATCCTGATCACCTTTACCTGAATGCCATTCAATATATAGACTGATATCCTCCATTAGACTGGCCGAGACTGACTCATGCTACACACTGGACTGACAGACACGTATCAACATTAGACTATAGGAACTTTACACAAATCAAGAATTTAGGAGCATGCCCACTCTAAGGCAGCCAGTAATTGGAATCTTAAGACTTGCTCCCATCAATCTGCCTATGAAAATAGACACAAACTACTAACAACAACAACAACTTGTATTTATATAGCGCTTTTAACATAGTAAAACGTCCCAGGGCGCTTCACAGGAGCGTTATCAAACAAAATTTGACACTTTTTCGTTTGTATGGTAGTAGCAAAGCAAATCAGATGTCAATATCTAAGTCAGATATCCAGGCCAAAGCTTCCAGTGTAACAGCGTGGGTATCTTGTGGGCTGCCTGTGAATTTCCTCTGAGGGCAGTGCTCAATGATGTGCTCCAGGGTCTGATCAGGAGCTCCACAGTCGCATGATGGGGATGCTTTAATCTTCCGTCTAGGGAGAAGGTGGCAGGATCAACCATGACCAGTTCTGAGGCGGTTGATGGCTGTCCACTGTTTGCGAGGAAGGTTTGATCCTTCAGGTTGTACTGTGGGGTCCTCTATAAGGAATCCATTCTGTATGTCACAGTTCTTCCAAGCATTTCGCCATCGGTCATCAAGGCTGAGGGGAGCTCGCTGAAGGGCTTCGGCGACGGTCCAAAATGGCCTTCTAGATTTGAGACGGGTTGGTGGTAGGTTGTTCAAGTCGGCCTGGATTGGCATGTCTTTGCTGGTGTAGCGGTTGTATTCAATGGAGACTTCATATTCACAGTGTAGGTGTGGTGGTGCGATGTTTGCAAGCATGGGCAGCCAAGGTGTTGTTGTCGATAAAAGTGTACCGGTGATAATTCTCATAGTAGAATTCAGCTGGACATCAACGGATTTGACATGCGGACTTGAGAGCCAGGCCGGAGAGCAGTGCTCCGCTGTAGAGTACACCAGGGCGAGTGCTGCCGTACGGAGGGTTTGAGTGTCTGCTCCCCATGTGGATCCGCCGAGTTTCTGGATCAAGTTGACCCTACTCTTTAGTTTCTTCCCAAGGTTCTGGAGATGTTGTCTATATGACCGGGTGCGATCAAGTGTGACTCCTGAATAAGAGAGTATTTTGGCACGGTTTATCTTATCTTGCGCCGCAGAAGGAGACTTTCAAAGCTTGGTTTCCTTGATGGGTGGTGAACTGGAATGTCGAGGTGATGGTCTTTTGTGGGTTTGGCTGAAGTCACCATCGGCGGAAGTAGGCCTCCATCCTCTGTAAATCACTGGTCAGGGTCCCCTCGGTGATGGACAGATTCATGTTTTGCGTGGCCAAGGCAATGTCATCAGCGTATATAAACTTGCGGGACTCTATTTCGGGCAGGTCACTGGTGTAAACGTTGAATAACATGGGTGCCAGGACAGAACCCTGTGGGATTCCATTGTTCAGTGTCCTATATCTGCCCTTCTGGGTGTCAGTGTACACACAGAAGCGTCGGTTGCTAAGCATGGAGTTGAGAAGATGAATCGTTGTTCTGCAGGGTAAAATGGTGGAGAGCTTGAAAAGCAGTCCATGCTTCCATACTGTGTCATACGCCGCTGACAAGTCCACGAGTGCTACGGCGGTCTTGAGCTGGCGCTGGAAGCCTGCTTCGATGTGCGTTGTTAAAGCTACCACTTGGTCACAGCAGTTACAGCCGCTCCGGAAGCCCGCTTGCTCCTTAGGGATGGTTGGCTCGATGATGGGGGCTAGTCTGTGGAGTAGTAGCCTCTCCAGCACTTTATAACAAGTGCAAAGTAAGGCGATCGGGTGGTAGCTGGAGGCTTCACAAGCATTCTTCCCCTGCTTCAGGAGGGCAATTATTTTAGTCTCCCTCCAAATAGGTGGAATTTTACCGGTTGCCAGAACCTCAGAGAAGAAGGAGGTCAACCATCTCTTCGCTTTGGGTCCCAATGCTTCAGAATTCTGGGTAAATACCATCTGGACCAGCAGCTTTTTCAGATTTGGTTGTTGACAGGGCCGCGTTTAATTTGACACTGAGCAACATAAGGAGAAATTAGGGCAGCTGACCAAAAGCTTGGTCAAAGAAGTGGGTTTTAAGGAGTGTCTTAAAGGAGGAAAGAGAGGTAGAGAGGCGGAGAGGTTTAGGCAGGGAATTCCAGAGCTGAGGGCCTTGGCAGCTGAAGGGATGGCCACCAATGGTTGAGTGATTAAAATCAGGGATGGTCAAGGAGCCAGAATTAGAGGAGTGCAGCTATCTCGGAGGGTTGTGGGGCTGGAGGAGATTACAGAGATAGGGAGGGGGGGAGCAAGGCCACGGAGGGAATTGAAAACAAGGATGAGACTTTTAAAATCAAGATGTTGCTTAATCGGGAGCCAATGTAGGTCAGCGAGCAAAGGGGTGATGGGTGAACGGGACTTGATGCAGAGTTTTGGATGACCTCAAGTTTACGTAGGGTAGAACGTGGGAGGGCAGCTAAAATCAAGAAGTCACTGAACGGTTAAATGACAAAATAAAATATTTACCTTTCAATTATCCCCAACTGGAGACAAGCAATTTGTCAGAATCTCGCCTCTGCCATTATTATAAGTGGGACAGAGCTCTCTCCTCAAGTGCATGTGTGTGTGGAAATCGTCCACAGTATGTGAAGAATAACAAATAAAGAATTAGATCATTTTTAAAGGTTTTCTTCGCCACCCCCTCCACCTCCCCCGGCCAACAAATATTCTTTATGGTCCATGATTTGAAAAAGAAAAGAGATGTGGAGGTTTTTTTCTTGATGGAAGTCATGTGGTGGGGAAAAGGAGGACTGGGTAGGTGCAGTGATTAGCACATTAATACACAATGGAGAATCACCAGAGTAATAGTGACATGTCAACAGGTAGTGCACGTGAGATACTGGGCAGTGCAGTGGGTTCGAACACTGCCCCTTCAACTGTAAACTTGGAGTCAAGTCAGCCCACATTAATGGGCTGGCAGGAGTGATCCTACATGAAATGTGTTCCTTGTGGATGTGGGCCCACAGCACAAAATAAACTGCCACAATTCAGTACAAGTTGAGAACTAAGTTTGTAATCTTACCCAGACGCAATAAGGATGATTGGCATGGAAACTGGAATAAATGGCATTGACGCAGTCGGAAGTGCTCCTCGAAGGTTGGCATGAAGGCACATGGTTGGGGCAGAGCAAAAGCAGCTTTATTCTTCATCTGGCTGCACTATCGCTGACACTGGGTGTCCAATATGGAAAAGTATTCCATTCCCCATCACTGGCATCCCTCGCCTTGAATAAGAAAGCAAATTGAAAGGTTCTGGCTCACTCCAATCCTCGCCATCCAAAAAAAAGACAGCAGGAACTGTGGGTAAGACATAGTTCCATGCAAGAAAAAACAAACAGGAACTATATATACTTAATTTATTTTTCTTGCTTTTCCTTTTTTTTTCTTAAAGAGGCATATATATATATTATGTTTGAGTCAGAAGAAGCATTTCCTTCCTTGTTTTGATTGGCAAGTGTGCTAAATACAGGATACGAAACTCCCAGTGGTTGTTTACAAATTTATATCATGAATGAAGTTGACTGCATTACCAACTAGCAATAAAGTGTGCTATTTATACCATGTGTGAGTGTAGCCTAGATGAAAGGTATTCTGCAGAAGTGCCACATAACCCTAAATAATGTGTTAAAATCCAATGCACTTCTCAGTGTCTCTCAGTTCTGCTTTATTCCTATGTATTTTCAAAGGTTTGCTCTGAAGCAGTCCAGGAGCAGACATATGTGGACACCAAGGCAGCCCAATAGCAGGCATTTTGTGAAGGAATACCTTTCTAGTGAAGTTGTAAAGATATTTCTTGGTAGCCACATGAATAGACACATACGATTAGCATCTCCAATTCATGATGTTGCTGGAGGAAAACTTCACACTGTCACTGGAAAGTGATTCTTACAGACTTTCTGTTCCCAGACAGTATGTAAGATGGACGTTGAACTATAAATCACAGTAATAGGAGGTCCCTGAGATACACTGATAAGTATATAGATATCTCCCTTTATAAGACTTAAGATTGTTCAGCAGTTCAGTAGAATATCCATTTTATTTAATTTATTTAAGGAACTCCATTTTGACATCATACTGGAGAGTTTGTAAAGCAAGGCGTGTTTCTGAAGCAGCCAGTCTGAAAGCTCCATTTCCCAGTTGCCAGATGTGTTATCAAGTATTGTGTAAGCTTCTGCAATATAGGTTTAATTTTGTAGCGAAACCAGTCTGCCATAATCAGTGACACCATTGGCGGGAGTGCCTTAAGAACATAAGAACATAAGAAGTAGGAGCAGGAGTAGGCCATACGGCCCCTCGAGCCTGCTCCGCCATTCAACAAGATCATGGCTGATCATCGACCCCACTTTCCCGCCCGATCTCCATATCCCTTGATTCCCCGAGAGTCCAAAAATCTATCTATCTCAGCCTTGAATATATTCAAAGACTCAGCATGCACAGCCCTCTGGGGCAGAGAATTCCAAAGATTCACAACCCTCTGAGTAAAGAAATTCCTCCTCACCTCAGTCTTAAATGGCCTACCCCTTATCCTGAGACTATGCCCCCTAGTTCTAGACACTTCAGCCAGGGCAACAACCTCTTAGCATCTACCCTGTCAGAATCTTGTATGTTTCAATGAGATTACCTCTCATTCTTCTAAACTCCAGAGAGTATAGGCCCATTCTACACAATCTCTCATCATAGGACAGCCCTCTCATCCCAGGAATCAATCTAGTGAACCTTCGTTGCACCTTCTCCAAGGCAAGTATATCCTTCTTTTTATAAGGAGACCAGAACTGTGCACAGTACTCCAGGTGTGGTCTCACCAAGGCCCTGTACAATTGTAGCAAGACTTCCCTACTCTTATACTCCAACCCCCTTGCAATAAAGGCCAACATGCCATTTGCCTTCCTTATTGCTTGCTGTACCTGCATGCTAGCTTTCTGTGTTTATTGCACGAGGACACCCAAATCTCTCTGAACACCAACAGTTGAAAGTTTCTCATCATTTAATAAATGCCTTCAGGCCCTCGGCTCTGGAATTTCCTTCCTAGACCTCTCCGTCTCTCTACCTCTCTCCCGTCCTTTAACTATCACTTTAGGGTAATTTTAAAGAGCAAATTGTATTCAATAAAGGGTGAATTTCCTGTTTGGTAGATATATTGGCCCAAAAATTCATCGCGGTGCGCGAGAGTACGCACTGCGTACTCTCGCGTATTCCCTCTGTAATTGCCGGTTTTCTGCATGCCCTGCGCATGCGCTAAAAACCGGCAATTGCTCTTTTGAAAAGGGGGCGGTTCCTCGGTGCATCGTGTGCGCGCTACAGGCTGCGCGCACGCTGTGCACTTCATGCTTTGGACGCGCAGGTAAGTACTGAAGATTTTAGAAATGTAAAAAGGAGGAGGAAGACCCACTTTTAACAAGGTAAGTAGTGAATTAAGTATTTTTTTGAATTTTTTTTTACAGGTATATCTTTTTTAGAGACTTTAAAGACAGGTAAGTTTATTTTTATAACTTTTTAAAAGATTTTACATTTTTTCAAAAATTTAATTTTTTATTTAAAATGGTTAATTTATTTAACTATACTTATTTTATTAATGTGATGGGTTTTTTTTAAATTTAATTGAGGTTTAGCTGTTATTTTGGGGGGGTGTAAGATTCATAGATTTCACAGCACGTCTGTGAAACTTATGAATGGAAGATGGTGTGCTGCCATTGGCTCTAACTGAGTCACGTGATCCCACAGCTCGCACAAATTCACTACGCCGGTGGGATACGCAAGCACTGCCCAGCAGCTGTCCAGAACATCAAGTTCGTGCGAGCTGGATCTGAAAAAGCACAAGCGAGGTGAGACATCGCGGGGAAGGCTTACCCCCGCGGGAACAGAGCGAGATCAATTTCTGGGCCATTGTAGTTCCCAGTGAGATCACGAGAGATGATAACACTACTTTATAATTTTAGCAATAAGTAAAGCTGATGCTCATTTACACCAGTTAGCATCTTTGACTGAGGAATTCACCTGAGTTCCTCTACCATGCTATGATGACATTTGATCAGTAAAGCATTTAAAACTTGTGGAAATATTTAAATAAACCAATAAATGCTGGAAATGCTCAGCAGATCAGCTGGGTCTTTCAGGAGAATTAGGTGGCCTTGTGACATGAGACCTTGCCCTGGGTTGTTAGCCATGTGCCCATACTTAAATTATTGTCCAGTTTTGCAGTTTACTTTTGATTATATCATTACCTGGTAACTACCACCTGGTATAAAACAAGAATGAACAAGAGCAGACCACAGAACGGATTGGTACTTCCCAACATTTGTGTGA
Organism: Squalus acanthias; assembly: GCA_030390025.1. Lineage (NCBI taxonomy): Eukaryota > Metazoa > Chordata > Chondrichthyes > Squaliformes > Squalidae > Squalus > Squalus acanthias. Next base: position 10,665,327 of record CM059430.1, read on the forward strand.
CTGGCTTAAAAATCTCTCCCAACATCTTTCTATGCGTAAGTGTTCCGAGTAGAATCTCATTGAAAATAAACCAAGGACAAATACATAGGTGTCAGAAACCTATTCACTGAGCCAGAAATCTTTTGATTTTCTCCAGCTGTAGCTCTACAGTGGTGCGCACTTCCTTACTAGGGGTTAACGCCTTTCTTCATGCTGGAGTCAAGTAATGGACCTTTTTACAGTACAGAGTTGATAGCAGTTTCTTTTATAGAGTCAAAAGCAGTGCACCTGCCAAAATAAGCAATCTGTGCTGTTTCTCTCAGGGACAACTCTCTCTCATAAATCATACAATTTCAAATAGCAGTTAAATGTGCTTCATAACATATATAAGCTATATTTATCAATGCAAGATAAAACAGGGTTTATCCAGTGTAAACACTAGGACTACTGTAGAACCTTTGGCAAGTCCCCTTCGCTTAACTTGCTCATAAATTGATCCTTCTACCACATGCGTGTCTGAGAGGAAAGTGGATTATTCATTTTCATCTTTAACTCAAACAGCTCACAGTAGCTCCGCTCCAATAATTATTTTAATCTTGGGAGTGCGTTATAAAGCGGAGTAAATTAGCAGAATTATCTGGTACAAACTGACATTGGCCGGAGTATTAAATGGAGCTTTTCTGTGGGGCGGGGGGTGGGTGGGATTGAGTCAACACCAGCACAACGTTGAACTGGCTTAAAGGGGGACTCCGAAGCCCAGTGGTGAAGTCATAGCCTTCATTAAATTACTGACTTTTCTCTCCATTTAGTTAACAGGAATGCTTCTCAGCTGTTTCTTATTCCTCTGGTCAGAGCACTCTGCACTTTCTTATTTAGGCCACCTGGGTTGCCATGACATTTTTTTCTCGACTTAGAAGTCTTGATGAATTATGTCACCGTGAATTTGCAGTTCCAATATAGAGCATCCCACATCCCCCCTCATTATGAATTTAACTTCATTACTTAAATAAGAATGATGTCATGCCTGCTGGGGGAACTGTAAGTCCATAGTGACATAATTTGCCCATATTTCTTAGCAGAAACAAAGATCCTAAGGCAACCAAGGTGGTCTAAATAAGTGAGGACCAAGTACTGAGATCAGAAGGATAAGAAACAGCTGAGAAACATTTTCAGTTATTAAATAGAGAGAAAATTGAGGGCCTGGTTTTTTATTATGTTTGTGTCACATAATTGAGTTAAAAGAAATACTCGTATTTATATAGTACTTATCACCTCATCCAAACATCTCAAAGTGCTTTCCACAATGAATTACTTTTGGAGTGCAGTGAATGCTTTGTGTATAATTCAGTTCCCATACAAATAAGGTCAGTCATTTTCTTCTAATGTTCTTCCCTCCTGAAGAGAGTAAGCAAAATTCTCGACACTAGCTGTGCCCTGAGGTCTTGCCCAATTGGCTATTCGTCATGATTGAACCTAGACTGTTGGGTTAGAAATTTGTCTTGGATGGTAGCGCAATATGTGCGGTATTGCATATTCAGTTCCATTGCCTTTAATAGAACTGAATATCAAGCGGGGCGCATAACAGGTGATCGATGCGATAACGCCTGTTTAGCACTACCGTCCAATGTGTATTTCTATCCCTGTGAGTTTTAGTAGGCTCTTTAACCAAGGGAGTTATCATAGCCTTATCCGATTCTATCATCATCAGCCACATGCACACTTTAGAAGAGTGACTGATTTTATTTCTCCCCCTCTCCCTGTGATGACAACTGTTGTAATGCCCGACTGCCACCCCAGCTCAGATCAGTATAGCTCAGTACCACAAGATATTGTCCATTTACCTATTTAGGGGAGCCCTGTGTAACTCTATTTCTTGGAGGGAGGAGTGGGAAGATTCGAAGGAGAAAATGTTCAAGCACCTTCCTTTAGACGTTTTTCTGTTGCCTTTTCTAATAAACCCACAAGTGTCATCAAACAAAAAACAAACAAAAGTGCCCCCTTTTTAGAGGGGCACTACTAATAAGGAACTAAACCATGAAACAAAGGAAACTTATAAAATTAAATAATAATATTATTCCCAGTGTCCACTATGCAGTCCAGTCCCTGCAGTGCCCACTGGTACCCACAGGTCGCAGAAGGCCTCAAACCTACTGGTGGACTCCTTCTACAGGGCCGCCTGGGTGCGGACAAGAGAGGCAGGCATCCAGAGTGACAACCCCCATAAGCTGCATCCAACTTGGACCTGTAGATGGCTCATTTTTCTGTTGCAATCTATTGGAGGGAATGGTAAACATTTTTATTGCAATCATTGCTGCATTACATTACTAATAACAAGTTTTAAAACAGTTTACAGATTTATTCAAAATAATGATGTATGTAAAATGCAGGAAGAAATGTCACAAGATTTATCTGTACTCTGTTGGTTATTCTTCTCCTTAGTAACAACTCCTATTCACTTCCAGTAATTTATTCTGGAAAAGACAATGCTAAAAGAGACAACATAAGTACATATACAATAGTTCCTTTGTTCTCAAGCACAAAGTTGCATTGGAGTACGGCCAAAAATTTCAGAACTAAACCTGAGCAATATAATGGAGGAAATATAAAGGGAAAATGGTGGAAACACAAAGATTCTTCAACACCTGAAAAGAGAAACGTTAGGGAGTAGACCTTTCACCTGTAAAGACCCGACACCTTCAGCCAAACCATCAACCTGCCTTTTCTCTTTCAGATACTGATAGAACAACTCGACAATTTTCTCTCAGATTTGCAATGTTTTACATTTCTATCATAGCAAAAGGAAATCAGATTAACCCAGGGGTCTGATCCATCTTTAAATTATAAGCACATAAAAAGCATGGAACACGATAAGACCGTTGAACCCATCCAGCCTGTTGAGCGATGACATTACCCAGGTCTCTATAAAATGCCGAATGACATGGATAATGTAAATGTAAGCAGGTTATCTAATTCAAACAGTGATCACAGAACTAGAGGACGAATACCAAATGAAAAAGCCTCTAGCAAGAGTAAAGATGAGAAATAGCTTTACCATAAGAAGACCATGCAAAACATGTAACATTTGCCCTGTCATAGAAACAAGGAGCAGGAGTAGGCCATTCTGCCCGTCGAGCCTGCTCCACCATTCAATACGATCATGGCTGATCAACCAAGTCCAGTACCCTGTCCCTGCTTTAATCCCCACAGTACACATATCCCACCCTACCCCCGTAACCCCACGTATTTAATTCCCCCCTAACACTAAGGGTCAATTTATCATAGCCAAATCAACCTAACCCGCACATTTTTGGACTGTGGGAGGAAACCGGAGCACCCGGAGGAAACCCACGCAGACACGGGGAGAATGTGCAAACTCCATACAGACAGTCACCCGAGGTCAGATTCGAACCCGGGTCCCTGGCGCTGTGAGGCACCAGTGCTAACCACTATGCCACCGTGTTGAAATACACCCCAAGGAAAACTCAGTGTACGTATCTGCAAGTCGTGCTTCATCTGCAAGGTGGGATGTATTCTGTTGATCTGTATTGTGTCGTGACCTGAGCAGATGTGTGAACTTTTGCACAACTCAAAAAGAAAATAATTTGGTAAAAAAAAATCTCCTAAGTGTCGGGGGGGGGGGGGGGGGCATTGCCACAGGTAAGAATTCGAAGGAGGTGAAGTTCTGTGAAATCTCTCCCATCCCACTAAAATAATCTGGAATTGGCAAGATAACAAATCTATAATAGTCAACTCATTTCATTGCACAGCTAATATCTCTTTGGTCTCTGCAGCACAGACATCATCATTTTCGATAAAACATTTTATCGTGTGTCTATACTTATTCATATAATCCTCACCCTGTCCTCAACCAATTAAACAAAACATTTGTTAGGATTCTATTCCCTATGTCTACTATTCTGTGTAAAATATCTTCTAATTGCTAGTCTTGCTTGAGGCTTGTTAATTTTGCACTTATTGTCCCTCATTCTGTGAACACGGTTTACTGAAATAATCTAGCTATTTCTACACTATTCATACCTTTCAGCATTTTAAAAACCTGAGTCACACCCCCTCTCCATTACCTGTTCACCATTTAAACAAAATTCAAATCTATGAACTTCACTTCACAACTGAAGAGTTGAAGTCCCACATTCATCTCTGTTATTCTTTCCTGAAAGTTGTCCAATACATCAATGGTCATTTTTTTAAAAAGCAGAGTGCTCAAAATTGCACACAATATTGTAAAATATGGCCTTACCAATAAGTACATGTTAAAATTAATTTATTTTAACTCATAACAGGGTACAGAGGAGATTTACGAGGATGTTGCCAGGACTGGAGAATTTTAGCTATGAGCAAAGATTGGATAGGCTGGGGTTGTTTTCTTTGGAACAGAGGAGGCTGAGGGAAGACTTGATTGAGGTGTATAAAGTTATAAGGGGTCTCGATAGAGTAGAGCAGTCAATAACCAGGAGGCATAGATTTAAAGTAATTGGCAGAAGGATTAGAGGGGAGTTGAAGAGAACCTTTTTCACCCAGAGGGTGGTGGGGGGTCTGGAACTCATTGCCTGAAAGGGTGGTAGTGGCAGAAACCCTCATCACATTTAAAAAGAACTTGGAGATGCACTTGAAGTGCCGCAACCTGCAAGGCTACGGACCAAGTGCTGGAAAGTGGGATTAGGCTGAATAGCTCTTTTTGTCGGCCGGCACAGACACGATGGGCTGAATGGCCTCCTTCTGTGCCATAAATTTCTATGATTTTATGATAACAAATGTCTTAAGGTGTATCCTGTTAAATTGTTGATAAGTTCAGGTAAGGGCAAGGTCTTACATGTTGGAAGAAAAAAAGAGGTGCACACTTTATTTAATAAATGGTCATAGAGTCATAGGGCTGGATTTTCATTGACCCGTGGAGGTGTGTTTGGAGGCATGTGGGGGGTTAAAATTGCGAAAACTGGCGGGCAGGCACCTCCATCCCGCCTCCACGAAATTTTCATTAAATCGTGTCTGCTGGTCCCGACTCCGTCCCGCCTCTAAGAGGCGGGATAGGCTGTTAAGGCCCTTAACAAGCACTAAATTGCCTCTATAATGCCATTTTGAAAGGCCTTTGTGATTTTAACCCTTTTTCTACGTGAAGCATGCCTGTTGTGAACCACGAATGTGAAAACTGGCGGGAGCACATTTGGATAGCTGACTATCAGCTGCAGGTCCACTATTACAACGGAGATGTGATGAAGTTAGTAGTAGTAGTAGGGGAGAGGAGGAGGAGGAGGAGGAGGAGGAATAATAATAGACATATCTGGGAGTGGTGGTGGAAAAATATCTGGGAGCAGACTTAGGGCTGCTGTTGCTCATTTTGCATCCAGGTCCTCTCACAGCAAAGGCCAGGCAGTCTTTGCAGACCTTCAATGCAGCAGCAATGATGACATCATCAGAGGCGACTTTCAGACTGAAAACACTAATTGGTTCATGGGTTCCCACATGCTGGAACTCAATTGCCCAATTAGGTGAAAATCGCATCAATCTCCCACATCCAATTGCAGTCGGGTGGATAACACGAAAAGTGGATGACACGACCTCAGCCCGCCCCAGTATCAAAATCCAGCCCATAGAGTCATAGAGTTATACAGCACAGAAAGAAGCCCTTCGGCCCATCGTGTCCGTGCCGGCCATCAAGCCCTGTCTATTCTAATCCCATTTTCCAGCACTTGATCCATAGCCTTGTATGCTATGGCATTTCAAGTGCTCATCTAAATGCTTCTTGAATGTTGTGAGGGTTCCTGCCTCTACCACCCTTTCAGGCAGTGAGTTCCAGATTCCAACCACCCTCTGGGTGAAAAAGTTTTTCCTCAAATCCCCTCTAAACCTCCTGCCCCTTACCTTGAAACTATGCCCCCTGGTTATTGACCCCTTTACTAAGGGGAAAAGTTCCTTTCTATCTACCCTATCTATGCCCCTCATAATTTTGTACGCCTCAATCAAGTCCCCTTTCAGCCTTCTCTGTTCTAAGGAAAACAACCCCAGCCTGTCCAGTCTCTCTTCATAGCTGAAGCGCTGCAGCCCAGGTAACATCCTGGTGAATCTCCTCTGCACCCTCTCCAATGCAATCACATCCTTCCTATAGTGTGGCGACCAGAACTGCACACAGTATTCCAGCTGTGGCCTAACTAGCGTTTTGTACAGCTCCATCATAACCTCCCTGCTCTTATATTCTATGCCTCGGCTAATGAAGGCAAGTATCCCATATGCCTTTTTAACCACCTTATCTACCTGTCCTGCTGCCTTCAGGGATCTATGTACATGCACACCAAGGTCCCTCTGATCCTCTGTCCTTCCTAGGGTCCTACCATTCATTGTGTATTCCCTTGCCTTGTTAGTCCTCCCAAAATGCATCACCTCACACTTTTCAGGGTTAAATTCCATTTGCCACTGTTCTGCCCATCTAACCAACCCGTCTATATCGTCCTGTAGCCTAAGGCTTCCCTCCTCGCTATTTACCACTCCACCAATTTTCGTGTCATCTGCGAACTTACTGATCATACCTCCTACATTCATATCTAAATCATTAATGTACACTACAAACAGCAAAGGACCCAGCACCGATCCCTGCAGTACACCACTGGACACAGGCTTCCAGTCACAAAAACAGCCTTCGACCATCACCCTCTGCCTCCTACCACTAAGCCAATTTTGGATCCAATGTGCCAAATTGCCCTGGATCCCATGGGCTCTTACCTTCTTGACCAGTCTCCCATGTGGGACTTTGTCAAAAGCCTTACTGAAGTCCATGTAGACTACATCAACTGCACTACCCTCATCCGTATACCTAGTCACCCCCTCGAAAAATTCAATCAAATTGGTTAGACATGATCTCCCCCTGACAAAGCCATGCTGACTATCCTTGATTAATCCTTGCCTCTCCAAGTGGAGACTAATTCTGTCCCTCAGAATTTTTTCCAATAATTTCCCTACCACTGATGTTCGGCTCACTGGCCTGTAATTCCCTGGTTTATCCCTACTACCCTTCTTGAATAATGGTACTACGTTAGCTGTTCTCTAGTCCTCTGGCATCTCCCCTGTGGCCAGAGAGGTTCTGAAAATTTGTGTCAGAGCCCCTACAATCTCCTCCCTTGCCTCACACAACAGCCTGGGATACATCTCATCTGGGCCTAGGGATTTATCCACTTTTAAGCCCGCTAAAACCGCTAGTACCTCCTCCCTCTCAATACTAATTTGTTCAAGTATATCACAATCCCCCTGCCTGATTTCTATGCCTACATTGTCCTTCTCCATAGTGAACACAGATGCAAAATATTCATTTAAAACCTCACCTACATCTTCCGGCTCTACACACAGATTGCCACTTTGGTCCCTAATGGGCCCTACTCTTTCCCTGGTTATCCTCTTGCCCTTAATATACTTATAAAACAGGGGACAAACATAAAGAGATCTGGGAGTGATAGTACACTTAACTCTTACCATGTCAGGGCATCACAGAATAAAAACTAATAAAATAAATAGATTGCTGAGCAATATTACTCACCAGTGAAGATTAAGTTTGCGGTCGTCTTCCTGAAGCTATACTGTACTCTGGTCAGATTGCACCTTGAATACTACATTCAGATCTGGTCACTGAGGCCAACTCCTGGAAACAGTGCAGAGAAGGGCAATGAGCTCACCCCTAGTGTCAGAGGACAGAGTTATGAAGAAAGGTTATAAAAATTTGGACTCTTCAGCTTTGAAGGGAGACAAATGAGTGGAAATTATACAAGATAGTAATAGAAAAGCTAGAACAGAAAAGGTTAATCCTGAGCACTATATCAAGTTAAATCTTGATTGCAGGACAAGAGGGCACAGGTTCAAACCAGCAAATGTACATTTAAGACTGATGCCAAGAAGTTGCTCTTCACACAAAGAGTAATTCATACTTGGAATGGTGGGGTATTGGAAGCAAAACCTTGGAAGAATTTAAGAAACAGTTCAGTGCTGTGATGAGTCACTGTAGAATTATTTCAGCTGCATTAGTTAAAGGTGAGCTGAATAGCCTTCTTCATCCATATCTATCTTCCGATCTTGTTATATTCTCAGTGAACAGTCAAGAGTCACATCCAACATCTTTTTCTTTACCATCTTTGTTAACGAACACCCCTTTATTGTGTATCCACAGGTCACAATGCACAGAACTGCCAGGCAAAGTTCTTCTGCCTGGTTACATGTGTTTGGAGCTCTGATATGTTCCCAGGAGGCCGTTGAGCACCTTCGGTCACCCCTTTTAATGTGTACATATATTTCACATTTCCTGTTCCTATCTATATAACTTTATATTTATCCACATTAAAATTCAGCTATTATTCCTTAGCCCTCCCACTTAATTTATCTGGATCCTTCTGAATGCTGACAATCTCTTCTCTACTAAACTCACCTATATAACTTGATGTAATCAATACATTTTAAAATATTGCTGGAACCACTTTCCTCCATGTTATTTGTGAATAGTATTTGCAGACAGTCAGACTATTTAAAGGACAGACTTCTGTTAAAATCCAAAGTTACTGCTCCCTAACCAGAGCGTTGATCAATTAATATTGAAATTCTGGTTTCCATTATCAGGCCAATTTTCAATCTAAGGAGCTAATTTGCCTTTAATTTCTTCAACACCACCTCCCAATCCCGCGACCTCTTCCACCTAGAAGGACAAGGGCAGCAAGCACATGGGAACACCACCACCTCCAAGTTCCCCTCCAAGTCACACACCATCCTGACTTGGAAATATATCGCCGTTCCTTCATCGTCGCTGGGTCAAAATCCTGAAACTCCCTCCCTAACAGCACTGTGGGAGTACCTTTACCACACGGACTGCAGCGGTTCAAGAAGGCGGCTCACCACCACCTTCTCGAGGGCAATTAGGAATGGGCAATAAATGCTGGCCTTGCCAGCGAGGCCCACATCCTGTGAACGAATAAAAAAAATACCAAATTCCTATTTAAAAGCCTTTTATATAGGACTTTATCAAATGTCTTTTGAAAATCCATGTAAAACATATGCACTGGAGATTCCTTCTCAGCTAAGTTAGTTACCTCCTCAAAGAATTCCGGTAAATTTATCAGGCATGACCTATTGCTTCTAAAACCATGCTGGCTACTGCTGCAACAAAAGCAAAATATTGCGGATGCCAGAATCTGAAATGAAAACAGAAAATCAGCAGGCCAGGCAGCATCTGTGGAGAGAGAAACAAAGTTAACGTTTCAGGACGGTGACCTTTCGTCAGAACTGGAAGATGTTAGAGATGTAACAGATTTTAAGCAAGTACAGAGGCAGGGAAAGTGGGGGGGCGGGGTGGGTGGTAGGAAAGAACAAAAGGGAAGGCCTGTGACAGGGTGGAGGGCAGGAGTGCTTAAATGACAAAAGGGACGGTGGTGCAAAGCAAAAGTGGATGGTAATGGTTCAAGTAAAGAAACAAAAGATGGGTCTAGAGGAGGTGTAAATGGCAACAGTGGAACCATTACCAGCACCTGCTGTTCGAAAAAATGGGAGCGGTGATTATGATTTGAAATTGTTGAGCTCAATGTTGAAGGCTGTAAAGTGTCTAATCGAGAGATGCTGTGCAGTTCCTTGAGATACTCCTTCTGGCTTCTACACTGTTCAGATGAACATTGTTGACATCCCATCAACTGACCTCAAGCATTCAAGTTGTTATTGCTGCTTTGGTCAGCTAGTTAACCTAGTTTGCCATTTAACTATAATTTGCAGAATAAAAGATAATACTACCATGTGTTACTTTACATCACAATTTCATACCATCCGAACTTTTCACAAAATACTTTTTTCTCTGTTCATGGAAACTATCTGGCATTGCAGTAAAGTAAGTGAATTATATACTGTAAGTAGCAGACCATCAGCAATGAAGGTCAATGCTGTTAAGTATCACAGGGATCATCCACACAGTCGCACCTAACGTGGAACCTCTAAATTAACTTATAAAACTATGCAGTTTACAGAGCTATAATTTCTAATAAATGAAAGAGTGTGAATTACAGTGATATGTAAATATTATAGCTAAAATGACATGGGATTTAGAATGTGTTCCGTTTAGGATAACAGATTAGTTGGAACCTGTTACAGAGATACATTGGAGGGCTGAAATGATAAGTGAAGCTTGAGCACTTTATTTATTTTATTCAGTTTTCTTCTTGTGATTCACTGTTGGAGACTTGCATCTTCCTCTCCAGCTTCTAATATCTCTTTGCTGACAGTTGTCATTATGGTTGCCAACTCTGGCTGTACAACAACAACAATTTGCAGTTATATCTGTCAATTTGAAGAACGTCTCAGAACACTTTACAAAGCAGGAGTGCAGGACATTAAACAGGAGATGGATTGGTTGGGGTGAGGAGAGTGAAAATATGGGTGAGGGGGGGGTGAGTGGTAATGGCATAAAAGGAAAGAAAATACTATTTGCCACATTGAGCCCACATTTCTCAACATACTGTGTACGATTTGCATTGTTATAGACTATTCTCGCCTTATTCAGTCTCCTGAATAAGCACAAGTAGAGCTTCCAAAAAGACAATTCACTATAAACCATTTCTCTCTGACCCCTGATGGTAATCAAGTGAAAACTCCAGGGTACAACCCAGAGTTCAACCCCAACCAGTTGCATTCCACAGATGACATTCCTGGAGGACTAGAACTGCCATATCTGATAGATTATTTCTTCATCCATGTCAGTGCTTATAATCCTTATATTGCCACTCCCATTCTTGGCCAAATATTCTTGCAGCTCTGTTTTAAGCAAATTGATCAATGTAGCATTAATTGCTCTTGATTTAAGTGTGTCCCGTTTATCCATTACTCTGTGGAAGTAGTTTATGCAGTTTAAGTTGTTGCTGACTTTTTTTTAACAATACCAGTGGGACAAGATTGGCGTAACATGAGATCAGTTTTTTTTAATCGTAGATAACAAGGGAATTCGCAATACAGTATACATACTGTAATTCATTGTGCCGTTGAATGAATGCATAAATGTCCAGGGCTTTCAGAAATTCTTATACGTACACTTAGGCAATTTGTTTTCTTGGAAGTAATCAAGTAGATACTTTTGGCTAATGCAATTATACATTCCTAGTTAATATATTGTAGGGGACTTGTGGCACAGTAGGCTAGAATACAATCAATTCATGTCTTGGGTCTGAGTTCCAAGAGATGAGATGAAAATCTCCTGTCTCAGTCAAGGGCCCTATGAAATAAGAACCGAAAGCCTCAACGCAGATGTTAGTGGGTAAGAGTCTATGGTATAACATAGGTCACAAATTGGTACTAATTTGGCAGCATCACATTAGGGCTGAAATTACTCTTGGCACGGAGAGAATGGATTTAAATGAGAGTTACTTTTTTCCCCCTTGTTTAACTCACTCTCGGGAACACCTGTAAGTTTACGTTGCGTGCTTATAGGGAGATTGGGTGTATTACAACAAGCTGTCATACGAAGAGCCAATCAAAACACGTGTAGCAGCATGTGCTGAGGCACTTGATAACTCGCTGAACAGCCACTTGCCCAGTCAATCTGGCACACAGTGGGCTGATCCGGTTATAGGGTGTACTACTGTGTGAAAATGTGAAGGGAGGGTGCAGAGGTGGTGTTAAAACTGAGGGGAGACACGGAGATAAGCTGAAGCCAGTTTTTTCCCCTTTTTTTCTCTGCTTCTCTCTGTTTGCCACCCAAAAAACAAAGGAAACTGGAATTTATTTTTTGAAACCGTTAGTGTTTGTTAAGGCCTGTCAAAGTCATGTGAAGGCGCTTACCAAGAAATATGTGGCAATTTTCTGCTGGGGGGAATGAAAATGACCAAAAAGGAATTAAAGCACTCACTGAGCTAAAGATAATTCAGTGATAGAGCAGCTTAAAGGCTTTGGTAGTGTATCTTTTCAATATGGATTTTGCTAAATATGTTACAGTATCTGATTTAGTGTTGCATTTGAACATAAGAACATAGGGCTGGATTTTGCCAGCCCTGGGGAGGCGGGTTTGGAGGCGGGACTGCCAGGAAAATGGCAGAATTTGGGGGCGGGTGCCCAACCCGCCCCCAACCCACCTCCATGCCATCTTGCCAGGAGGAGGGTAGCCGACCAGCGCCGGATCCCTTCTCCTTGGAGGCGGGAAGGAATTACAGCCACTTAACTGCCTGTTAACAGGTGGTTCACAGGCAGATAAGAGGATTATCCCCATTTTGCCCACATAAGTGCGGGCTTCCCGAAGGCTCCGAAACCCGCCAGGGTCACCGAGGTGAGTAGTGGGTCTGCGGGGGTCGGTGGGGTCCAAAAGTGCACTGTGAAGGTAAGTGATGGGTGCAAGTGTGGAGAGGTGAGTATGTGAGGTAAGTGGAAAGTGTTAAAAAAAGTGTACTTACCTTTGTTTCTTCCTGCAGGCTTCAATTGGTGGGTATGCGGAGAGTCTCGCACCTCCGCGGCAGAGATGACAGATGGCTGCTGCATTCTCCAGTGCAACAACCACCTCATTTCTGCAAAAGAAAGAGGTTTGATGAGGTCTTGAATTTAAGAACTCATCAAACTACAGAGAATGTCAGTGTTTGACAGCTTCACAGAGCTGTCAAACGATGACAATTCATCTGTCAAAATGTTTTGACAGATGAAACATCATACGCTGATGTTCTCTGTAACCGGCTTTCCCTTAATTGGCCTGCTAAGCCCGCTGGGTGGGCTTAACAAGGTCAATCAAGGGAAAATAGCGTGGGTTGGCCAGAAGTTGATGGAGGCGGGACTGAAACCCGACAAGTGGGAGTCCCGCCTCCAAAAGCTCCCCATTGGCAAAATCCAGCCCATAGGAACAGGAGTAGGCCATTTAGCTCCTCAAGCCTGTTTCATCATTCAATGAGATCATGGCTGATCTGTGACCGAACTCCATGTACCCGTCTTTGTCCCATATCCCGTAATACCTTTGGTTAACAAAATCTACCAATCTCAGGATTAAATTAACAATTGACCTAGCATCAATCGCCGTTTGCGGAAGAGAGTTCCAAACTTCTACCACCCTTTGTGTGTAGAAGTGTTTCCTAATTTGGTTCCTGAGAGGTCTGGCTCTAATTTTTAGACTATGCCTAAAAAGTCTAAAAATTAGAGCCAGACCTTTCAGGGGTGAAATTAGGTAGAAGAGAGCTACCGAGGAGTGCAGGTCCCACTGTAGATGAAGCATCTCCTCCACATCTGTCATCAAGGCTTTTATGCTGTTTACTGCACTGCGCTCACCGGCACTTTAATCAGCTGAGCTGCCCTCGGCTCATGGGCACTTGAAACAGATCAGCAGTAAATTGTTGAAATCCAATGCAACGTGCAGCTGTATATTTCATTGTCCCTCACAGGTAATCAAAAGTTGCAAAGTTTGGATGATGTTTAAAAATTCCTGCAAGTACAGGAAGACCAGAACTAACCAAGAATGTCCTTGGCATATTATTTTCAACATAAACTATGCCAGCAGGCAGCGCATGCCATTTTTAAACTTGATGTTGTACTTTTCTGTTTTGCCTTCAATTTCAAAACACAGAGGTTTGTTATATACATGAAAGCAAGCATTTTTCTTCTGATGCCATCAAATTTGAAATCAGTCTTTCAAAATCCAAAAATGGCCGTGTCAGTAAATTGGGATCCACAGATCCACATACCTCTATTAGATTTCTTATAGTTTACTGCTCTCTGGAGCTGAGTTAATGTTCCTGGCCTTTGAAGAGTTAAGTGGCTATTAAACCACTTGAGAAGCATAAAATGAACATTATTGCAGACAAATCCTGATTGGCCAGGTTCTGACCAATGACTAATGAAACTCGATACACTCACCCAGCAGAAAACTGAACTAATTAACATTTCTATTCGGTGCCATTAAAAGGAAACAAAAATGGTGAGATCAACACCCCAGTTTCTAAAAGCAGAAAACATTTCCATCCCCCCCAGTCACTTGGGACAATGGGGGCAATTTTAACCAAACCAGCCCGAGGTCGGGTGCAATGTTGGTTTTACAGCCTGCCCAGATTTACTCTCCATTGAAGTCAACGGAGAGTGAAATGGTCGTGTTTATTTACAACACCAGATTTCTGACTGGTCACCTTGGAGGACAAGAACTGATTTCTGATTGGTCCCCTTGGCGGACAAGACACACCCAGCAGTTTATTTGGAATGTGTAATTAGATCCTGCCTACCTAAGTAATCAAGTACTTTGCAAAGTGTAATTCGAGCCATTCTGACTGCCAGGCTCCAGACAGAACAGAGCTCACATAGAACAGTCAGGGCTCACACTCTCAGGTTAAGACCATCTCCCAGCCCCCAAACAAGTTCCTAACCTTCCTCCCACCCCCCGAGTTCCTGACCTCACCCCCAAATTTCTGACCTTCCCCACCCCCCTGAGTTCCTGACCTTCTCCCCTGCTTAAGTTCCTAACCTTCCCTCCCAAGTTCCTGACCTTCTCCCCTGCCCGAGTTCCTGACTTCCCCCTCAAGTTTCTCACCTCCCTCCACCCAAGTTCCTGACCTCCCCCCCTCAAGTTCCTGACCTTCTCCCTCTGCCCAAGTTCCTGTCCTCCCCAAGTTCCTGACCTTCTCCCCCTGCCCAGGTTCCTGACCTCCCCACCCCCCACCCAAGTTCCTGACCTTCCCCCGGGTTCCTGACCTTTTCCCCCAAACAGGTTCCTGACCTTCACCGCCCCCCCCCCCCCCGCCTCATAGATGGGGCATTGTGTGTGGGTCACAAATTGTTAACAGGTTTATTGTGTATGAAGTGAATAGTGACAGTGTCATCACTTCCAGATTTCATCCAGTCCAATGATGTCACTTGCCACACATGCACCGAGCTTTCCGAGATATCAACCAGGTCTAGGGGGAGGAGAGGGAGAACGTTGTGCGGGTGTAAATGGGGTGGGGTTGGCAGAACGTGATGCATCTTACCATCTGGATCATGTTCTCGCTCTCATCTCCCCCTTTAGACCATGATCACGTTCTTCCCCCATCCCCATTGTGCTCTCTGATCCTCTCTCTCTCCCCCTCTGATCCTCTCTCTCTCCCCCTCTGATCCTCTCTTTCTCCCCTCCGATCCTCTCTCTCTCTCCCCTCTGATGCTCTCTCTCTCCCCCCTCTGATCCTCTCTCTCTCCCTTTCCGATCCTCTCTCTCTCCCCCCTCCTATCCTCTCTCTCTTCCTCCTCCGATCTTCTCTCTCTCCTCTTCTGATCCTCTCTGTCTCCTCTCTCTCCCCCTCCTATCCTCTCTCTCTTCCTCCTCCGATCTTCTCTCTCTCCTCTTCTGATCCTCTCTGTCTCCCCCCCTCCGATCCTCTCTCTCTTCCCCCTCTGATCCCTTCTCTCTGTCCCCTTTCGATCCTCTCTCTTCCTCCCCACCCCTAGCCACCAACAGATCCAGTGACCTTCTCCTTACGGAGCCGAGAAAAGCGTGGCCCACAGTCCAGGCTACAACGGTTGGGTACTGCAAATACGCGGCTTCAGTAAACAGCGCAGATGCTCAGAGGGGGATCGAGTGTGCTTGCGCGGGGCCGGGAAGCCACGTGCATGCGCAGAACGTTTCAAAGATGTTCGTGCAGATATTCACCCCGGAGTAATATTGGGCGGGGTGTAAACCCAACGATCTTCCTGATCCCGTCCATTTTCTGATTGATGGATTAGGTTAAAATTGGCCTCGATAAGTCTGAGCACTGTACCCTGCATCACTACACAAGTTGGCACAGGCAGCAGATCAGATATAAAAGCACCCCGGGTGCCTGGCGTTGCAAAGGGCCTTGGGGAGCAGCATTTAATAGACGGGTTTCTGTGCTTCAATTGATGATCCTTTCAAAAAACGGGCCACTTTTTAAACTTCTTAAAGGTCTTCGGGTGGACCATCAGCCCACTGGTGGTGCAGCAAGATGCTGCGGCAGGTGCTCCAGCTTGACCATAAACGGTGTGGACCCCCACCTGAAACATTTAAATGACTCTGACCCCAGAAAGTGGGACAGGGTCAGGAGCTCAACTGGTGGGTGGGCCGAAGTCTAGTCTTACCATACCTATGGTGGAAAAGCAGGAGCAGTAGACATTCAAGGTCCAAATCCTTGTCTGTACATAAGCACTCATTCTTAAATTGTTACTAGATTGGCCATTTTGTAAACTGAAAAGTCTTTCTTACTACTACAATTTCTACACATTAAGCTGCATGTGTGGTACTACTCCTATAGAATGTCTAAACACAGTGGCCAGTAATCTAGGCAGAATATTATCACCCTTTTTGTTTTCTACATATTTTGCGCATTTCTTCATTTCTCTTTTTAGATCCCACCTGCTTCGTGTATCATTTTCTGAAAGAGAGGGTGGGCTGAGGACCTTTTAACACCCACTGGTAATGTCCCCGCAGAATGTACATGAGAGTAAACCAGGCATGACCTGCACTTAAGAACATAAGACAGAAATAGGAGCAGGAGTAGGCCATTCGGCCCAATCGAGCCTGCTCCGCCATTCAATAAGATCATGGCTGATCTTTTACCTCAACTCCACTTTCCTGCACTATCCCCATATCCCTTGATTCGCTTAATATCCAAAAATCTATCGATCTCTGTCTTGAATATACTCAATGACTGAGCCTCCACAGCCCTCTGGGGTAGAGAATTCCAAAGATTCCCCACCCTTTGAGTGAAGAAATTTCTCCTCATCTCAGTCCTAAATGGCCGACCCCTTATTCTGGTTCTAGACTCCCCAGCCAGGGGAAACATCCTCCCTGCATCTACCCTGTCAAGTCTTGTAAGAATTTTGTATGTTTCAATGAGATCACCTCTCATTCTTCTAAACTCGAGGGAATATAGGCCTAGTCTACTCAATCTCTCCATCCCAGGAATCAGTCTGGTGACCCTTTATTGCACTTCCCACATTACAACAGTGACTCCACTTCAAAAAGTACTTCATTGGCTGTAAAGTGCTTTGAGACGTTCGGAGGTCGTGAAAGGTGCTGTAGAAATGCAAGTATTTCTTTCTTTCCTCTTCTCAGCTGTCAGCTCTGGCCCAGTGGTAGCTCAGTCACCTGAGTCAGAAAGTCATGGGTTCAAATCTCACTCCAGAGACTTGAGTGCAGTGCTGAGGGAGTGCTGCACTGTCAGCGGTGCCGTCTTTCAGATGAGACATTAAACCGAGGCCCCGTCAGCTCTCTCAGATGGATGTAAAAGATCCCATGGCACTATTCGAAGAAAAGCAGGGGAGTTCGCCCAGTGGCCTGACCAATATTTATCCCTCAACCAACATTGCTAAAAAGAACAGATTATCTGGTCATTATCACATTGCTGTTTGTGGGAGCTTACTGTGCACGAATTGGCTGCCATTTATCCTACATTACAACAGTGACTACACTTCAAAATGTACTTGATTGGCTGTAAAGTCTTTGGGTTGTCCATCCTTCCTTCCTTCCTTTCCCTTTCTTTCTTTTCACTTTTTAGATTACTCCAGCTATTGATTCTATCCAGCAAATCAGGATCCTATGGTGTCATTAGGATCCCAATGGCATTATAACTGCTGACTGAGCAGGGTGCCCGCCACAGCCACTCCACTCACTGAAACCTGGTCTACAAGAAGATGAGGCCCTATAAGGTAAGTGTGAAACTTTCCTCTGTGGAACCAGGAGGGCAGGAGCGCTCCTCTGGGCTCCACAAGGTAAGTCTGGACCTCTGCTGCCCCGGGCTACCCCATTTCCCACACATGAGACCCTGCCGAAAACCGAGTGTTGGTGGGCGGCTTCCGGGCTGCCCAATCTTCACCTGCCAACAGCTGGCCAGCTGCCTCTTTCTACCCGTTTCAGGTGGGCAGCTGGCCAGCGGAATGCAAATGATGCCTGGGAGTTAAAATAGCCAAAGTCTCAAATTGAGGACGGGGGGGGGCGTTCAAGCTCCCTGCCTCCCGCCTGCCCAAAAGCCACTCCCAGTTAAAATCTCCCCAATGTTTCATCCAGGGAATATACTACAGTAGATATTTCTGAGGATTGTCCATAGTTATACAGTTCTATACATTAGGATAAGGGGTGCTCTTTAACGCTCATCCATTGTCAAGGCTTGCTGAGGCCTTGAGCAAAGGGGGATGGAATGCTGAAATAGGTACAACCCTTTTCGAGCCAGCAATGGAAATTGTCTGGTTTATTTTGGTCTCTGTAGAGGTTCCAATCAAACAACCCCTCTTCAAAGGTTTCAGATCAAACACATTAATATAAAAAAGGCAAATGACTATGTCCTTCTGAAACAGTAACGGCAGCTAAGCAGAATTTGAATAACTGTCAATATATTCAATTTGCATATCTAAAAAATGTATGTCTGAAAAATATTCACACAGAATGGGCAACACGGTGGCATAGTGGTTAGCACTGGTGTCTCACAGCGCCAGGGACCCGGGTTTGAATCTGACCTCGGGTGACTGTCTGTGTGGAGTTTGCACATTCTCCCCGTGTCTGCGTGGGTTTCCTCCGGGTGCTCCGGTTTCCTCCCACAGTCCAAAAATGTGCGGGTTAGGTTGATTTGGCTATGATAAATTGACCCTTAGTGTTAGGGGGGGATTAAATATGTGGGGTTATGGGGATAGGATGGGATATGTTAGGGGGAATTAAATACGTGGGGTTACGGGGGTAGGGTGGGATATGTGTACTGTGGGGATTAAAGCAGGGACAGGGTACTGGATTTGGATGATCAGCCATGATCGTATTGAATGGTGGAGCAGGCTCGACGGGCCGAATGGCCTACTCCTGCTCCTAGATTCTATGTTCATATTTGAATTGAATGACTTGTTCCTTCCTCAAGGCAAACTGCTCAGTGTCAAACTGCGAAATGATTGCAACATTGTACTGAGTCAAGCTGGGGCATTATTTCAGTGAGTGAAGCTGTTTTTTTTTACTCTTTAGGTACCGTGTCAGAATTAAAGGAGTCAAATTCAAACTCAAACTTAGACAGAAATGTTTCATTATTTTCACAGGGGGTCTTCATTTGACGCCTCCCCTGAGATTGCTAGCTGACTGTGTGGAGAATTTCAGGCACAAGTCTTTAACATGCCACTCCATGGCACCACGTTCTTTGCCACCATGCCTCCCTCTCTATTACTATGTTGTACAGCTGAGCATGCTTGACATATAGGGAGCATTCATGGGGCAGAGGAAACTTAGCTTGCTGCTATTGTAAATGGTTAATTGCACCAGTGTGTTAAAAACATGATTGCATTTTGCTGAGTTATTTCACAACAGTTTGATTCTGCTGATGGTAGGGTTACATGGTCAGGGGCGTGAGCCGCAGAACAGCTGCAAATCTGAGATGCGGAGGCATGTACTTTCAACTCATGACAGTTGCAGATCTATTTATTTGGCAGCATTTACGCCTCGCATTTCGATATGAATTGGCTGCCAATCCCCCTTGGATAAAAATTTGCAACTGTCGTATGAACGAGGCGAGTATCTAACAATGGCTGCAAACATCATAGCTCACTTGGCTCGAGTGAGGCACTAGATTTCCTGTTTCTAATCTGTAGTGAGCAATCAGTGCTGAAGCTCTTATTAAATGGTTCTATCGTTTTTGTAAGTCCATTTAAAAGTAAATCAAATATTGCTCCCAAAATCTGACAGAAACCCACATACGCACCACTTTTTTTTTCTGCTTTAATTGTTCACATTTGTGTTTTACCCAGATGGAAACTCTTATTGGCCAAGGGAACAAATGGCAAAAATGTGAGCAATTAGACATACCGGTTTATTTTTAGAACATCATAATGTGATAATTAAGGCCGATAGATTAATAGAAATTCTGTTAAACCGGCAGTTCACTCTTAATTTAAATGAAAGCAATTGGCCACTGATGAAAATATATGAACTCATTTGTGATCCAGGACTGTTTCTCAGTGTATATATAAAGCTTATATTGACAGCAATGGGAGCCATTTGCACTGTTATTTCATCCTGTACACTAACTTTGATCATTTCAAAGCTATGGCTTCTTTGAGACCAACCATGTTAAATTTGGTAATATATTTATTGGAAAATGACTGGAGGACATCCATGGATTCTGCGGAACCAAACTGATGGTGCTCGGATGTCATTTTCTAAATTGAGAAATCCAGGTGGACTTCCAAGACCCATAACGTGGAGCACCATCAAAGGTAAAGTCAGTAGAATAGAAGACAGTATAGGTCAAAAGTAGTTAGCTGATGCCAAGCTTTGGGTTTTATGAACCTGCAGAATTTAATCGGTAGAGAAGACTGATGGAAGTGAAGAGGTCCACTCTTTGGAAGAGAAGCAGAAAATGCTGGAGACACTCAAGCATCAGTGGAGAGTGGAATATAGGGTTAACATTTCAGGTCTGTGAGCCTTCGTCAGAACCCTGATGAAGAGTCATAGAACTGAAATGTTTACCCTACCATCCTCTCTCTACAGAAGCTGCCTGACCTGCTGAGTGTCTCCAGCATTTCTTGTTCTTATTTCAGATTTCCAGTATCTGTGCTTTTTTGCCCACTGTTTGGAATTCCTGGGAAACAACGAGTTAAGAAGAGCATAAGAGCAGGAGTAGGCCATGCAGCCCTCGAGCCTGCTCCGCCAATCAATAAGATTATGGCTGATTATCGACCTCAACTCCACTTTCCCGCCTGATCTCCATATCCCTTGATTCCCTTAGAGTCCAAAAATCTATCTATCTCAGCCTTGAATATACTCAGAGACTCAGCCCTCTGGGGCAGAGAATTCCAAAGATTCACATCACAACCCTCTGAGTGAAGAAATTCTTCCTCATCTCAGTCTTAAATGGCTTACCCCTTATCCTGAGACTATGCCCCCTGGTTCTAGACACTCCAGCCAGGGGAAACAACCTCTCAGCATCTACCCTGTCAATCCCCCTCAGAATCTTGTATGTTTCAATGAGATCACCTCTCATTCTTCTAAACTCCAGAGAGTATAGGCCCATTCTCTCATCATAGGACAGCCCTCTCATCCCAGGAATCAATAGAGTTAAAGTAGAAATCTGAACAATGGCTTTGATTTTGATGCAGAGAGGAGGAAGGGCATGTAAAAATGAAGCTCTAAACAAAGAAAGAAGAAAGACTTGCATTTATATAGCGCCTTTCACGACCACTGGACATCCCAAAGCACTTTACAGCCAATGAAGTACTTTTTGAAATGTAGTCACTGTTGTAATTTAGGAAGCGTGGCAGCCAATTTGCGCACAGCAAGCTCCCACAAACAGCAATGTGATAATGACCAGATAATCTGTTTTTGTGATGTTGGTTGAGGGATAAATATTGGCCAGGACACCGGGGAGAACTCCCCTGCTCTTCTTTGAAATAGTGCCATGG
Organism: Squalus acanthias; assembly: GCA_030390025.1. Taxonomy (NCBI): domain Eukaryota; kingdom Metazoa; phylum Chordata; class Chondrichthyes; order Squaliformes; family Squalidae; genus Squalus; species Squalus acanthias. The sequence continues at coordinate 10,686,645 of CM059430.1, forward strand.
GATCTTTCACGTCCACCTGAGAGGGCAGACAGGGCCTTGGTTTAATGCCTCATCCGAAAGACGGCACCTCCGACAGTGCAGCACTCGCTCAGTACTGAGCTGGAGCATCAGCCTAGATTTTTGTGTTCAAGTCCCTGGAGAGAAATCCAGATTTCTATGATCACTATTGTCAATAGAGTCTGGACCAGCGCTGATTCAGGGATGCATTACCTTGACACCTATTCATCACTACAATCACTTTGTAGTGCACCTCTCAATTGTCCTGATTTAATCAGGATGTCCCGAATTTGCAGCTGGATTATAATCTTGTTCTTTTATCTTGATTTTAGATCAAGGTCAGTTTCAGAGTAGGATTCCTAAATTTTAAAAATATTCCTACCGTGAAAACTTCTCTCTGGAGCTGCAGGTTTTGGAGATATATTAAGCCTGGTATAAACTTAATTTGTTTTATTAATCAACAGGGTTAGCAGTTTATTTTAATTTAGTAGTGCGTGATTTAAAGTTTATTTATATATATATTTGTCCAGGAAGGCTGGAGATGGAACATGACGAGAATGTGGACAGTAGCGAGCAGGTTAGGCTGCAACTCCATCAGGATTGATCGGAATTTGTAGAGTATGTGTGGGGTGAGGTAAGTTCAGTGCAGGATTATGAACTGGTGCTCTCTGCTGTGGAGATCACTGCAGTTCTCCTCCCTGCCCTCCTCCAGTCCTTTCTTGTTAATGTGTTGCCTAGATATTTCTTCCTAGGGCTATCCCAGTGTCAGCTGTGGCTCAGTTAGTAGCACACTTGCCTCTGAGTCAGCTAGGCTGACACTCCAGTGCAGTGCTGAGGGAGTGCTGCACTGTCGGAGGTGCCGTCTTTCAGATGAGATGTTAAACCGAGGCCCCGTCTGCTCTCTCAGGTGGACGATAAAGATCCCATGGCACTATTTCAAAGAGCAGGGGAGTTATCCCCGGTGTCCTGGTCAATATTTATCCCTCACCAACATAACAAAAACAGATTATCTGGTCATTATCACATTGCTGTTTGTGGGACCTGGCTGTGTGCAAATTGGCTGCCGCGTTTCCCACATTTCAACAGTGACTCCACTTCAAAAGTACTTCATTGGCTGTAAAGCGCTTTGAGACGTCCGGTGGTCGTGAAAGGCGCTATAGAAATGCAAGTCTTTCTTTATGCAGAGTCTCTGTTCTACCTGTTGTCATGCAGGAGAGCATGAAGTAGCAAGAGGAGATGTGATGGGATTTGCTTGCACTGTATTTTGGGAAGATGTCGTAGGGAACTGGTGGTAGTTCTGTTGTTGGATAAGCTTTTAGAAGGACCTTATTTGGCCTTTGTGGAGCAGCATGCTATTTTTGTAATGTCCTTTTTGTGCCTTGCTTTGAAGCCACTCACAGCAATTACCCCTGGGAGATTATTACTGTACCATAGCAGGAGACCGCTGGCAGACCCAAAGGTATTTTTGATGCGATGCAGACTTCTCTCCAGACACCCAGAGTTAGTAGCTTGTTTTGGAGTTCCTTCAGGTCTTTTCTGGGGGACTGTGAAGGGACAGTTGTTTAAAGTGCAATCAATATGACATGCCTCTAGTCAGAGGTTTTATAAGGAGACTCTGTTCTGTTCTGAGCAATACTCCCTGGAGTTGCATTAACAATATTTGAAGTGAGAGAAACTTAACTGCCTTCCTGATTGCTGAGTTGAAGCCACCACAGTCATATTCTTGGCTGTCTCCCTGGAGATGTACCTGTTAAGTTTTCAGAACTGGCTTTCCTGGATTCAGATGCATGGCATCTGGAAGAGATGGGGGAGGAGAACAATCATTTTATAGTACTAACACTCCCTAGCAGAGACATGAGTAAGTTATTCCACCTGTTCAGGTCGACATATATGCTGAAGAGGAAGGGGGACAATAAATTCTTGTAAGACTCTGAAGGCTTTGACCATTGGTGATATGCCGAGTTACATCGAGTTAATTGCCATCCATGCGAAGGGTAGGCCTCTTTTCAGATGCCCTGGAAAAGGGCCATGGTCTCCATTTTGGTGAGGTTGAACTTGTGACCCAAAAGTAGGCCAAATTCCCATATCATTTGCAACATGCTAAGGAGAGACATGGTGAATTTAATGACATGGAGGAGGATGTCAGCTGTATAATAGGATTATATTGCGAGATCCACACCTCCAGTGTGCAAAATACAAATGGATGGGTTCACTCTTATGGTGTTTGCTGGGAATTCAGTAGCCAGAGTGAACAAAAGGGAGGGTTAAGGGGTGTCCTTACCTAGCCCCTCGCTGGAGGAGAAATGTGGGCAGTTGTAGCCATTAATGTTAACTCAAAATCAGAGTAGACAAAGAGAATTCTAATTGATAAGCTTAGTTATTTTTTTTTAAATGTTTGCGAGGGACTGCTTACTAACACAAAAACTTGATGGTTGCTATGTGGCACCTTGTGATGAAGTGTCAGTTGTACTTCTGGAGGGAGAGGCCTCTTGGTGTTGTGTTGATATCATGGGGCGTGGTCCTGGTGCACAGATAGAACCTGGGACAGTTCCAGAGAGCCCTGGCATTTCAGCGTCGGAGCGGAGCTGGATTTTTTTCAGGTGAGCTGGCTTCAAGGAAGTATTTATCCGGTTGCTATGGTTTGTTTTGGGAAACAAAGGGCTTGTCTGTGAGTAGAAATAGTGCTGGGTGCACACAGGGGTTAACAGAGGTACTGAACGCTTACTGAGCTGTGTTAGAAATAGTTGAGCGGTGATGTTATTTAGCGGATGTTATTTAATGGTTTTAGTGCAGACATGGCATAAAAAATAATGGGATTGCTTTTCCAAAAGAATTTTACTGCTGTGCTTTTGTGGCTAGGCCCTCGGAGTAGCCAATGGTCTAAACCATCATCCAAAACACGGTGTCTTTTGAACTTCCTCTATTCTCTGTGCAGTAGCGGTTTTGATACTGTCCTGCCTCACTGAAGAATAACTCCTGGTGGTGCAGCCACAGTGAGCCACAGCTATGAGAAGTCATGGAGCAATCCATTTCCTACCCATTTGCCTTTGTGGCTGGCAGAGAGAACCTGTGAAAAAGCAAAAGTTCAAAGCAGCAGAAACAACTGGATAGGAAAACAAATTTCAAACTGATTTCACACAGAGGAAATCTCTCAAAGCAAATATTTGGGCACCTCAGCACACAGTCTAAGGGGTGCAGCTGTGTTTCAATAACATAGTTACCACAATAGAGGAGATATTACAAGTAAATGTGCCAAGTTATCTAAATATAAAAGCTTTATTGATTTGTGTCAAACCATTCAGTGTTTTTCCTTTTTGAAAAAGCAAATCATTTTAATACAAGCTCTGTGTTTTATGTGCAAAACATACATCAGCTTTTGTTTTTCTCGCTCTCGTTTCCTCCCCTCTTTTCCTGAAGGTGCCAGTTCACACTCACATACAGTTGCACAGGCTGTAGCCACTGTCTGATGCTTGCCGAGGTGAGCATTCTTCATGGGTGAGCCCAGACAGAGGGCGTTGGCAGACCACTCAAATGTGAAGGGATCACCGCCAACTCGATCCTGTCCTCTCCCGAAGTCCATGGGGGCACTTTCCGGCAGGAGTCACCAGATAGCTGTCAGGAGTGGGAACCCTGGCTGACTCTTCCCCTCGCTACCCCCTAGATTGCTGAGGCCATTTGTAGCAGCACTCGGGCTGAGGTTAGCTAACCCAACACAAACTGGACATTGAACCATGTCTGTGGGGCACACTTCCACACTGGGCACCAACTGAAACAGCCAGTCAATTTTTATATGTAAAACAATAATCAGTGATGGGGATTCTTTACCCCATTAAAATATTCTATGATTACCTATGTAAGTTCCAAAATCCAATTTTTGAATAATAGGAATGGATAAAATTAAAAAGATGAAATCTACTTTTGCAATACGCAGTTGGCTGCTAATTAATGAGTCGCACCTTCACTTCTGTCGATATCAACTATGGATTAATAACATACAGCACACCATTGGTGGAGTACAGCATTAATGTGGCACTGTTATATGCTGCAGTATCTTCGACAGCACCTCCGAAACCCGTGACCACTACTGCCTAGAATGACAAGAAATCATTCAAGGCATGCTGACCTCCCAGCCTGAACATTTGATACGAGCTCCTGTTGTGCAAGGTCCTTAACGTTAAAGCTTTGCAACACTGAGTTGGCAGTATAACTCGGGTCCACCAGCTCCACGTCACTCTAAGCAGGTAATTTTTTTGTTATTATTCACGGGATGAGGGCATCGTTGACAGGCACATGGGAAGACCATCACCTCCAAGTTTCCCCTCCAAGTTACAAACCATTCCTGACTTGGAAATATATCGGCCATTCCTTCATCGTCGCTGGGCCAAAATCCTGGAACTCCCTCCCTAACAGCACTGTGGGAGCACCTTCACCGCACGGACTGCAGCGGTTCAAGGCGGCAGCTCACCACCACCTTCTCAAGGGCAATTAGGGATGGGCAATAAAAGCTGGCCTTTCCAGCGACGCCCACATCCCGTGAATGAATAATAAAAAATGACCTGCTTAGAGTGATGTGGAACTGGCAGACCCGAGTTATACTGCCAACTTAGTGTTGCAAAGCTTTAACATTAAGGACCTTGCACACAGGAGCTCGTCTCAAGTGCTCAGGCTGGGAGGTCAGCATGCTTTGAATGATTTTCTGTCCAGTGAATTTGTAACATTTGACCTTTATTGCCACTTCCTTTCACGTTGAGTACGTTTGCTAAAACAAATTGTTATCATTGATTCATCTTAACATGTTGTTTGCAGCATTAAAAGAAGTTATTTAATTAAGCTAACCTTTGTTGCAGTATGACCCATGCAGGATTGGTGGCTATGGGGTTGAAATTGCACTAAGCAGGGTTAACACCCCTATTGCAGCAGATAACATTCTATCTACTGTAATTGCTCACTGCTCATATCACGCATATTGTCCTATTCTGAAATAAAACCAGAAAATGCTGGAAATACTCAGCAGGTCAGTTCTGACGAAGGGTCATCGACCTGGAACGTTCACTCTGTTTCTCTCTCCACTGATGCTGGCTGACCTGCTGAGTATTTCCAGCATTTTCTGTTTTGATTTCAGATTTCCCGCATCCGCAGTATTTTGCTTTTGTCCTGTTCTGAATTGGCTGTTTAATTAGTACTTGGAATTTTAAAATAAGATATAATATTTGAGCCTAACTGCTCACATTCCAGGCTGGCAACAAGTTACCCCACCCAGCGTGTATCAGAAAATCACACCAATTGAAATCAATAGACAGGAAACCACAGCAGTTCACTTGTGAGCTTTCCAATTTGCGCTGTTGATGGCTGAGGTCACTCACCACTAACCTGGACTCAGAAAATTAACCTTGTAGCGCATCCTTCTTGAGAACAAAAAGCAAGTTAATACAACTGTTAACAGGTTAAATAACAAATGTAGTGGATGTATTTTACCTAGAGCAGCAGAGCGAGGTACACCCAAATACACCAACTGAAGTATATCTTTTACAGTTTTAAATTATAGGGAAAGAGCAGGGAAATAGGATTCACGTAAGTATTCCGGTGTGGGGTTAGAACTGGCACAGCTCTAATGGGCTGAATGGCCTGCTTCTGGGCTGAGATTTCTAAGTTCCTGTTACCACAAGTAAATGATGCTTTGGAACAGAGGAGGCTGAGGGGCGACCTAATTGAGGTGTATAAAATTATGAGGGGCCTAGTTAGAGTGGATAGGAAGGACCTATTTCCCTTAGCAGAAGGGTCAATAACCAGGGGGCATGGATTTAAAGTAATTGGTAGAAGGTTTAGAGGGAATTTGAGGAGAAATCTTTTCACCCAGAGTGGTGGGGGTCAGGAACTCACTGCCTGAAAGGGTGGTAGAGGCAGAGACCCTCACATTTAAAAAGTACTTGGATGTGCACTTAAAGTGCCGTAACCTACAAGGCTACGGACCAAGTGCTGGAAAGTGGGATTAGGGTGGATAGCTCTTTGTCGGCCAGCACAGACAAGATGGGCCAAATGGCCTCCTTCTGTGCTGTAAATTTTGATTATTCTATGGGGGAAAAATTCAGTTGGTTGCGCCTCCCGTTAGCGCCTTAAGAGGGCGCTAATGGGGCACAAAGCAACTAGCGCCCGGGCGCGGCGATGTTTGCACCGCTCGTGAAATTAACTAGATATTTTGCGGCGGCGCTAAACACTACCGCCACGATCTCCTGCGCCGGCAGATCGTGACGTCAGTCGAGTGCGCAACGCCCCAGTAGCACCCCGGAGTGGATATTGAGTGGCGCCCCCTGCCTTACCGCCTGCCACTAGCAACGACAGGTTGAGGGGAGCGTTTTGCATTCAGGAAGGGACTGGGGGAGCGCTATTTAAAGGCGACCACTTCCTGCCTTTTTTTGTTGGTGACATTTTTGAACCACGCATTCTGAGAGAGAGAAAGAGAGACTTCTGGAGAGATTCAACGCTGTGTGAAGGAGTTTTGGGTACTGTGCAGAACTTTGCAGGTTCATTTTGATTTGCCCTTCCTTGTATCGATTTAGAAGAGACTGTGGGGGCTGCACTCTGAGCTCTTTCCCTGGGCCTCTCCATTGTTCTTTCCAGCAGATTTGATGTGCAGGTCTCTCCAGGCCGAGATTCAAGGCTGCAATGAGCAGTATGTGGAGGGAGAGCAAGATCAACCCTTCCCTTTAAGAACTGGCCGGGGCCATTGTGTCTGTGTTCCATTGCTGACTGACATCACATGAGCTTCGCCAGCGCTCTGAGTTAGCGCCTCACTCCTCGGCCTTTGCGCCTTAAGACAGATGTGTAGCACCTGATTTAGCGCTCCAATCACCTCCAGGGGCGATAAAAGTCAAGTTTGCAGTTGGAGGCGATAATTAGTGCTAGGCGCTAATCTTTGCACCCGGCCGATAATTGCGCCCCAAACGGGGCGATACTGAATTTTTCCCCCACGATTCTATGCAAGGGCTTTGCTCTGCACCCAAGGATGGCAACCTGGTAGCAGACACCGAGAAACTACTGTCAGCATTGCTAGCAAACACTTAACATGTTCCTGTGACACCTTGAGATGCAATTTTAATGGAAGCCTTAACCTAATTAACAATTTCATTAGAATAATGGACAGAGGATCATTATACAAATGTGTTAATTTTTCATTGACAGTCATTTCTAGCCTATAGGAATAAGCAGATCCTACCTAGCTTATGCTACAGTGCACAATATATGTCCCTGTAATATGCTACAGAAAAAAGACCAGTATTACCACAGTTACATCAAAATATAAATCTTCAGATCCTTTTTGCCCCATTCTGCATCTTTTTTTTTCAGAACAAAAAGTAACTTAATAAAGCTACAAACAGGTTAAATAGCACAATGGATGTATTCTACCGAGAGCAGCAGACCAGGTACCTTCAAATACACCAACCATTTTACAGTTCTAAATTTTAGAGACAGAAATTTGTCGCATTCTGACATAATCTCTAGCGCGCTCAGCGCACTTGCCAGGTAACAGTTAAAATATCATTTTTATTAATAAAATATTAGACTGTGTGTTATAAAGAACAACAGATACCAGACTGCTGGTTTAAGGCAGTAGTTGAACTTTAGGGTTCTGTTAATGTTCTGAAATGGCTGGAGCTTTGCTTCCGTGGTTTATGATGCTATCAAAACTACCCAACTGAATTATTGCCTTGTAACTCACTAGTCAGTTATTGTCCATATGTAATTATAGATTTGACATGGTATTTGAAGACTATTTCCTTTATATAATAAAACCTGTATTTCTGGGCACGTTGAATAATGTCCCAGTTGTATTGGACTAAGTGGTGCAATTCTTGAAGCATTTGTGAGAATGATTTGTGTGGGCTGCAGTGATTATGTTGCTGACTTGCATCACTCAGAGAATCATAGAATTCCACACCTGTGCAGTGACACATTTGCAGAGCTCTCCTTCCTGGTCTCTGATTGCTGGCGGAATTTGTAGCCATGATGCGGAGATGCCGGTGTTGGACTGGGGTGGACAAAATTGAGAGGTCGCACAACACCAGGTTATAGTCCAACAGTTTTATTTGAAATCACAAGCTTTCGGAGCTATCGATCGCCTGAGGAAGGGGCGATCGATAGCTCCGAAAGCTTGTGATTTCAAATAAAACTGTTGGACTATAACCTGAATTTGTAGCGTCAGAACTAAGCTGAAAGGGCGATTCAGCATTTTCCAATCCTTTGGAATTACATTGAGAAGGTTGGCCCCACACCAGATGCAGCGTACATAGTACCAAGGGTGCAGGGCTCACTGCCGATACAAAATGAACGATTTTTTCAGAAATCGGCAGCATTATACAGCACATTTGGGCCTGGGATTTGGTTGGCGCCCGACTTTGGGTGCGAGCCCTGGGGCAAACATGAACTGCCCCGCCGAAACCGATGAGCAAGATTGGTCCGCGTGTGTCATCAGGTCCGAACCGGTATGCTGGGGACGCTTGTCGCACCCCAAGAGACAGTGTGCCGCTCGCGAAGAACATGAAGATTGGCCGGTGGGGACACCAGTATCAGACCTATCGTGAATCCCTGGGGTGGGGAGGAGATCGGTGGGGGGGCCGGGGAGGTGGCGGCAGCAAGTGGTGGCTGGCAGCAGCCCGCAGTTTTAATGTGGAGTCAGGAGGAGCACTCCTGCCCAATCCGGCTGCACATACAGGTAAGTTAAAAAAACTATTTACGAGAGCTCCCCTTAAAGACCGCTGGTTTGGCTGCTGTGCGCCTAAGAAAAATGACCGCAGCATGCACGGTGCATCCCACGGTCAGTCGTGAACCAATTTTGGAAATGGGCCTGAAACAGGAGTTAGGCCCCCAATTTGTATAGGCAGTGGGGCTAACATAGGAACAGGAGTAGGCCATTCAGCCCCTTGAGCCTGTTCTACCAATTAGATCAGACTTGCACCCTGGACGATTACAGGGCAACCTAACCAATATAGCCTATGGTGCATACCCAACGCGGAATGAGTACCCGTATGCCTTATTGGACCCTTAAGTGCCTGTTTTTCGCCTGAAAAATGTGCACTACACAATCCAATATCTAGGCCTTGAAGACAAAGATGCATTGTAAATATCACACCACAGCAATGCTATAATCAGATCCTAAAGCAAAGCTTGATCAAGTCATGTAGATGATCACTAGATACCAGGTTCACAGTAACAAACTCGGAATTAAAGTAAAATGACCATGTGAGATCACGTATGTAAGTCAAGAAGTAATCTGCTTGAATACTGTATAACTTATTTCTATAATTAAAATAAACGAGTTGAAAAACACTTTCTTTTTTCAAACTGTGCTTTATACAGTGGAATCCTGATATGAACCGTTCTACTTTACAAAGAGAAAGCGGCCTTCTCTGGGAGATGATCCAATTGGCTACAAAATTCCATTAAAAATAACACATTGTGACATCTAAAAAATGTTCTGCTTTCACATCCGCATGATCCTTTGATATGTTTCTCACATCAACAGAACTCGACTGCGTGCTTTTGGGTTGCAAGTAAACAGTTCACATCAGCTTTTCCCAGTGATGTTTCACTGCACCGAGCAGATGTTTGCAGTGACATCTGTAGCGCTTGTAAATTCTTTGATGAACTACAGATGTTGTGCGTCCAGTGAGGACGCATATGCACATTTACAGATTGGGAAAGCCTGTATACTGCTCAGTGTCAACTTCATGTGCGTTCTCGTAAATGGTTTTACTGCACAGGGAAGACATAGAGAGGAAAGAATTGCCGTGGTCGCTACGTGTAGCAACAATGCAAACGCGGCCATGAAGAGTTGCTCTGGCTGATAGATCCACGTCGTAAATCTGTTCCATTTGCTACCCATTGACGGTGAAGTCACAGTACACAGTGCACACAAAGTGAATGATTTAATCCAGGAACTGAGCGAATTGAGGTTGAATTTTTGCAGTTATCGCAATGCAGGAATATTGGACTCCTGACAAATAGACCTCACAATGAATCCCAATCTTGTTTAGTATAGCTTCCCTTGGGGGGGGAGACTTCTTTAAGATAAATCAGATATGGTAATATACTAGAGGAAATTGACTGGTGAGGAAAGGGGCTGAGGTGGAAGGGAGGGGCGTGCTCCCTCCTGCATTGCTAAAGCACACTTCCTGATGGGACCAACTGAGGAAGAATATTGTCGCTATCCTTGGAGATGACAGTTCTACCTTCCTTGAAGAGGATCATATTAATTCAGGGGGCTAACATGAGGGGAAATAACAAAATGTTAACTCTGATTTTTTTTTGCACCATTTATTAGTGTTGAAATGGATTTTATGTTAACTGGATAGTTCAAGAATTCCGGATTTTAAAACAATCAGTTCAGCCTTGGCTGGATCGCTGTCCAAGTAACAATGATTCACTGTTGTTCCCAGTCTTTAGATCTCATCCAATTTTTGAAACTCTGGATGTGCTAAAGTTACACATTTTTCCTTTCATGATCCACACTGTTACTCAGGATGAGGTCAACTTATCTCACAGTGTGGAACGTATTTCAGCCTGAAAGGATCCCAAAGGAGAAGGAGCCTGCTGCACACATCTGAAGGCTTTTACTGATCTACAATGAGATCGGGATGTAGAAAAAGTGCAGGGAGTTCTCTGGAGTCCTCTTAATATGCAGCCATTGCAATCATTTTCCAGTGACTGTACCACACAGAAACTTGCAACAAGATAGAAAGAAAGATTTGAATTGATGTCATGTCTTTCATGTCTTCAGGGCATCCCACAGTGCTTTGCAGTCCATGAGTTACTTTTGAAGTGTAATCAGTGTTACTTTGCAGAAAAAAAGAGGCAGCCAATTTGGGCACAGCAAGGTCCCACAAACAGCAATGAGATAGATGACCAGTTAATCTACTTTTGTAGTGCTGGTTATATAATGTAACAGAAAATATATATCTGAAAAATTACACTCAGGCAAAGATTTATTGGCATAAATAATATTTGATCCTAAGCCTCGTTGTCTAATACCTGCAATAATGATTGACATTTAAGAAGGGAGGGTTCCTCGATGGCTGAATTTGAAAATGAATTGCTTAATGTGGAACAGAGTCACACAGACCAGTGGGAAAGATTCCCTCTGGTCACTGTGTGTTAGCAAAATCATAAACAAAGCGGGAAGATTTCCTCTGCCCTCTATTTCTAGCATTCTAAAAGCTTCACACATTGTGTTAATTTTGCCCAACTGAAGGTGATGTTAATGCACCAGAGAGAGCAACAGAGTTTGAAGGTTGAGCAGAACGAGAGATAGCTTAAAGAATAAGGTAAAGGGGAGTCTTTTGGTCGGCATAGCAGCGTGCGTGTTGCAGGAAGCACCTCAATGGTAGATATTTTAGAGGAGGAGGAGCAGGAACAGCAGGTCACCACCAGGTTTGGGGTAGAAAAGGTGGACTTTTAGGACCTGCTACCACCTGATACATCCTGTATCACTGGCACCTACCTGGACTTCAGTGAGGAATGGAGGTTGTGCCTTGACAAAGAAGTCATCTCTAACCTGTGTCACGCCCTGGAACCAGACACAAAGCTAAGCAGTGACATCTGGATTGCTCTCTCAGTGAATGTGCAAGTAACTATTTCCACACTACGAGAGGCTACCAGTAAGAGACGTTACTCAGGTCAGCTGCGCTAAGCTAACAGATACCCTCTTTTGCCACACATTGGAATACATTAGATACAACACTAGCACACGACAGCCACAAGAGAGGTAGACTGCACTCGCAGGCCCAAGTTTGAGGCCTGGATATGTTAACTCCTTGGCCTTATCTGTATGCCGCTGGTCAGATGCCCACCTGAAACGGGCAGAAAGTGGCAGCTGGCCAGCTGGTGGGAGCAGAAGTTTGGGCGTCTGGAGGCTGACGGCCAGCAGCAACGAAAGGCATGCTGGCAAGCAGGGAAGCAAGAAAGACACGGGGGCCTCCGCCGCAGGAGAGGTCGGGACTTTCCTTGATGGGCTCGGAGGCACTCCTGCTCCTCCTGGCCCCATAAAGGCAAGATTGCAACTTACCTTGGGGAGGGGCCAATTCATCATACCAACAACTCCTGACCTGTCTTCACTGGACGGGAAAGCCACAGCTGCTTCCCTGTCCAGGCCTAACTGAAATCCAATCAGGGTTCTATTGACGTAACGGGACCATGATTTGCATATATTTAGAGAAACATAGAAACATAGAAGATAGGAGCAGGAGTAGGCCATTCGGCCCCTCGAGCCTGCTCCGCCATTCAATGCGATCATGGCTGATCATCCAAATTCAGTACCCTGTCCCTGCTTTCTCCCCATATCCCTTGATCCCCTTAGCCTTAAGAAATATATCTAACTCCTTCTTGAACATATTTAATGAATTGGACTCAACTGTCTTCTGTGGTAGAGAATTCCACAGGTTCACCACTCTCTGGGTGAATAAATTCCTCCTCATCTCAGTCCTAAATGGCTTACCCCTTATCCTTAGACTGTGACCCCTGGTTCTGGACTCCCCCGCCATCGGGAACATCCTTCCTGCATCTAGTCTGTCTAGTCCTGTTAGAACTTCATAAGTTTCAATGAGATCCCCTCTCATTCTTCTAAACTCTAGCGAATACAAGGCTTATGAGGCTTCAGCCGCCCAACTGCAGTTGGTGGCCAACGGGATTTCAGCAGGACTGCGGCGGGACGGCTGAGTGCTCAATTTTAAAGGTCCCTTTGTCGTGTTCCTGCTGGGTGGGGTGGGTTAAAACTGCCCCCCACCCCCTATGCATCTCTCCACATTAATGCTGTGGTGGAGGCAATCGCCACTGAGGTCTGCATAGTTTGGAGTTGGCTGATTACCCTGTTCATTTAAAGTAACATGATGGGTTCTTCAAGTTGGCATCAGCTACAAGCTGAAACACAGAGGCCCTCCATGTCCAATGTATTTGGATGTTCATAGTGATTCTTTGCAGTATATAATGGTAGAGCTCAGGTACACCCTGCTTCCTATGTTATGCCATGTGGTATTTTTAATTTGTCTTGTGCTATCGTCTGTTCCTGTCCCCATGGCATAAAGAAACCGTATTGCCTTGTTCTTCATTGGTATCATTAATTTTTGCAAACCGCCCCCACTGCCCCTCTTATAATACAGAAATAATACAGTAAGAGTAAAATATGCTTCATTTTTAAAGACAAGGGCTGATGTGTTACTCTGGCAAATCCGTTACCTGTTTGAATAGCCTCTGTTAGTCAACAACCAAATTCTTCAAATTACTATAGACAGTCTTTTTGAAATTCTGTTTGTCGTAAATGTTGTTGTTGTTGTTTTAACAGATGAGGTACTAAACGGCGCAGTGGAACTTTGAGCAAGAGAATGGTAAATGGGCAAAGAATTAGGCAAGAAAGTGTTCACAAAACTGACCTTGAACCACTTCAAGTGCTTGTACAACAGCAAGCGGTAACATGGGCCTATGTTTACCAACGGATATACTGTATGCTTAGGATCATAGAAGTTTACGGCACAGAAGGTGGCCAATCGGCTCATCGAGTCTGTGCCGGCCGAAAAAGAGCTCTCCAGCCTAATCCCACTTTCCAGCTCTTGGTCCATAGCCTTGTAGGTTACTGAACTTTAAGTGCATATCCAAGTACTTTTTAAATGTGATGAGGGTTTCTGCCTCTACCTCTTGATTTACAAATGATGTGGAAGTGATTTGAACATAAAGATCTGCAGGACTAGATTTATAATTACCATCTTTGTTACCAGCAGAATCCAACAGCTCAATACTGCTCTCTGCTCTGATTGGTAGAAATGCACCCAGCTTACTTCATGTATGTATGTGGGAGTCCACACCATCTCACCAGTTCAGCGGCACCCCTGCAATATAAATGTCTCTGTGTATGTGTCTCCTTAGGCATCATTGTGCCTCTGGATATAAAATGTATCAGTGGCAAAGGCAAATACAGTGGCATAGTGGTTAGCACTGTTGCCTCACAGCGCCAGGGACCCGGGTTCGAATCTGGCCATGGGTGACTGTCTGTGTGGAGTTTGCACATTCTCCCCGTGTCTGCGTGGGTTTCCTCCGGGTGCTCCGGTTTCCTCCCACAGTCCAAAGATGTGCGGGTTAGGTTGATTTGGCTATGATAAATTGACACTTAGTGTTAGAGGGATTAAATACGTGGGGTTACAGGGATAGGGTGGGATATGTGTTGGTGCAGGCTCGATGGGCCGAAATGGCCTCTATCTGCACTGTGGGGATTCTGTGAAATGGCTGCCTCTCCTGGCATATAGTGTTGGATCTGCCATTTTGACTCCGAGTGGTAAATTGAAAATAACCTGTGATCTCTGCTATACAGTACATGGGGCTGTTTTCTCTAGAAAAGTGAAGACTGATAGAGGTCTTTAAGATTATGAAAGAGTTTGAAAGGGTAGATGTAGAGAAGATGTTTCCACTTGTGGGGGAGACCAAAACTAGCGGTCATAAATATAAGATAGTCACGAATAAATCAAATAAGGAATTCAGGAGAAATGTCTTTACCAGAGAGTGGTTAGAATGTGGAACTCGCTACCACAAGGAGTAGTTCATAGAATGGTTACAGAACAGAAGGAGGCCATTCGGTCCATCGAGCCTGTGCCGGCTCTCTGCAAGAGCACTTCAGCTAGTCCCACTCCCCTGCCCTTTCCCTATAGCCCTGCAAACGTTTTTTCTTCAGGTACTTATCCAATTCCCTTTTGAAAGTTGAGACGAATAGCATAGATGCATTTAAGGGGGAGCTAGATAAACACATGAGGGAAAAAGGAATAGAAGGCTATAGGCACAGAGTTAGATGAAGATGGGTGGGAGGAGGCTCGTGTGGAGCATAAACACCGGCATCGACTAGTTGGGCTGAATGGCCTGTTTCTACGCTGTACATTGTATGTAATTCTATGTACATGGAACAGAAGTGTAAAAGAGTTCTTTTACTGTCTCTGAGACAGGAAGCATTCAATTTTAACATTTAACTGTAGCCAAAATCAGAAAGAGGACGATCCCAACAATCATTGTAGTGCCAATATGGAAATGACTCAAAACCAATCGACTAGGGCTGCCCCCACACAGCAGTTGGAAAGACTGATGCTATTGTTTCAGAGCTTTTAGTAGCTGTCCCCTGCTGTGGGATTCTTCCTAGCCTGGAGGGTGGGGGAGGGGACAGGGAAAAGAAGAATAAATCCCACAAGCAAGTTTCAGTTGTCTGGTGAAATATTTCAGGAGTCACTCTCCTGTTCCAGCAGACAACATGAAGACTTTTGAGAAACAGATTAGTGCAGGTCTGAACAGGAGATTTAATTTATGGAGAAGCCCTATAACCTTTTGTTAAAGTTTTAGTTGTTTGATCTTAAAATCAACATCCTGAACCATGACCTCTGGCTTTAATGAAACTCTAGTACAACTTAGGAATCATAGGTGTGAACCTCAGGGGGACTACAGGGTTCATCCTCTCCCCTTGAAAAAAATCTGCATTATAATTCATCCCCACCCCCACCAAAAAAAAGAGCTAACTTAAAATAATTGCGTCATCCCCCCAACCACCACCAACAGGCAAATAGGTTTGAAATCACTCAATCACTCATACTTTCGTATGAATATTATTTTACTGCAGGCGTTAATCCATTTATTAATACTGTACCTTGGACAGCCTGTTCGACTGGATCATCATCTTGAGTTGAAGTACTGTCTGGTTGAATTTTCAGTCATACTTAACATCCAAATAGTTTAAGTATAGATGACAGTTATGCTACAACAAAACGAAAAAAATCTGTCAACCCTTGCTCTTAAAGTGACAGAGTGTCACTTACGCTGCTGATGTTGTGTAAGTAAAGCAATCACCAGCCTCTGATTACATCTATAAAAGAAGCAAGGTGCAAGCTCAAGTTTCCAAACGACTAAGAGTTCCTCGTGCAATATGACATCACCACGAGCCCAGCAAAGAGCTTTCAAGAGGGCATATTCCTCTCAGTTGTCCAGTTGACCGGGATAAGCTTGAGTTTGACAATCCTAAATTTGTTAGGATGTTTTAATTTTAAAACATTTCTGGCTCCATTTTCTTTCGGAGATTGAAATCTTGCCAGATTCAGATGCTCTGCCTCATGAGCAAGTTTTTCGGGCACTCACACAGCTAGTCAAATTGACTTGCCAATGCATGCCAGGACTGCCTGTCCTGACAGCCTCGTGTGATTAATGGTTGACAGACGCAACCTCATTTGGGATCTAATTCATACGCCATTTTCCCAGGTTGCTCGGCACTGGAATTATTTGCTTTCAGCGCTTCATTTAGCAACGTGTTATTTTGATTTTGCTAAAGCTTCATCCAACTCCACACAGTCCCATACAAGACAAGCTGTAAGGGTTGTAGAAAATTCCAGGGAGGAAGGCATTTAATAGGAAGGAACTGGATAGACAGTAACAGAAAGACTGCCAAGGTTACTTTGCTAGATGGCAGTGTTGTAGTATTGGGGTGTTTGATCATTTGTTCATATCATAAAATAATTAGGATACGTATGGAAAAAAGTAGCACATTATCGTTGCACAGTTGCTAAGACTTTTAAACACTGTGGCCTAGCTTCTAATGTAGGTACAGGAAACTCTTTATTAACCGGCACCCAAATATCCGGAAATCTCTCTTAACCGGCAAAATTCTTGAGTAGGTAACCGGGGTTTTCCTTCATCTCTCGTTTAAAAATTAACTTTAAAAAACACCCCGAGGCGTTTGCCTTGTATCGGAGCGTGTAGATTGGGAGGGGAATGTGCAGCCCGGGGAGGCAGCAGACACGACAGATGGTTAGCTGGCGGTCCCCGGGGAGACGGAGCTCCGAATGCAGGCGCATGTCAGTGTGTACGGGGCTCTCGTACGTTGGGAGATATAACTCTCCATTATCCGGACTTTTTGATTAACCGGCACCACGCCGGTCCCGTCGGTGCCGGTTAATAAAGAGTTTCCTGTACTACATATGTCGATGATTTTGGTAATGATTTTACTTAGTCCTCATCAGATCATAGAATCATACAGAACAGGAGGCCATTCGGCCCATCGTGCCTGTGACGGCTCTTTGAAAGAGCTATTCAATCAGTCCCACTCCCCTGCTACTATTAAATCTACTTCCACCAACCTTTCAGGTAGTGCAGTCCAGATCATAACAACTCCCTGCATGAAAAAATGTCTCCTCATCTGCCCCCTGGATCTTTTGTCAATTATCTTAAATCTCTGTCCCTGGTTACTGACCCTCCTGACGGTGGAAACAGTTTCTCCTTACCTACTCTATCAAAACCCCTCAGTCTCTCCACATAACTGAAGTCCTTCATCTCTGGTACCATTCTGGTAAATCTATGCACCTTCTCCAAGGCATTGACATTTTACTTAAAGTGTGGTGTCCAGAATTGGACACAATACTCCAAATGAGGCCTAACCAGCGACTTATAAAGGTTTAGCATCATTTCCTTGCTTTTCTATTCTATCCCTTTAAAGCTAACAGCCTTATCAACTTTTCCCGACACCGTCAAAGATTCATATATGTGACCCCCGACCGCCCCCCCCCGAGGTCTCTCTGTTCCTGCACCCCCTTTAAAATTGTACTATTTCATTTATATTGTCGCTCCTCATTCTTTCTTCCTAAATCCACGTGTCTGCCCATTTCACCAGTCTGTCTAGGTCCTCCTGAGGTCTGCTACTATCCCCCTCACTATTTACTACATTTCCAAGTTTTGTGTCATCTGCAAACTTTGAAATTATGCCTCCTATGCCCAAGTCCAGGTCATTAATAAATACAAAAAGAGCAGTAGTCCTAATACCGAATTCTGGGGGTCACGACTGTATACTTCCCTCCAGTTTGATAAACAACCGTTTACCACTACTCTCTGCTATCTGTCCCTTAGCTAATTCCGTATCCATGCTGCCACTGCCCTTTTAATCCCCTGGGCTTCAATTTTGCAAACAAGTCTATTTTATGGCACTTTATGAAACAGATAAAGTGCTTTTCTTCATGGAACTCACCCAAGTGGCTAAATTAGTCACTGTCACTGCTCCGGCAAGTTAAAATATGTTTATAAATCTTCCTTCATTTTCTGCTAAGGTCTGATCCACAGTTATATGTCCATGTGCCATTTGGTGAGTGAAGGAATCATAGAATAGCACAGCACAGAAAGAGGCCATTCGGCCCATCGAGTCTTCGCCGGCTCTTTCGAAGAGCAATCCAGTTAGTCCCACTCCCCCGCTCTTTCCCCATATCCCTGCAATTTTTTCTCCTTCATGTATTTATCCTTTTGAAGGCTACTATTGAATCTGTTTCCACCACCCTATCAGGCAGTGCATTCCAAATCCTAACCACTCGTTGCGTAAAAATGTTTTTCTTCATGTTGCCTCTGGTTCTTTTGCCAAACACCTTAAATCTGTGCCCCCTGATTATCGACCCTTCAGCCATTGGAAACATTTTCTCTTTATTTACTCTATCTAAACCCTTAATGATTTTAAACACCTCTATCTAATCTCCTCTTAGCCTTCTTTGCTCTAAGGAGAACAACCCCAGCTTCTCCAGTCTATCCACGTAACTGTAATCCCTCATCCCTGGAACCATTCTCGGAAATCTCTTTTTATCCTCTCCAAAGCATTCGTGTCCTTCCTAAAGTGTGGTGCTCAGAGATGGACACAATACTCCAGCTGGGGCCGAACTAATGTTTTACATAGGTTTAGCATAACTTCCTGACTGTTGTACTCCATGCCTCTTCCTAAAGTGTGCTATCAAAATTAATCAAAAAAACTGCATCAAGCCACTTTTCATTGCAAGGCTGCTGATCCCGTCATTTTGAATTGTCAATATTCCTGTTTTCCTTAGTCATGCTGACAGTAAAAGATTTTTTTTCAAATTAAGGCTCACAGCTGCAATGGAGAATCCCAGCTGCAGCAGCAGTGTGGTTCTTCAGGGTGTAACAGCTCCGATGCATTGCATCATGGAGTGGTGGGACGTGGGTTAAGACTCGCAATCCACCATCCCGAATTCTTGAGCTCAGCTGTGGCAGTGTGAAGAAGCAGAGGCTCCTCCTCAGGATGGAAGGGGCAATGGATGGGAACATCATCCTTCGGCTGCTCCTGTGTATCTGCTGGCAGCCTGTTCAGAGCAGCTCAGCAATAGGTGACAGTCTGGCCTCCTGGTTACATCAGAACATAAGAACATAAGGATTAGGAGCAGGAGTGGGCCATATAGCCCCTCGAGCCTGCTCCGCCATTCAATAAGATCATGGCTGATCTACCTCAACTCCACTTTCCTGCCCGATCTCCATATCCCTTGATTCCCCTCGAGTCCAAAAATCTATCTATTTCAACCTTGAATATACTCAACAACTCAGCATCCACAGCCCTTCGGGGCAGAGAATTCCAAAGATTCACAACCCTCTGAGTGAAGAAATTCCTCCTCACCTCAGTCTTAAATGGCCGACCCCTTATCCTGAGACTATGCCCCCTAGTTCTAGACTCTCCAGCCAGGGGAAACAACATCTCAGCATCTACCCTGTCAATCCCCCTCAGACTCTTATATGGTTCAATGAGATCACCTCTCATTCTTCTAAACTCCAGAGAGTCAAGGCCCAATCTCTCCTCATAGGACAACCCTCTCATCCCAGGGATCAATCTAGTGAACCATCAATGTGTGGCACGATTTGAGCAGGGAAGTGGGTGACCACACAACTACACACACCCACGCACACATATACACACAGCTACACATGCATATATGTACACACACACATAAATACACTCACACGCACACATACACACACATACATACACACATACGAATATATACACGCGCACATACATACACACACACACACACACACACACAGCTACACACACACATGCAAACACATTCCAATGAATATAAATGTTTAACTTCAAAGGTGTGGCCACACTGGCCCATAAGTTTTACAATTATATCAGTATATAGATATGACTATATGAATAGTTGTTCCATCACTCGACTGACAATGAGCTAAACTGTAGATTGCGTGTTTTTTCATTATCTGTATTAGGCCCTAAGGCTAATCCTGAAAATAATAAACATCCACTTCAGACCTGTATATTTAACAAGATCTACAGAATAGTTGGACAAAGGTATTGCAGCTCAAATGTAAATCTGATGAGTGAAACATCCCTGCCACATGATATATTTATTTATACAAATACGGTTAAGTATTTTTATAATTTACATCTAGTCTAAATTGTCTGCTTTGTGCTTGGATTATATGAATCTATGTTGACATTTCTCTCTTGCTGAGCGAGTTTATTATCACAGCAGATAAGACTATTACAGCTCACATGTGGTACTGTAGCACTGTCTAGCATCGGGCTAGCTCTGACTGTTTTATGACTCTGTGCCATCTGTATTAAATACCAGTAGCTATTTGTTGTTGTTTTTAGGGTCAACTGCTGAAACCTAGACTGGACAAATGGATTACCATTTTTAACCACTATCTGAGGCAGTGATAGGTGAAATAACAAGGAATAGCATTGGACGACGCTACTACCCGTGAACATTACAACAGCGACTACACTTCAAAAAAAAGTACCTCATTGGCTGTAAAGCACTTTGGGATATCCGGTGGTCGTGAAAGGCGCTATATAAATATAAGTCTTTCTTTCTTTTAATTAATTCAAGTACAGAATTAGTGCTGAATGCCCCATCTTTGGTGCTGTTTCATTCAATGAGTTTCTAGAAAATATAAAATTGTTTTACTCTCTTTTATTAACTTTTGTAATTTTCTCCTTTTTTTCTATTTTGTTTTAACTTCCTTTCCCAACTATTGGTGGCCGTACCTTCAGCTGCCAAGGCCCTGAGCTCTGGAATTCCCTCCTAAACCTCTCGGCCTCTCTACCTCTCTTTCCTCCTTTAAGACGCTCCTTAAAACCGACCACTTTGACCAAGCTTTTGTTCATCTGTCCTAATTTCTCCTTATGTGGCTTGGTGTCAATTTTTTTTGTCTTATAACACTCCTGTGAAGCACCTTGGGACGTTTTACTAGGTTAAAGGTGCTATATAAATACAAGTTGTTGTTGTTCCTTTCTCCTGAAGGTGCTGACAGGTGCTGGGGTATAGTTCCATGGGTGTCTGCTCCCCTTTAATACCTCACCCAAATAGGCATTCTTCATGAAATAAAAACAGAAAATGCTGGAAACACTCAACAGGTCAGGCAGCATCTGTGGAGAGAGAAACAAAGTTAATGTTTCAGGTCGATGACCTTTCATCAGAACTGGCAAAAGTTAGAGATGTAGCAGCTTTTAAGCAAGTACAGGGGCAGGGGAAGGGGGGAATGGGGGAGGGGAGGAAAGAACAGAAAGGAAGGCCTGTGATAGGGTGGAGGGCAGGAGTGATTAAATGACAAAAGGAATGATGGTGCAAGGCAAAATGGGATGGTAATAGTTCAAGTAAAGAAACACAAGATGGGTCTAGAGGAGCTGTAAATGGCAACAGCAGAATCATTACCAGCACCTGCTGTCCGTAAAAAATGGGAACAGTGGTTATGATCCGAAATTGATGAACTCGATGTTGAGTTCATGGGTATGATGCGGAGATGCCGGTGTTGGACTGGGGTGGACAAAAATGAGAAGTCGCACAACACCAGATTATAGTCCAACAGTTTTATTTGAAATCACGTGATTTCAAATAAAACTGTTGGACTATAACCTGGTGTTGTGCGACTTCTCATTTTTGAGTTCATGGGTGAGTGTAAACAAGTGTCGGCAGGCTAGTCCATCAGGTGGGTGGGTGGGAAGGAGGGAGGGGGCTGCAGAAGCAGGAGCATCTCCGCTGGGCTTGTACTTGTACTCACCCAGCGACCACACATCTACCTCTTTCCCGTATGGGTCACTGAATGGCGTTCCGGAGTGGAAATTCTGGCTGGCTTTTCCCCTCCCTGGCCTAGAGACACTGAAGTCAACTTTAGCATCCCATACTCTGGATGAGATCAGCTAACTCAGCATAGATAGGGAGATCTTTCTGTTCTGTACAGTTCAGTGCCAAACCTGGCAGTGAATTTACTCACCAGGCCATAGAGGCATCCAGCATGGTAGATTTTCGTTATTAGCTCCTGGGCATACAGCAACACCTGGATACAGCCCAGAGAGGAGTATAAGGTTGGGATGATCACACACGCCCACAATGGAATCTGCTCAGTTTTCCTCCCTGTGTTGCTGATCATCGTAGAATCACAGAATCATAGAAATTTATGACACAGAAGGAGGCCATTCGGCCCATCGTGTCTGTGCCGGCCGAAAAAGAGCTCTCCAACCTAATCCCACTTTCCAGCTCTTGATCTGTAACCTTGTAGGTTACAGCACTTCAAGTGCATACCCAACCACTTTTACAATGCAATGAGGGTTTCTGCCTCTACCACTCTTTCAGGCAGTGAGTTCCAGACCCCCTCCACCCTCTGGGTGAAAAAAGTTCTCCTCAACACCCCTCTAAACCTTCTACCAGTTACTTTTAAATGATGATTTATCCCCTGGCGTTAGAGACACAAATCTACTCTCGAATTTTCTCCGATAGGTTTAGGTAAAAACCCAATGGTGACTGACCAAAAGAGAAGGGCTCATGATCAGCGTGAGGCTGAGCACACCGACAGCAGTACTGCTGCGAATGAAATGTGTCTCAAGGGATTCTCCTGGCAGCTGGTGTTCATTTCACCGAGCAAACGGGCTCGCGTGGGCAAGCCGCGCGAATTTGATTCTTTTAAGAAACAAACTTTATTAAAATAAAGTGCGGCACTGATTCGTACAGACTAGGAAGATTCTGGTTTCAATCCCGTCTGTGTTGAGTTGCTGAGCCATCCTTACAGGCATTATATTTGCCCCCAGTGCCCCTGGGCTAAACAGGGGGAAAATTAGCCAGACTCTACGCATACAGTGGTTAATTTAACATGTATAATGAGGGCCATCAAAAGGCCAGCAAGCATTGATAATACTACATTAAGCCAGTCTCCTGTCTTCCCTGCAAGATTGATGCTTAAGTGACATGATGGCAATGCCTTCTTGTACTTTCAGTGATTGCCACCTTTAATTAGGCAAATAAATCTTTGTCAAGTAACACCTGAAGCATTTGAACTGACAAGTGACCCTTGGCACCCTGGCCCCACCAGCAGCGCTCTGCACCCTGAGGCTTTACCACCTTGCAGTGTGCTTGACGATTTTTATCAGATCTAACGCACTCTTCTGTTATCTCTCTTCCTATCTTTGACCTTTTCAGCTCTCTGAGAGTAAATTCTTCATTAAGGCCTTTGTCCTAGGCTATGTTATTTTATCTTTATCAACCTTCATCCATCCATTAAAAATTATCATTTTATTTTGCCCTCCTCTTTTAATAGACAATGTCACAGGCCTTGCTCACCTATAGGTGCCTCTTTTACCCCTTAGCTAAATTACTATCAGTGATATAGTCCTCTTAATCTTTGTTTAAAGCTCTTTAAATGATGTCATATATTAGGCCATTAATTAAGTCTGAACCAACTCCAACATTAAGAAAGTTGAATTTCTAGCATTTCACTGTATAATTGCAATCAGCTTTGGGGTTTCATTTTTTTTTTACAGTAGTTACTTGGACCCTCATTCCAGGTTCAGGCTGGATTTGCACTATTCCCGAAGCATTAGTGCAAAGTGAATCTACTTCCCACTAACGTAACAGTTATAGTGCGGATGCACTCTTCAAATAAATCGGGTTGTCTTTTGTTTGCTATTTGCTGGTGGCAAAATTACCATGGCCACAAAATTTCCCAACAATCAACTGCAAATCATGGCCGAGTTTTTCCGCCTCCTCAGATTTGGGACTCCTCCTCTGATATGGCGGGATTTCCAGCCATCACAAAGGTGCACCCTGTGTACGAGAGCCAATCTTCCGGCCTGAGGGTCTTTACAATATTGTAGTTAGGCTCCCCGGCCTTCAACAGAGGCCCTGACTGAAGTGGGGGCACGGAACCTAGCAACTGCCTGCCTTAGCAACCTCTGAGTATCAGTGGAAGTTTAAAACAGTTTTCAAAGATCTTTAAATCCTCTGCCTAGGCTTGTGCCATCGATCACTCTATGTTTGATTGATTGATTAAACAGCTCCCCCCCCATCCCACCCTGCTCGTCGCCATAGTAAAGCTGGACCAACATGGGTCCTTGGTACCCAATGTTGCTATAGTGCAAATGATAGGAAGCATGCCACCAGGTTCTGCCTATGGGAAATCAGGCTGATGGAAAAAATGGGTGGGGAACGTGTCCCCGAGTCACTTCCTGCTCCCACTGATCCCGCTTACACTGAGAAATCAACAGAAAACTCTTGGAATAAGCCGTGCAAGTCTCCCAATCCATCCGGGAGAATTCCAATGTATATGCGCCAGGTGCTGACTCCTAAATGTTGCCAGGAAATCTTCCAATTGCACAGTCTGAAGTCATACAATCAGGAGATCTGCCTGCAATACTAGGAGCTGAGAGCTGGCAAATTAATCCAGGGGTCCCCCAGGAGATTTGTAATGTATACAATATATCAGGAGCCATTAATCCTCTAGTGTGAACCTCATCACACATCAATGACACTGAATGTACTAACAGCCACTGTCAGCACAACTCAGTAAAACCAATCTATTAAATTAACAGTATATATGTTATTAAAAATAATCGCCTGCAGTAATTTCAGGGCAGTGATCTAATCTAGGTTTCACAGAGCAGTTAAGAACTGCTGACGGTTTACTTTTGTGGTTTATTGCATCATTTCAATCCTTCGCTGTTTTACAGTCAGTATGAGTTATACTTCATGGAAGCATAATTAATACAGGTGAAGATATGTGAATAACCACAATTAGAATAACGTTATTATGTATGGCATAACGTCTTACAGCTATGCTTTTAACCAGTGGCTAAGTGTGCTTGAAGTATGATGCCACCCTATCTAAAAATTATGGGGGAGAAATTCGGCATGTTAGCGCCCCCAGTTAGCGCCTGGCAGGGGCGCTAACGGGCCGCTCAGGCAGTAGCCGAGGCGGGGCGAATCCCGCGCCGCACTGCAAATTGGCCGGCCCCGTAGCACCAGCGATAACAGTTAGTGCCTCGGCACCTTTCACCATGCAGATCGTGACGTCAGTGAGTGTGCAACGCTCGCTGGGTGCCTGATCTACAAACTTCAGTACCCGCCCCTCCCCCCCCCCCCGCCTTACCGCCTCGCGCCGACAGCGCCAGGGAGCGGAGGTGTGAATCAGCTGACTGGCGGCTGGCACGGCGCTACTTAAAGGGATGCGCCCCAGCTGTCAAGGGTCTTCCGTTCCAAAGTCATGAGTGGCAGAGAGCGCAGGATGTATCTGCAGCCAAATAAAGGCTGCTTAGTCCCCGGAGTGTTGCAGGCCGTCAAAGGACTTTGCATTTCATCTCACAGCGCATCACCATTCTGCACTCCCCGAATCATTGGTGGCTGGTGTGCAGACTCCAGTGACCCTCCCCTTTCATGGCTGGAAGGCGCCTGCGACAATGCTCACTCCTGATTACACAACAGCTCATATTCATTATAACAACAGAAAACGCTGGAAAAACTCAGCAGGCCAGGCAGCATCCGTGGAGAGAGAAAGAGAGTTAACGTTTCAGGTCGATGACCTTTCATCAGCTCATATTCATTATCGCTTGGAGCCTAACGCCACTCACCTACGCCATTAGCGCCCCCCTGCATTCTTTGAGCACTGAGACTGAATTTAGCGGGCAGTGAGATTGATTAGCGCCTGGCGCTAAACTTCCAACTTCTCAAAAGTTAGCGCCCCTTCCTGGGCGCTACTGAATTTCTAGCCCTATACATTTCAGTTGGGGGAATAGGTGGTGCATTGGACTTGCACACTAACCTTTCATCTCTGGGACCTGGATTCAAAACCTCTCCATACTGATAGGCTGAAATTCTCCTTCCTCAGCCAGCTCTAAGAGTTTAAAGCAAAACCTCTAGATTCAGCCCAGTTTCTAGGGACACATGATCTTGAAGGACAAAACTTCCCCTAATTCAACACTAAAATGGTCATCTTGGTCACAGGAGTCATTTTATGAAATTGCACTCTCCTCTAAAGGAAAGGATGAAAAACCATGGGGGGTACACACCTGATTTCTGAATATCCACTCCCTGCTGGAAAGGCTCCGCAGGGGTAACATATAAGATTACTATTAACGTGTCTAGTGTGAAAAACTTAAAATTGACACTCGTGCAGCAGGAGGTGTTATGCAGAAGTTAGGAGGAACGCTCACCTTGGCCCCCTCCTATTTTTCAACCCAATAGACATGGGGTTAGCTTTTATATGTGCGCTGATGATACCCACCTCTCTTGATCATTATAACGGCACAGAAGGAGGCCATTCGGCCCATCGAGTCCGTGCCGGCTCTCTGTAGACCAATCCAGTCAGTCCTATTCCCCCGCTCTATCCCCGTAGCCCTGCAAGTTTATTTCCCTCAAGTGCCTATCCAGTCTCCCCTTGAAAACATTGAGTGTCTCCGCTTCCACCATTTCCGTCGGCAGCGAATTCCAGGTCATCACCACTCGCTGCGTAAAAAAGTTTTCCCTCACATCCCCCCTGTATCTCTTGCCCAAAACCTTAAATCTCTGTCCCCTAGTCTGTGTACCATCAACTAGTGGGAACACCCTTTCCCCGTCTAGCCTATCCAAACCCGTCATAATCTTATACACCTCTATCAAATCACCTCTCAACCTCCTTTGCTCTAATGAAAACAAATCCAGCTTCTCCAACCTGTCCTTGTAGCTAAGATCCCCCATCCTCGGAACCATTCTGGTAAATCTCCTCTGCACCCTCTCAAGGGCCTTCACATCCTTCCTAAAGTGTGGTGATCAGAACTGGACGCAATACTCCAGTTGTGGCCTAACCAGCGCTTTATAAAGGTTCAGCATAACTTCTCTACTTTTATACTCAATACCTCTATTTATGAAGCCCAAGATCCCATATGCTTTGTTAACTACTCTCTCAATATGTCCCGCCACCTTCAGGGACCTATGCACATTAACTCCCAGGTCCCTCTGTCCCTGCACATTCTTTAAAACTGTGCTATTAAGTGTATATTGTCTCTCCCTGTTCCTTCTGCCAAAATGCATCACCTCACACTTCTCTGCTGCTGTGTTATCAGACAGCTTCTCTGGCATCCAGTCTCAGATTAGCTGTAATTTATTCCAGCTAAACATTGGGAAAACTGCGATAAATTTCTATGATCTCCAGCCCCCACCGCAAGCTCTGTAACCTTGCCACCGACTCCATCTCCTCCTTAGCCACTGTCTCAGGCAATGTTCCCTCTCATTTTTTTTCCGCATGCGCACGCGTGGTTTTTACAATGCAAAAGCCGGTGAGCAGCCTGCGCAGGACCTCACAGACACTGCGCATCCACACGGCCACGCAGCTTCGAGGGAACATTGGTCTCAGGCTAAGTCAGACTGTTCACAGTCTCGGCGTCCTATTCAACCCCCGACCTGATCTTCCAAACCCATATCCTCCGCCTCACAAAGACCGCTTACTTCCACCTCCATAACGACACACGCCTCAGCCCACCTGCTGCTGGAACCCTCATCCATACCTTTGTCACCTTCAGACTCAACTGTTCTAATGTTGTCCTGGCCTGCCTCCCATCAACTGTCCTCGGTAAATATTGGGCCAGAATTTATTGCCAAAGTAATGGCGCGTTTAATGGTGTTCACCGTTATTAATGTCTAAATCATCCAGCAAGTTGTGGTGAGGAAGAAAGACCCCATGAATTGCGAATCGCCACAACTTGCTGGAAAATTCGTACCCTCCACTGTTAGCTTTGCACAAACAGCATCTCGCCCTTAGCTTCCTCGTTATTCTTAAGAACTTGCTGAATTTGCACACTAATTGCCCATTACACTGGCCACAGAAAGTTAAATCTAGTAATTAATAGCGTAAGTACCCATTTAACAACATGATAATTGTTAATGACCACCAATCAACCTCTCTGGCCCAGAAAGTTAACTATTTAAACTGTGGAGTCTCATTCCTTCAGGTAGCAAATTGTTGTTGGAGATATTTAAAATGTCAAATTTTACATTTTTAAACTTTTTTCTTACTTTTCAGGCAAATGTAACCCCACTATTTAAGAGAAGTCGCACAACACCAGGTTATAGTCCAACAGATTTATTTAAAATTACAAGCTTTCGGAGCTGTCGCTCCTTCTTCAGGTAGGGTAGCTGTGAGAGAATCTCCCAGAATTCACAATATAAACATAGAAAAAATCTATTCAAATCTTTCCCTATATCAAAGACACACTAAGAGCACAGTCAAGACAATGAGATGTGTCCCAGGGGGTCCAACATGTCAAAACACCTGCTGGCCGCATATCCTCTCCATTTGGGTTTGGTTCTTGTGTTAGTTTTAAAAAAAAAAACCTGGAAAGACCGGCCATGATGTCAAGTCACGTTCTGTATCGTGACATGAACCCGATATCGCGATTGAGGCCATCCTCATGAGTGCGGAACTTGGCTATCAGTTTCTGCTCTATGATTTTGCGCTGTCGTGTATCCCGAAGGCCGCCTTGGAGAACGCTTACCCGCAGATCCGAGGCTGAATGCCCCTGACTGCTGAAGTGTTCCCCGACTGGGAGGCAACCCTCCTGCCTGGCGATTGTTGCGCGGTGTCCGTTCATACGTTGTCTCAGTGTCTGCATGGTCTCGCCGATGTACCATGCTCTGGGGCATCCTTTACTGCAACGTATCAGGTAGACAACGTTGGCCGAGTCACATGAGTATGTACCATGTACCTGGTGGGTAGTGTCCTCACGTGTGATGATGGTATCTGTGTCCATGATCTGGCATGTCTTGCAGAGGTTGCCGTGGCAGGGTTGTGTGGTGTCGTGGTTGCTGTTCTCCTGAAAGATGGGTAATCTGCTGCGAACGATGGTACTTTTGAGGTTAGGCGGCTGCTTGAAGGCGAGTAGTGGAGGCGTGGGGATGGCCTTAGCAAGGTGTTCGTCGTCATCGATGACATGTTGAAGGCTGCGAAGAACATGGCGTAGTTTTTCCGCTCCGGGGAAGAAAGGAGGGAGAGAGAAAACGGGGAACTAAGACCAGTTAGCCTGACATCAGTAGTAGGGAAAATGCTAGAATCTATTATTAAGGACATTGTAACAGGGCACTTAGAAAATAATAACACGATTGGGCAGAGTCAACATGGATTTATGAAAGGGAAATTGTGTTTGACAAATCTATTAGAATTTTTTGAGGTTGTAACTAGCAGAATAGTTAAGGGGGAACCAATGGATGTGGTGTATTTGGATTTTCAGAAGGCATTCGATAAGGTGCCATGCAAGAGGTTATTAAACAAAATTAGGGCTCATGGGATTGGGGGTAATATACTAGCATGGATTGAGGATTGGTTAATGGACAGAAAACAGAGAGTAGGAATAAACGGGTCATTTTCGAGTTGGCAGGTTGTAGCTAGTAGGGTACCGCAAGGATCAGTGCTTGGGCCTCAGCTATTCACATTCTACATCAATGATTTAGATGAGGGGACCAAATGTAATATATCCAAGTTTGCTGATGATACAAAGCTGGGTGGGAATGTAAGTTGTGAGGAGGATGCAAGGAGGCTTCAAGGGGATATAGACAGGCTAAGTGAGTGGGCAAGAACATGGCAAATGGACTATAATGTGGAGAAATGTGAAGTTATCCACTTTGATAGGAAAAATAGAAAAGCAGAGTATTTTTGAAATGGTGAGAGATTGGGAAATGTTGGTGTTCAGAGGGACCTGGGTGTCCTTGTACACAAATCACTGAAAATTAACATGCAGGTACAGCAAGCAATTAAGAAAGGAAATGGTAAGGTGGCCTTTATTACAAGAGGATTTGAGTATAAGAGTAAAGACGTCTTACTGCAATTATATAGGGCCCTGGTGAAACCACACCTGGAGTATTGTGATAGCAAAATACTGCGGATGCTGGAAATCCGAAATAACAACAGAAAATGCTGGAAAAACTCAGCAGGCCAGGCAGCATCCGTGGAGAGAGAAACAGAGTTAACATTTCAGGTCGAAGACCTTTCGTCAGAACTGGAAAAAAGCAGGAAATGAAATGGATTTAAAGCAAGTAGAAAGCTGGGAAAAGGGGAGGGGATGAAAGAACAAAAGGGAAGGTCAGTGGTGGGATAGAAAGCAGGAGAGATTAAGAGACATTGAGAGACATTAAGAGATAATCAAGGCAAGAGGAGGTGTTAATGTGACAGGTCGAGGCTAGATGAAGTGTGAGATGCGCTGGCAGAATGAAGGACAGCTGCCAGCTTCTGGGAGGGAAAAAAAAGGGCCAAACAAAAGGGTGGATGAAAAAATAAAATTAAAAAAAATATATAAATGTGATGGGGGCCGAGGTTATGATCTGAAATTGTTGAACTCTATGTTGAGTCCAGAAGGCTGTAAAGTGCCTAAACGAAAGATGAGGTGCTGTTCCTCGAGCTTACGCTGAGCTTCCGTGGAACAGTGTAATAGGCCGAGGACGGTGAGGTCAGAGTGGGAGTGGAGCGGAGAATTAAAGTGACAGGCCACCGGGAGCTCGGGGCCCCCCTTACGGACTGAACGGAGGTGTTCCTCAAAGCGGGACCCCGAGCTCCCGGTGGCCTGTCACTTTAATTCTCCGCTCCACTCCCACTCTGACCTCACCGTCCTCGGCCTCTTGCATTGTTCCACGGAAGCTCAGCGTAAGCTCGAGGAACAGCACCTCATCTTTCGATTAGGCACGCTACAGCCCTCTGGACTCAACATCGAGTTCAACAATTTCAGATCATAACCTCGGCCCCCATCACATTTATATATATTTTTTTTTTCATCCACTCTTTTGTTTGGCCCTTCTTTTTTCCCTCCCAGAAGCTGGCAGCTGTCCTTCATTCACACTTCATCTAGCCTCAACCTGTCACATTAACACCTCCTCTTGCCTTGATTATCTCTTAATGTCTCTCAATGTCTCTTAATCTCTCCTGCTTTCTATCCCACCACTGACCTTCCCTTTTGTTCTTTCATCCCCTCCCCTTTTCCCAGCTTTCTACTTGCTTTAAATCCATTTCATTTCCTGCTTTTTTCCAGTTCTGACGAAAGGTCTTCGACCTGAAATGTTAACTCTGTTTCTCTCTCCACGGATGCTGCCTGGCCTGCTGAGTTTTTCCAGTGTTTTCTGTTGTTATTCCTGGAGTATTGTGTACAGTTTTGGTCTCCTTACCTAAGGAAGGATATACTTGCCATAGAGGGAGTGCAACAAAGGTTCACCAGACTGGTTCCTGGGATGGGGGGATTGTCCTATGAGGAGAGATTGAGTAGACTAAGCCTATATTATCTAGAGTTTAGAAGAATGAGAGGTGATCTCATTGAAACATACAAAATTCTTACAGGGCTTGACAGGATAGATGCAGGGAGGATGTTTACCCTGGCTGGGGAGTCTAGAACCAGGGGTCACAGTCTCAGAATAAGGGGTTGGCCATTTAGGACTGAGATGAGGAGAAATTTCTTAACTCAGATGGTGCTGAATCTTTGGAATTCTCTACCCAGAG
Source organism: Squalus acanthias (assembly GCA_030390025.1). Taxonomy (NCBI): domain Eukaryota; kingdom Metazoa; phylum Chordata; class Chondrichthyes; order Squaliformes; family Squalidae; genus Squalus; species Squalus acanthias. Next base: position 10,718,205 of record CM059430.1, read on the forward strand.
GGCTGTGGAGCCTCAGTCGTTGAGTATATTCAAGACAGAGATCGATAGATTTTTGAATATTAATGGAATCAAGGGATATGGGGATAGTGCAGGAAAGTGGAGATGAGGTAGAAGATCAGCCATGATCTTATTGAATGGCGGAGCAGGCTCGAAGAGCCAAATGGCCTACTCCTGCTCCTATTTCTTATATTCTTATGTTCTTTTCATTTCTGTCTCTTTTCTCTCTCTCTTAAACCAATCTTTCTTCCCGTCCCTTTATTTCTCTTTCTGTACTTGATTTGACACTAATTCACCCTCCATCTCAGTCGTTCCTCTATTTATTTTTAATCCTTAAATCTCGTTGGTTAAGGAGATACACTGTTGGCCCCGTTGTTTACCAAGGTCCCAGATGCCTGTTGCCCTCGCCATGCTGTTATCAGCTCGCACTTCCAACAAGTTAGGGCGCAAAACATCTTTGAGCTGAAGAGTGCAAGAAAAAGTTTAAACTGACGATGAATGCTGTGAGATGCCCTGCTCCAATAAATTCTGGTTCATAGCTCATCTAAAACTCTGCTGCCCATATCATATCTTATCCTACACCAAGTCCCTTGTCCTTGCTGACCTATGTTGACTCCCAGTCCCCCAACATCACAAATTTAAAACTCTCATCCTTGTGTTTAAATCCCTTCGTAGCCTCACTCCTTCTTACCTCTGTAAGCTCATCCAGCCCTACAAACCCCCCACCCCCACAACTCTCCATTCCTCTAACTTTGGTGTCTTGTGCATACCCCCTCCCTTTGTCCCACCATTGGTGGCTGAGCCTTCAGTAGCTCAGGCTCCACATCTGGAAATCCCTCCATAAACCGCTCCACTTTCCACACCCTCTCTTTCTTTAAGACCCTCCTTAAAACCCACCTCATCAACCAAGCTTTTGGTCAGGCTCAGTGGACCAGCTGGTTGTTTCCTGTCCATAATTTTCATATGGTCACCCCTCCTAATACCTCCTTCTTTCGCTCAGCACTCAGTTTTGTGATTACACCTCTGTGAGCACCTTGGGGCATTTTTCTACATTAAAGGCACGATATAAATGCAAGTTGTTGTTGCAGAGTAAAGGATATTTTACTCTACATCTAGCTTGTGTTATACATATGACATTGACTTCGACAGAAAGGAAAATTGGGCGCAGTGTAAAACAGGCTACCGATTCCCTATCGCTGCTTTCGTGCTGTTGCTGAAGAACAATTTTACCCTTGGTGCCCAATCTGTAAGCATGTTGCAGTCACTGGTGCTGACATTCCGCCCCTTGAGGATTGCAAAATAATCTGTCAAAAGTATGAATTGAAATAGATATTTCAATAGCTAAGAGTCGGCACAGATACAGTGGAATGGCTTCCTTCTGTACTGCAAGCTTCTATTGTTGCAATTTTGTCACTGTATTTACATAATCAATCGTGGCTTTCAAAAGGGAATTGGATAAGTACCTGAGGGAAAATAAATTGCAGGGCTACGGGGAAAGAACAGGGGAGTGGGACTAGCTGAAGTGCTCTTGCAGAGAGCTGGCACGGGCTCAACGGGCCGAATGGCCTCCTTCTGTGCTGTCACTGTTCTATGATTCTATGGGCTAGAAATTTGCTTCCTTTGCACCTCCCGTTAGCGCCTCTGGGGGGAGGGCGATGACAGGGCACTAACGACTTATCGCCCGGGCGCGGCGATAGTACCGGCACCCGTGAAATTCACCTGGCGGTTTGCGGCAGCAGTAACCGCTAGCGCCACGCTCTCCTGCGCCCTGAGATCGTGACGTCATCCGGCTGTGCAGCGCCCCAGACCCGAAATTCGGTTCCGCCCCCTGTAGCATCGCCGGCCGATAACACCGACAGCTGCAGGAGGCGTTGTTCGGGAGGCCGGGCGCTTCGGGAGCGCTAATTAAAGGTAAGGCCGCTGGTCTTCAGTAGAAATGTGTTTCCTTCCTTTAGGGCGCATTTTGAAAATTTTGAAATGGTGCGATTGATCAGTCCTGCGCTCTGTTCGAGTGCTTGGGGCTGATCGTCGAGGATCCCAGCTGCCATCGGCGACGAGGGAGATCGTTCAAATGCAGAGCCTGCAGCAACGGCCCTTCCCTTTAAGGGAGGGAAGGAGCCCTCGGATCCCGGCAGTGCTGCAGTGGTCATTGTGCAGCGCTGCACCTCTACCGCACCCCCTGCTTGATTTAGCGCTCCACTTCCTTCCTGGAGCGCTAACACTGAACTTACCGAAAGCTGAGGATGATTAGCGCCTGGCGCTAATTTTTCCAGCTTTCAAAATGATGCGCCCCAAACGTGGCGATACCGAATTTCTCCCCCTATGATTCTATGATAAGTAACACAGCCACTCTCGGAGCTGAAATTTCCATTTTGTATTCCTGTGCTGTTTTAATTTAATGTTTTAATTTTAACTTAACCAGAATAAATGCAGTTCAATGATCACTATCAAGTACTGCAATACACAACAGCATATGAATACATCGAGATAATGATCAGAAAACAATAAGATCCCACAAAAGCAAATGTGATAAATGGCCAGTTAAGCTGTTTCGGTGAAGTTGGTTAAGAGAAGAATGTTGGCCAGGACACCAGGAGAACTGCTTGCTCTTCTTCGAATCTTGTACATCCACCTGAACAAGTTGGTTAGTGGGAAGTGACTTCAACACACCCCAACTTCCCTTTCTCCGTTTGATGAGTCAGCTACAACTGGCCAAAGTGTCCATTCACAGGGAGGCTTGCGTGAAAATGTCAGTGAAGCGTGGGATTCAAACTTTTTGGTTGAGAATGCAAACGCTCTGGTTTATCAGCTGCCAGCCTGTCCCAGTCGTGTTACATTTAAACACACAGAGACTTCAATGGTCACCCTCGTTGACGCTTCATGATTTATGAACAAGAGTATATTTTCGGTGCAACGGCAGTGTCTGCCTAGCTCTCTCCTCCCTTGCCGATGGAGCATTCTATTGATATGAAATACTCCATTGAAAGCCCTGGCCTGGAGCTATTGAAACTTAGCCATTGCAGGGAATTGAGACCAAATGACAAATAGAACTGGAATTCAAAATTGGATCCTCAGAATGGGAGTTTACTGCTTTATTGCTCAAACTGCTGGGTCATCAGTAGATTTATTTCATACCTATCCAGGAGGTTTGTGCCAAAAGCTAGCAAATACATTGGATACAGGCTCGTTTCCTAAATGTGGAAAGACTTAGATAATGGAACTTTATCATTTTACACAAATCGTCATCTGAATACTTTCTGTGAGAAAGAAAAGCAACAGACAGTAACGATTCATACATTACTAATACACTTGTATGGAATACATTATTCAACAGGGTACAACTCAGTTTTGCTGCTAGGCAACCCTCAGATTGATAAGTGTGCACACTAGGAACTCGAGATATTAATATTTAGTCATAAAGTGACAAACCAAATATCTGCACCACTCACATGGCCAAAATAACCTTGCAATAATAGTTATTTCATGCTACGAACTGAAAAGAAACAAAAAGAAAGAGCTTGCATTCCTATAGCGCCTTTCATGATCTCAGGACATCCCAAAGCGTTTTACAACCAATGAAGTACTTTCGAAGTGTAGTCACTGTTCTAATGTAGGAAACACGGCAGCCAATTTACGCACAGCAAGCTCCCATAAACAGCAACAAAATAAATGCCCACATCACTTTTAGGCGTTGGTTGAGGGATAAATATTGGCCAGGACACCAGGGATAGCTGTCCTGCTCTTCTTTGAATAGTGCCGTGGAATCTTTTACATTCACCCGAGAGAGCAGACGGGGCCTCGGTTTAACATCTCATCCGCAAGACAGCACCTCTGACAGTGCCGCCCTCCCTCAGTACTGCACTGGGAATGTCAGCCTTGATTATGTGCCCAAGTCTCTGGAGTGGGACTTGAACCCACGACCTTCTGACTCAGAGGCGAGAGTGCTAACACTGAGTCACAGCTGAAAAGGTTTGGGCTTACAGCCCATAAATTCTATATACAACTGATCATGGTGTACTATGAAGGGTATCTGTAGGATTTTCATTCCGCGAAGTAAATTAGTTTCTGTACAGCACTGGTGTGCTGCTCCCCTCAGCAGGCTCAGCTTGCTGCTGTCACTGTGCTTCTGCTGCCATTCCCCAACAGCAGCTGGAGTGCAGGGATCTTCAACATGCCATCAACTGACAGATTTGCTTGTAAGATGTTCCAACATGACTGTGTGTGACATTAGTCTATTTGTCCAGCCAACCGAGCACCCCTGTCTTTTGAACTTCTGATGTACCCAGTTATTGGACTGTGAGGGACAGTCTTCTTACTAAGTGTGGCAGTACTCAATTCTAATTGTCCAAATCATCTTTTTGTTTTGTTGCATGGACTTGTACGGCCAGTTATTTATTTACTCATTCATTGATTTTTCAATGATTTTTGTGCTGTCATAAATGAGAGAAGTCACTGTTGGGAAGTGGAACACTTTGTGCACCCAGTGTCAGCGTCGAGCATTCCTAATTTAGGCACAATACAGGCTATTATTAGAACAATGTTTCTTCTGCATTGTCCTAACACACATGAACATGTTAACTGGTTTACTGACCAACTGTTAACATACTTTGTGGATATAGCAGTCTAAATAATTTACTTAAAATCGTTGCTTTGAAGACTTTCCGCAATAGCAGCCAAGTACTTCTATTAAGGTGAGAAAGCCAGGTCACATTAACTCACATAGACTTACATTAAGGTGCTCTCTGTACTTGCAAAGGTCCGCACCAAAATTCAATCAATGAAATAGATCTTTTTTTCCCAATTTTTTACATAGAACTTTACAGCACAGAAACAGGCCATTGGGCCCAACTGGTCTGTGCCGGTGTTTGTGCTCCACACGAGCCTCCTCCCACCACTCTCCATCTAACTCTATCAACATAACCTTCTATTCTTTTCTCCCTGTACTTATCTAGCTTCCCCTTAAATACATCTATGCTAATCGCCTCATCCACTCCATGTGGCAGTGAGTTCCACATTCTCACCACTCTCTGAGTAATGTTCTTCCTTCCTTTCCTGATGGCTCTGTTTTCTGCCGAGATTCAGGGCCTGTGAGCATCAGATGGGCTGCAGTACCTTGCCAAGTGCCTATTCTAATGCTGGGAGCCTGGACAGGAAGTGCCACAGGCTAGTCGACTCACCCAGTCCTGACCTCACCCAAGTGGCCATACATGCGTGCTTTCCAGCAGGGGACACTGGATGGGGAAATGGAACCTGGGTTGATTTTTCCATTCCCCGGCCCAGAGATACTAAGACTAATTGTAATGCCACAACTGTTGACCCAGTTGAGATCAACTAACTCTAACAGAGCTGAGGGGGTTGAACGTGGGGGCCTTCATAGTCTGCAGACTTTTACTTTTCATTTTTATTGCTAGGATACAAAATACACACTCTAACTCAAATACTCGATTCATTGCTGCTGAATATGACTTTGATCCCCACTCATCATAACATTCCTACTCAACAGCAATACATTGAACGCCCTGTGTATATTTCTGCTGATTCCTTATGATGTGTAATACATACCAGGGTGGAAACTGATTTCCCAAGGATAACATCTATGTAATAACCCTCACCCTACTGCAAGAGGAGTGCACCCTGATTAGCACAGTAAATGTGGCAGTGGGAACCTCACGAACTAATGCTGCTAAAGTCATTTACAAAAAAAAGGGTTGACATTCTAATGAAGAGTACATTTGAGACAGAATAAATTGTGCTAGGATGCAAATAAATGTTAAAATCGCCACAACTTGATTTCATTCAAATATGTGAGGGCCATATTGATTGCCTGTCGAAAGACTTAACTGTACTCGTTTTCCTTCTCCTATTGAATAAGAATGTGCAATTGATTTATCTGCAAACACTGTAAAAACAGATTATTCTTTAATCGTGGCAAGATATAAAGGCATAACGTGAACTTGGCAACTGGCTGATCTTTCATGAAATGCTTCTTTGTTACAATTTTTGAGCAGTATATTTTTATAATTTATTATATTCTACCATATAATATTATCACATTTTAAAGTAATGAAATCTTAACTCTATTTTCCATACAAAAAGCCCGGCACACTATTGTTACAACGCAAATATTGGAGAATGAAATGCCTCAGTCTTTTACAGAAAGACTCACTGTATATTTAAAGTGTTGTGGGATTTACAGATAAGGTTCGAAAAAAATTAATATAAAAGAGTTTGTTACTTCAACTCCCTATGGGATAATTCCTTCCCCCTAAAGCGTTCCTTGACAGAGAGAGATGATGATTGGCTTAAATCCTTCCATTCTGACCCTCTCACCTCTAGCACAGTGAACATATGATAACAAGCTGCAACCGGGTCCCTGTGGGACTGTGCTAAGGCCTGCAGTGGATTAGGCATTCCAGAGGAATCCTCCAGAGAATAAATCAGTGGGTAAACTTAGAAGCAGCTGCACAGCCTCTGCAAATCGGTGGTGTATCCCACCCAGAAACTTCATACTCAGCTGTACCAGAAACCCTCACCAAATGAACTCAAACACAAAAGTTTCAGCAAAGAAATTTAGTTCGAAATCAAAAGCCACTGTCTCAGAATCAGAACTCTCATTTTCAGTGTCTGCTGTGGTTACATGGCTGTGGTGAGTAATGTGGAGGAAGGGCGGACAAGCTGAATTAACCTCTTTAGTCCCACGTAGATTTGAGGAACCTTAATCTGATCATTCTCTGCCTCCAGTTGGAAAACTGCAGAAAATAGTGGGAAAAGAGAATGAGTATCCTAAAACTGAAACTACGCTTGTTGAAGAAAACAGTAAATTTGATCCATTCGCAACACGAGGCATTTTATAAAATCCCAGAATGGTAAAAGCTGCACTGGAATAAAAGGGAAATGTGTCAGTTGTTGACATTGATTCACATGTTATTAATTACTATAATACTTTTATTTAAAACCTGAAAGCTTATCGCTAGCAACATCAGCAGAAAATTGCTGCAGAAAAAACAGATGAGATTCCTGGTTTGGGGTTCAGGGTCCTGACCAAAATGTCAGTTCATTCTAATCAATGTGTCATTTTAGAAACAAAGGACGCTTACTAATAATACAAAGAGACTATGCTGCTAATACTTATCCAAGGACTGCATTTGCTAATCATTTGGAGCTGTCCAGTGCAGTTACTTTTCATCTTTCAGTTCTGCTGATTGCCTGTTGTCAACTTCGAAATAAATTCTGAGTACCCTTTTTGGTACCTTCCAGAGTTATTTTAAGTCCTGCGCAGTCTTTGGGATGGTCCTCTGCAATGTGGAGGCATCCACAGTATTGAAAGACTTCCATCGCATTCCAGGTGAGTAAAACTGTTATAAATCACAGTGGAAGATTCGGCAGATTCAATAGGGGTGAATTATAGGGCTCTGTGTTCAGTGAGGATATCTCTAAACTCCCCAATGGATTGCAATGAGTCGACTTTAATAAACTCTTAGTTAACCGCTAGTTTAAATTTCAAAAATCTGAAACCGGACCCCAAGCCGCCTCAACACACCTGTTTTAACAGAGGCGGGTTGGGGTGTGGGCGACTAACTTGCTCTTGAGAGGCAGGGTCCATGACTTAAATATGTTAATGAGGCTGCGTTCCTCAAATTTTAACAGCCTTTTAGATTTAACGGCTGTGGGCTAGGTTTCCCAGGGCTCAGGAAACACGGCAGCTAAAGGGAGGCCAGAAGAGCCGGATCCATCTGGTAAGTGCCTTTCCAGCACTGCTTGTGAGTCAGAGGGAGCAGGAGTGCTCCCCCCCCCCCAACCAGCCGGTCAAGGCAAAGCTGCTTCCCTCCCAGCGATTAGCCTCCCTCCCCATGATCCACGCTCCGATCTCCGACCTGCTCTCCAATCTCCCGCACCCTCCCTCCTCTCCGCTCCCCGGCTGTGGCCTTCTAGTGCAGGCCGTCCCGCCCAACAGCCAGCCAGCCTCTCAGTCTGGCCAGCTATTGCCCGGGAAACAGCAAAAAAAAATTCAAATGACATCCTGCTGTTAAATTTGGCAGGACCTCAATGTTCCCTGCATTTCCAGGTTTCCCCGTCGCTATGACCCCAACCCCGCCCCACCTCCCTGTAAATATCGGGCCTTAATTTCTTATCTGATTCAGATCATATGTCTGCAGAGTGGTGAATATGGCTGATGTGGTTGAACTGTTGCATACAGGTTACATAAAATTACATCACAGTTACAGCACAGAAACAGGCCATTTGGCCTACCTGACCGGTGTTTATGCTCCACATTAGCCTCCTCCAAGTCTACTTCATCTAACCCCATCAACATACCCTTCCATTCCCTTCTCCCTCATGTACTTTTCTGGCTTTCCCATAAATGCATTCTATGCTATTCGCCTCAACTACTCCATGTGGCAGCAAGTTCCACATTCTCACCACTCGCTGGGTAAAGAAGGTTGTACGCATTGTCCTACCTACAAAAAGACTTGCCAATGTGAGATCCTTGGTTTACCAAGAGGGGTGATTGTCAGGAAGATTCAATCACATATACAAAAGCAAAGTACTGCGGATGCTGGAAATCTGAAATAAAAAAAATAGAAAATGCTGAAAATACTCAGCAGGTCAGGCAGCATCTGTAGAGAGAGAGAAACAGAGTTAACGTTTCAGGTCAATGACCTGAAACGTTAACTCTGTTTCTCTCTCTACAGATGCTGCCTGACCTGCTGAGTATTTCCAGCATTTTCAGATTCAATCACATCATGTGTTAGAGTAATATTCTAAGCATTCATTCTTGATCATTGAATGTATGACTGCATATTGCAAATGATCTAAATGGCACTCTGCTTCTGGCATTAAGTCTATTCATTCACAATCAAGAGGTTGCATCATTTGGTTTCACGGATGCCTAATGTTTAAATATAGCATGACGTTCTACGCCTGCTGTGGTCTCATCATGACAGATTTTAATCTTGGTTGTGTGTGAGGAAGGGGTTGAGAACAAAAAAAAATGTCATTAACCATCTTGGCTTACTCAAAGGACATTTTCTACTCGTCAGTCATTGAACAGCATTGATAATAGTCAGATAGAATTCCAGGGCCTGGGCTACTTTGGCCTTCAGGCTGAAGGAGTCGAACTGGAGACGGATGGTCATGCAAGAAAACAGGATGAAATTAAATTGGGAAAACTTGCTATGTTTTCCTCTGCGGGGCTTGTTAATGTGGTTTGCATCTGTCTAAAAGTTTATTCATGCAGCAATCTTTGTGAGCAAGATTATACTATGCCAGGCCACTGTTACTGATTTACTCACAGCAAATTCATTGTGTAGTAAGAAGTAGGCTTTATTTCTTTAACAGTATCTTTTTGGCAGTATGGCAAGGGAGGTTAACACTGCAAAATGGTAGACTTTCCCATTTTGGGCACTTGGTGTTGGGCCGTATATTCTGATGCCCATGGGTTTGGTGTTGGGCCGTATATTCTGATGCCCATGGGTGTGTACACACTGTGTACACACCCGTAGGGACATTGGAAATGCCAGTTTCAGGTATGCCAAGCGCATGCACTGAAAACCGGCATTTCCGATCTGTCAAGAATCCTCTTGATGTGGAGATGCCGGTGTTGGACTGGGGTGGACAAAAATGAGAAGTCGCACAACACCAGGTTATAGTCCAACAGATTAATTAAATAAATCTGTTGGACTATAACCTGGTGTTGTGCGACTTCTCATAAGAATCCTCTTGACAGATCGGATGCCTGCCCTGGAGAAAGGCCTCTGCGGGCAGATAGTTCCGCTTTCTGGAGAACCTCCGCCCGCAGAAAACCCTTAGAAATCTTACGCCTGGTAAAAGCAGGTGTAAGACCTGCTTTTACCAGCATAAGAGTTGAAAAAAGTTAAAAAAAAAAATTTCACTCATTTATCATTTAAAAATACTTTTAAAAAAGGTAAGTTTATTTTTAGCCCTGTAAAAAGCTTCAATTACTTTTTTCAAAAAATTAAATTTTTGTTTAAAATATTTAATTTATTGTAATTTCAACTCATTTTAAAAATGTGATTTAAAAAAAATATATATTTAATGTTTTACAGTGTTTTTGGGGTGATCTCCATTCATATATTTGACAGGTCTGTCTGTCAAGTGTATGAAGGGAGATTCCCTTCTCCTATTGGCTCCCCATGGCGAACCGCATGCGCCTCTGGGATACGTGGGCCCTGGGCATTGCGAGTTGGAGAGGCCCAGGAACGGAAGTATACGCACCTCGGGAGCCCTCAGGTAAGTCCGTAGATTTTTTTCCAGATCGGAGGCATCCGCACGCAGGAAGCCTCTGATCGGAAAATATGGGCCTGTGTTAGCGTTGAGCATCCCCGGTCAAATGCGATCAACTGGAGACTAGAGCACCCTTTGTCCTGCTGTGCTTTAACTATACACCTTGCTCTCAACTTCAGTAGAGCACCCCTACTGCACTAATGCGACATTTTTATTTGTCACAGGAGCCATCCTCTGCTCCTCTTGAGTGAAATCGTCAAAATAGGATCGCTTTTGTCCTGGAGTCCTGCATCCACTCAGGAACGGGTCGAGGCAGCCCAAACTCATTTCACGTTGGATTCTTACAGCCAGCAAGTAACACTAGCTTTCATCTCACCAGTGTGGGTGAATTCAAATCCAGGTTCCTGAGGTGAAAAAAGAGTGCGTTAACCTGCTACACCACTCAACCCTCCAATAAGTAGTTTCTACAACTTTATTAACATTCATCGAGTGTCACTGTTAGATACAGGAACAAGTCATTGGTTTTGGGTCATCGGGGCTGTAACTTCCTCTTTACCTAACATTGAGATTGGTGCATGAAAAGACAAAAACTATTTCTTCCTGTATGTAAGAATATGCTGACAGAATTAGATTTCTTTAAGATTGACATGATAGGCTATTTTTTTTATTCGTTCATGGGATGTGGGCGTCGCTGGCAAGGCCAGTATTTATTGCCCATCCCTAACTGCCCTTGAAAAGGTGGTGGTGAGCCGCCTTCTTGAACCGTTGTTCTTTGTAGTAGTTTGGTGGCTTGCTCGGCCATTTCAGAGGGCAGTTAAGAATCAACCACATTGCTGTGGGTCTGGAGTCACACATAGGCCAGACCGGGTAAGGACGGCAGATTTCCTTCCCTAAAGGACATTAGTGAACCAGATAGGTTTTTATGACAATCCGATAGTTTCATGGTCACCATTACTGATACTAGCTTTTTTATTCCAGATTTATTTAATTAACTGAATTTAAATTCCCAGCTGCCGTGGTGGGATTTGAACTCATGTCCCCCAAAGTATTAGTCTAGGGCTCTGGATTACTTGTCCAGTAACATAACTACTATGCTACCATTCAAATAGCTTTGAAAATGTACACATGTTGTTTAACTTAAACCATGATTGCTGGATTAGTGGACATAAGTACAACCCTGACAAGTATTAAGCAGAATGAGAGATTAGAAGAAATTTGTTCAGTCAGGACAACAGAACAACATCTGACCAGGTTTACCATTTCATTTCTGAGTTTGAAACTGATACGAAACCAAAGGGCCCTAGACATACATAAGAAAATATAGAAGAAGAAAAGGTTATTGGACCCATCAAGCCCACTCTTTCCAATAAATCATAAACAATCCCTTTGAACGTTCCTGAATTAGTCTTGTAATGAAGATAAGTAACCACTGGTAACCTTTCCACAAGAGATTTAAATCTATCAATTGAAAGTTCAACAGCTAGTCATCAGCACATTTAGGTAGAAATGTTCTCATTGGAGTGAGTTACCTCACTGAGGTGTCATAGATTTCCACCAATAGGCTTTTTGCTGAGATTATTAAACTGTTTTGCCACGTACTGACATAAATTTACCTCAAAACATTTGTCCACTAATTTAGGTGAGAATAAGATACGCAATTCAATTCTCTTAGCTATTGGGGTGCCAAGCAGGTGTCACAGTGTAGCTCATCGGATTGAGGCCTCAAGATCGGGCCGGGGCAGCTGCCAGCAAGATAAGTTGTGGGTGTGGGGAGAGTCACTATTGCGGAGCACAGGGGTCCCGGGGCCTGCTCCTGCTCTTCCGAGGCCCCCAATAATTATTTAGCACTTGCCTTTGGCTGGCCTCATCAGCTCCATCGCCCATGTGTGCGTGGCACAGGCTCTGACCAGTTCCAAATTAAAATGGTAATCAGGGTCCTATTTAAGACATAGAACCCGATATGCATATTAGACGGGACCTATCGTCTGAAACAGGCAGGTGCTTTGGACACCCAGCAGTAGGCCCCTTTCAAAAACTGCTGGCTGCAATGTCAGTGTTAACGGGATAGTAAGGCTATTAACCTCATTTTGAGACCGTTACTGCCCCATTAATGCCAAGCGAAGGTAGTGAAATACGACCCCTCTGTCCTTAGGTTGCACCTAACAAATCTTCGCGTTTACAGAGCACCGCACTGTCGGAGGTGCCGTCTTTCAGATGAGACATGAAACCGAGGTCCCGCCTGCTCTCTCAGGTGGACGTAAAAGATCCCATGCCGCTATTTCGAAGAAGAGCAGGGGAGTTCTTCCTGGTGTCCTGGGCCAATATTTATCCCTCAACCAACATCACTAAAACAGTTGATCAGACCTTTATTTAAAAAAAAGACAGACTTGCATTTCTATAGCGCCTTTCACGACCACCGGACGTCTCAAAGCGCTTTACAGCCAATGAAGTACATTGCTGTCTGTGGGAGCTTGCTGTGCGCAAATTGGCTGCCTCGTTTCCTACATTACAACAGTGACTACACTCCAAAAAGTACTTCATTGGCTGTAAAATGCTTTGGGACGTCCTGAGGTCATGAAAGGTGCTATATAAATGCAAGTCTTTCTTTTTTATTCTGGTTCTAATCCATACAGTCCAAAAGGTTCGAACCCTAGCCTGTGCTGTGCTGGGACAGCAGTTGGTTTGCAATAATTTGCCAAAACACCCCCGAGCAAGGGAGGGGAAGCATTGTCAGGATTTCTACTTCTGATTGCTATCCAGTGACCCTTACTGGAAAGTATGTGTGTCGGCACTCGTCGTTCAGGCTCAGGCACCAAGAACAGCCATTTGGGTGAGGTACCGAAAGCTGGCCAGTTTCCGTAAAAAAAAAACCCGTACCCCTCAATAACTCTTTTAGCCAAGGCAGAAATTGTCGAGTGACTTAAAATAAAAGGGAAGTGGCGCGCACTCTGTTTCTGTGACCTATGAATGTTTGGTGGCATCCAAACTGAGTCACGACGCAAGAGAAAGATAACGGTTTAAGATAATGGCATTTATTCAGCCAGTTACTTGCAGTTCCAAGGAAGCCTGAAGTGACTGCTGAAGCAGGCAACCAGATTGGATTTCAGTGATGAATGAGCTGCAGATAAGATTCCAGCATTTGAGCTGCTTAAGGATTTCCACAGTCTCTTAACAATCAAAATAACAGCCACACTTCCTATCAAACGTTTCCAGTTCCATGCGCTTTGCAGAAATTTAAAAGTCCGTAATACAAACACCTCTGGCTAAAACATGGAGCGAAGCCCAATGATCATTATCAGGAGGCTATCAGCCACGTTTGCCTCTGTCGCGTAGCTTAAGGAGAAGCTGCAAACGATTTGTGCTTTCATCACTTCACATTAGCTATGGGCGTGTTTTTTTCCCCCCGACTTGGCATGCAGAGTAAGTTGAGAGTTGAATATAGTGGGTGTTTGCAATGCAATTGTTTAGCCGTACTTAAGTCCTCATATGGGTAACCTGATAATGCAAAGCATCAAAATAAGTGTTCCCCTGAGCGTTTAACAGTTTGACAGTGGCTGCAGACAAGAAATAGCTCCCTGTTCACGAGAACAATATTACCGTAGATTATTTTTTTTCTGGATTCATTTAAGAAGTGGCGGATCTAACCAGGCTTGCGGGCTGAAATTCAGAGGCAGTTCAGAACCAGTTAATGCCTCTTGTCGCAAGATTCAAAGTGCAGTGTTGTTTATAGATTAAGAATGCTGGTTATTTTCGGAGTATTATGGTAACTCAATGCATGCTTGTTCAGGTATGAGTGCAGAGCGGAGCCTCCTCAGGATCAGACCCAGTTTTTGACAGCTCCGTTTTGTGACGCAGCAGGCTGTAGCATTGGGTGGGCATTTCAGAACAAGCGCTGGGACAGAAACAGAACTGCATTATGCAATATTCTGGTACCTTGCTGATGTAACACGATCTCTCTGTTTGACAGAGTGAAATGTGTAGCATGTATTTAATAAAAAAAAACAAAAAATTGGTTTCTGCGGGGACTGATGGGCTTTCACACAAGCAATCGATGTTCCATTCGGGGTGTTCATAAAAATGTTTTCGGGTCTTTGCAGAAAGAATATATGTTCGAATCAATCTAATTCATGCATGTGCCTTGGATAGGATGCTATTGGTGTAATATCATGAATGGGGTGACAATTGAACTGCGAAACAACACTTTGTATCGATATAGCACATTTTACCTAGCAAAACAGCCCAAGACACTTCACAGAGGTCTATTCCAAGAAGCGCAGGGGAGTTCTCCCAGTGTCCTGGCCAATAATTATACCTCAACCAACATCACTAAAACAGCTGTTTGTGGGATCTTGCTGTGTGCAAATATGCCTGCCACGTTTGCCTACATTACAACCTCGCTACAACATTACTTCATTGGTTGTGAAATGCTTTGGGATGTCCTGAGGTCGTGAAAGGTGCTATTTGCAAGTTCTGTCTTTCTTTAAATTGTACTGCACAATTTATAGTGATAATTGAACAGTAACAGTCATGATCATTTAATAATAGTATTGACCCTCCAGTTTGTGGGGGGGGGGGGGGGGGAGGGAGGGAATTATGGCTTGTGAGTAATTAATGAAAATGGAAGAATATGTAAACTGACACCAAGATCAGTGAAAATTACAGCACGACATTCCCTCTCATATTCTTCCAGTTGCACGTACAAAGTATTAAACGAAAGCAGACGAAATATAACTGCACCACCCACTGTAAAACTGAGTTATACAAATTAGCAGGTCAGGCAGCATCTGTGGAGAGAGAAACAGAGTTACCGTTTCAGGTCGATGACCCATCGTCAGAACTGGAAAAAGTTGGAGATGTAACAGGTTTTTAAGTAAATGTAGGGGCAGGGAAAGGGGGGAGGGGAGGCAAGAACAAAAGGGAAGGTCATCCTATCACAGACCTTCCCTTTTGTTCTTTGCTCCCCTCCTCCCCCCTCTCCCTGCCCCTACACTTGCTTAAAAACCTGTTCCATCTCTAACTTGTGCCAGTTCTGAGGAAGGGTCATCGAGCTGAAACGTTAACTCTGTTTCTCTCTCCACAGATGCTGCCTGACCTGCTGAGGATTTCCAGCATTTTCTGGTTTTTTTTCAGATTTCCAGCATCCGCAGTATTTTGCTTTTGTACAAATTAGGAAGGTTCCAGGCTCGAACTCCAATCTGTGCTGAGTCAAAGCATCTTCAGCGGTCACGCCCTTTTAAAATGCAAATCAGGGTTAGGGAACGAGGGGTAAAAAAAACGCTGCAACTCACACTCCTGATCACAACCCAATGAGTTCTGCTGGAAAGCCCAATTGGATGGCTCTCAGGGTGGGCTTCGATCGGCCTGTGCTGGCCTGTGTGGTTAAATAGCCTGTCGAGACACACTGCTGTAGATTTTGAGGCCTCCCTTCAGGCAGAAATGTGGCAGTAGTGCCCCAAATATGCTAGGCAAGGAGTTACCTCAGTCGGGCACTGGAGTGTCAACCTTGATTTTTGTGCTCTAGTCCCTGGAGTGGGACTGTGAACCCACAACCTTCTGACTCAGAGGCGAAAGTGCTACCCACTGAGCCACACTTGACAGTCAACACATTGAAAAGAGGGGAAATAGTGAAGGAAATCGAGAAAAAAAATGAGAAAGGAGATAGTGGCGCTCCAGCACAGGTGATAGACCAGAAGTGAAAGAAGCCGTGGAAATGTTTTAAACAGCTGATCTCGGATTAAAGGATTACTCCAAAGGTCAGGAATCTTTTCATGCTCCTCGAATTCCTGTGTCAGTGCTGCAATATCTTGTCTTCGTTATGGTAAGCAAATAGAGCTTTTTAAACACACAAGATTATTTCTGGAACTTTAAGTGGGGAAAAAAATGAATTAATTCTTCAGAAAATAGCAATTTGTGGAGACAAAGGAAAGTGGCCAAGAAATGGAACAGGTCAAAGAGGTCATGAAGTATCAGAGTAAGAAAGCAAAGAAAAAAGCAAAACAGGATTGGCAGGAAATACAAACATTCACACACAATCTCACACACTCACACACACTCTCACACACACACTCTCTCACACACACAC